>JAXDDX010000005.1:8845000-8942500 GCA_034670405.1 Hoplostethus atlanticus | reverse complement strand
ACTGTGTGTGTGTGTGTGTGTGTGTGTGTGTGTGGGGAGCCAGGCTCACTCACAAAAATGCCTTCGTGTTCCCCGGACTGCTGCCTATTGCGGGCCGTGGAGGTAAGACCGCTCTCCTTTTTCGCTGGCTCTTATCTCTCTCTCTCTCTCCCCTCTCTCTTGTCTCTGCCTCTCTCTCTCTCGGCTTCTCTCTCGCCTATCGCTTTTTGCCTCCCTCTCTCTTACATGGCTACACAATTTCCCTTTTTGAAGTGTGGCCACGCTTACCCCAGAGGCAGGAAACGGAACGTGTAAATACCTAAAAGGGTCGAAGACAATTTGTGTTTTGTTTTTTTTTGTTTTTTTTCGAGATGTGAGGAGAGCAATAAAAAGAGTCAAACACACATCAGCGGCGTTGAATGAATCGAAGCTCCCTTTGCTTTTTCCTGTTCCTTTCAGAAGGACGCATTTTGGACGCATACAATGATCCAGGCCTGGATACTGGACAAACTGTAGCGCTGTAAGCTGTGTCTTCGCTCAGGAAGGGAACAGAATTTCTGTCATGACATATCCTGTGGATGTGTGCATAGACGATGTGTGTAGACTTCCTGTGTTAGCCTACACAGGCTAGATTCCTGTGCAGGTTAAAGCTGCTGTAGATTTCTCTGTGGGCCATTAGTTGTGTGTGTGTGTGTGTGTGTGTATCCTGTGGATGTGACTACATGGCTTCCCCGTGAAATGACAACCTACGGAGACTCGGTGGAAGCTCATTTTAAGAGATTTGTATTTCATTTCAGGCTAATATTTCTCCTGGATTTTGACCTTAAGGAGGGACATTAGAAGTGAGGACTTGACTTTGGTGAGCCCATCTGTATCTATTCCCCCCCGTGGAAGCAGGGCACTGATATAAGCAATCTAGCCTAGCATAGCGCTTCAGTACTTGTGGATATGGATGTATGTCAAGAAGGTAGGAAGGATTAAACAGATGGGATCTTATATATGGGGGGGTTTCTTCTGATCAGAGCCTGGTGCATTTTTGCTATATTCATCATACAGGCCGGATAGTGCATTTTTGCTATATTCATCATACAGGCCGGATAGATCTACAATATGGTGCCTCGGTATCTCTGTGCATACGTGTTTGAGTTGTGTGCATGGGCACGTATTATCAAGGGAAGATTGGAAACAGGTGTCATGCACGGACTTGAACAGAGATGATACATGATGCAACAAAAAAACACATTCAGTCTGAAATGCAACATGGTCACGACCTTATTAGTGGCCCACATACAGTCTATTAAGTTATGGAACAAAAACCTCGTGTGTGTAGAAGTTGAGCTTGAAGCGCATTAGATGAGCGTGTCCTATCTAGGGATATTGGCCTTTGTTGATAAGCTATAATTGGAAACACGGTGCGTACGTCCCCGTAAGCCATGTGCCCATTTGACATAGGTAGTTATGTGCTGCTGAGATGCTTGTTTTACCGTGCAGTATAGTTGCTTAGCTATATATTACACCAACAAGGCACTTGAAGAAATGCTTGTCTGTGATTTCTAACACCGCAATTGCTACATTGTGTTGAATGTCTGTTCTTTTCTATTGTGTGCTATAATTACAGGCATGTGTATGCCATAGTGTATGGACTGCTATAGGATAGTCTTTGAAGATAATTGCTGGCTTTGCCCACCCATTGGGCTGTGTTTTCATAAAGGGGTTATGTTAAATGACTTTTGTCACAACTTGGTCTTCCCTATGGGGTTGTCTTAAACATCAGCTTATCCTTTGCAATTAAAATGGTCGAATGATCGACCTCATGGTGTCGAGAAGACGTGTCTTCAGGAACTGCTTAAACGACGTTCCATCTTAATTGTTGAAAGCATTAATTCTTACCGTATCTACAGTGAAACGATCTGTATTTTATCATAATTGAATCTCTCTTTCTCCGTAGATTGTGAAGATCTTCAGTGAAGACGGCATAAGTAAAGTGGTGGAGATCCCAGCAGACATGACAGCCAGGGACCTGTGCCAGCTCCTGGTTTATAAAAGCCATTGTGTAGACGACAACAGTTGGGCACTTGTTGAACACCACCCGCTGCTAGGGCTAGGTAAGTGGCAAACCCCCACAGTCCCAAACAGTACTCACATACACACTAAAGCACATATTTGAGCACACACGCTTACTCGCACACAAGCCCACGCAAACACCCATGGACCCTTTGGGTGGGCTGAGACATACAATACATTCCCTGACACACACAGGTGCATTCACATATATGCGTACATGCATGACTACATACATGGGTGGACAGATGTATTGAAGCATGAGTGCATGCACTTGCTGTGCAGAATATGCTTGCACACAGACATAAAGCCCAACGATCTAATCAAGTACAACACAGCGGCTACGTAAAGGTTTTCTGTCACAGCGCTACACTTTGCAGCACAGGCAGAGCAACACTGGGCTGCTTGTCATTGTAAAATATGTAGGTTAAACTTATTGATCAGCTTGTGAGGGAAGAGAAAGTGGTAGACATGACAAAACTATATCAGACATGGACATCGGAGTTGCTCTAGTACTGCCAGCTGCAGCTCGGACATCTTGCAAGTGCTTGCTGCAGAGACGGATGAAAGGACAGAGCAGTGACAGGGCTGAAGGTGATGAAGAATCCTGAACTTCATCATGATAAAATCTGATGCACACTACAGGTGACTCCTGTAGAGGTGAGGCCAGAGAGATTAATGGCGTTATTGATCTGCTGACTGACTACCCGGTTAAAGGAGATGGTGTCGGATGGGAGTAGAGGGCTGATGAAGACTCCTGCTTCAGTTTGTACGAGTGGCAGGCTTAAATTGTTGAATCAATACAATACATCAATCAAGCGACAGAAGGGAGATGAAGTGATGGAGTAATGGAGCTCAGGGTCTCCTAAGCTTTTTCTGCCCAAGTAAGGACCAAAATGAAGTCAGTCTTGCCCTGTGACCCAGGCTTAATAAAACATACCAGTACTGTTTGGGAACCAGCAGAAAAAGGCCTGCAAGTCATTTTGGGTCGAAACCCATCATTTAAAAAAACTGATAAATACTACAGCCTAGAGCATTTTTAGATTTCTGCTCTTTTGAGTAGTTTAGTGTGGTGGTGTTGCTGATTAACCACTGTAACTGGGAGAGCAGCGAGAGGAGAGAAAAGTCGATGGTTGATGCAGAGGATGGTGGATGGATAGAGGAAGAGCAATAGAGCTTATTAGACTTAGACAGTATCAGAAGTTCTTCATTGCTCTTGCTAGTATGGCAGTCGTTTTAGTTTAGTAAATTGCACGTAATTAAACTCAAAATGAAGAAAACATCAATTTCAGACTGGGCATGGACACAGGTCCCATCCTGATATGTTAAAAACCACTGTTATATAGATTATTACAATGGTATTTATTATTTGTTTGTTCCTGTTATCACGCAACTGAAGGGAGAGAAGACGGTATAGGCAGCTAGATGGACGACTTGGAGAGTGGAAGATGGATGAGATGGAAGTGAAGGAAGAGAAGCCGTTAAATGGCGGTGATAGATTAAGAGATGGATAGCCATGTAACTGATGAGCTCTAGCAAGACCTTTGCCGACTTCTGCTCTTCTCAGTATCATAGATGGAGTAATGTTATCGATCCTTTACTATAAATGGCACGCCAGAGAGACGAGCGAAGGCGGTGGAGATGATTGATGAAGAATTAAAAAGGCTACCTGTCATGTTAGAGGCTCTTTAGTTCAGGAGTGGCAATACCGCCGGCATCGCCCCACCAGAAAATAGAAGCCTTCACTGCACGATGCATGCTCGGAGAATGTGTGGATGAGACCTTTTAAATTGTTTAGGCCTCATGTAATGGACAGGTCAAAATGACTGTGCTGGGAAATGAGAACTAGTATTCCATGCAGAGCATTCAGTTTGGTAAAATGGATTTCAGCGGTACATTTCAGTCGCAGTGAATGAAGGGAATTGGAATTGCATTTGAAATACGAGATATTTGAGAGTTTGCTTCGAGTGTAATGTGATTCTAAGGTACTGCAAAAAATTCATTTAATCTAGTGTTGAGACTGAGAATGGCATTTTTCTCAGAATAATAGAGGAAATCTTCCAATGGGTTAAGATCATTCCTCTTTTTTTGCAAGGCATATCAACTTGTGTCAATCATTTTGTCAAATGATGTGACACTACTGGAGTGATGTGCTATTCTGTGCTATTCTGATATTCTGCGACTAGTGGAACGACCATAGTGGCAGAATTTTTCACTTCTTCTGAGAAAAGTACGATTTCAAGACTGAACGTGAGGCTCAATGACTTGGGGACATTTTTTGCAGTGTGCCAACATTTGTCTAACAATTGGCTGAAGATGAGAGAGAGCATCATAGATTCTTCAACAGCCTCGCCACTTTAGGTTTTGACAGAGAGGGGAGCTCACTGAGCATGACACTTGTGCTCCCAATTCTGACTGCCTTGATTATATCCCTGAGCACTAAATGTGGCAGTAAAATCACACAGGGTCTAAAAGAGTCAATGATGGTGCTCCACTGCAGGGGTTAATAAAGGTATTTTAATTTGTTACTGTATGAAGAAAGAAGAGTGCCTTGGATTTCTCTCAGGGTGATTTTGTGTTAAACTTGGCAGTATAACAGTAAGTTTGGAAAGCTGTGGCCAGCTGAACGTTAGAAAACCCAACCTCCCCCCGAGGAGAGGGCGATTATAAAGCACTTATGGAAGACAAGTTGAGCCTGTGCTCTGTGCTCATGTCTGTACATTTTAACAGATGTGGGAGAAGGGGGTGTAGTTTTAAACATAGCTATGTGCTGAGTAGTGAAACGCAAAGAGACTCTGACACATTTTTAGCGGTGAAAACCTGTGAAATGCATTTTCCGCTACCTGTAGATAATCAGATAATTTTTTGCCATTGCTAAGAATTGACTTTTGTTAAATCCACAAACAGGCCCCGATACAGTCATATGTTATGTTTTGACGTGTGGGAACTTGTAGGAAAGTATATTGCACTATTCAAAGTACAAGTCCCAAATCTCTAACCTAATATTTCATCATCCATCATGATCTGATTACATTCCTCCTCAGTGTTGCCAACATGATGCTGCCAAATGCAGTTAGCTTGGCTTGTTGTGTATGACATCATTTTTGGCTCAGAGCAACTCTATTCTATTATAGCCCTCATTCTGGCACACCTGTACTCCAACTGTATTCTCTGCATGTCCAGGGTAACTTCTTATCATATTTTAATTAAGAAGTTGCAGTAGGTTAGATGTGATGAAGGACCAGAGTGCTGATTCCCAAAATTGAAGGGTTTTGCTTATGTCACAACACAGTAACCTTCTCAGTGTGTGTGTGTGTGTGGGTGTGTCTGTTAATTTTGTGCATCTGTGCCATACTGCAAAATAATACATTTCACAGATACTTGAAGACATAAGTTTCAAAATATACAAAAAATATAGTGTATATAATATAATATATAATGATGACATTCACTCTAAATATATTTTGTGCGGCCAAAATATATTTGGCTATACTTGCAAATATATTTTTTCAACAGTACATAGGAAGTAAATTGTTGACACAACTCAACACATTCTGAAGTATATGTGAAATGTATTTTTTGCAGTATGGCTGCGTGTGAGCTAACTTGCTTGTGTGTGTGTGTGTGTGTGCTTATGTCTCTGGAGTGTGTGCACGTGTGTCTGTCTGTAGAGGGATCTGAACAATAGTGTGTTTGAATAGAGAAGCCTATTCCCGTACACCGCTGCCCACTCTCAGTACACCACTGAATGGGAGAGGATGGCCCTTTTGAGGTAATGACATTGACCCCTATTTGTCGGCCTCAAAAGGTTAACAACTATGGGACAGTTAGGTTAGTGATGCCAGGGTGAGTCATTGTCACCGACGTGAGTGACTCATCAGACTAAGGCGACAGAATGAAAGAGAAACGGAGGGAAAATGAGCAAGTCGTGACAGTGATATAGGGATCGTGACGGGAAGAGAGAGAGAGAGAGAGAGAGAGAGAGGAAGGAGAGAGATGAGGAGATGGATGAAATAATGCCACGAGATAGCACGCTAATGTCAGATTCCTCTGAAGTTTATATTGCATCCCACGCTGCTCCGGTTCACTTCAGAAACGGTTATCAGAATATATATGAGTCACAAAATGCTAAGTTTGATTCACCGGTAGAGGATGTGTCTTAATAAAGCCGGCTTCACTGTTGGAATCGACCGAACTGAGTCACGTCCTGTTTCACCAGGACCCCTGACCACATCTCTCGTGGGACACTCTGCCTGTTGAATCACAACTTTTATGCTCACCCAAAGAGAGACTTCTTGTCGGATACAAACACGATGCCTGCTTGCATGTGCTGAAGTCAGTTGGTTTAGTGAGCACAACCTGTTCAAGTCTGCATCTCCGTGCATCTCCGCAGGCCATACGAAACACGGGCACATTTTTGAGGCGTTGGAGACTTTGCCAGGAACCGTCTACACTTATTTTTTTTCGTTGCGCTATTTTCCTTGTAGCTCGCTGTCTTTACACATGCTTGCTTTGTCCCGTTCACCAATCCCACATCCACGCGGAATTTAATATCGTCTGTCTCGAAACAAAATTGCCTATTCATGTTAGAACATAGTATGTGGTCCCGGCGGTCATATTGTCAACCATGTGATGCTCAGTTAGGGTTGTTGAGGTTGTGTGGTTGGTTTTGACTCATTTCTTTGGAAGGCTGAGCTAGTTTTCCTTGCAGTTTCATTTTAGTTCTGACTTACAGGGAAAGGAGGATAAGGGATCATTTCCTCTGAGCGCATTATCTACACACTTGTCATATTACAAATTATAGATGTACATAGCTTGTAACATTTTTGCTCTTGTTTGTATTATAAACAACTGCGCAATGTACCGGGGGAAATGCTGTAATCATGTGGCTAAAGACGAGCTTGTTAGATTCTCCTTCATTTTTCTCTCACAGGATTTTGTATAGACAGGAACTAAACATTCACGTATTACTTTTCACACTTTTGGCTGAACAAATATGTGCCATACTACACTGTTAGACCTCTAACCCTCCTCCCTCCTTCAATTCATCATGCTGAACTGGCATGACTGTTATTAGTTCATGTTAGCTTTTAAATGTTTATGGGAATTCATCAGAAAAGGATGAAAGCAATCACCTCTCTCTATCTTATTCCCTCTGCCTCTCTCCCGTCAGAGCGATGTCTAGAAGATCATGAGTTGGTGGTTCAGGTCCAGGCCTCCATGAACAGCGACAGTAGATTCCTCTTCAGGAAGAACTATGCCAAATATGAATTCTTCAGAAATCCCCTGGTAATGGCATTTTCTATTTCTTTAGCATGCCATGTAGCTCCTGGCATCGTCTCGTCGATGAAATATGTTACACCTTTGGCTATCTATATCTTTTTTTGTGTGGGGCGACAGCTTCACGGATTTTGTTTCCACATTTTCTTTTTTTGCGCTGTTTACAAGTTACTTACTAGATTTTGACATGGCTTGATATGCTGGTATGAGCGTTGCTCTTCTGCAAGCGCAAGAAGGGCATTTGCAGTTTGACATTAAGTGTGTCTGCTTGAATTTTTCATGTATGATTTTTGATCGATAGCAGTGTGTTTCATTGCAATTTAATTTCTTTCATAACCAATCAGCAAAACCTAAGACTGGAGTTGCCGTTTGGTTATGACATTTCTGGTAGACGGACGATCCAATCAAATGATAACAGCTCTTGAAGTGAAGAGTTTAATAGTGCAGTCAGGCGCTTTAAAGAGGAAATGAAAAGAATGTTCCTTGTCAAAGTGTCTCTCTTCATTTTCTTTATTGTGAAATATTGTGACAGCTTACTGTACTAATGAGTTTGGCATGCTCTTCTTTCTCAGTCAGGTTTTCTTAACCTACAATTATTGTCACAGTGACTGATATTCTCTTTCTCTCTGTCTGTCTGTCTCTCTCTCTCTCTCTCTCTCTCTCTGCCACCAGACATTTTTCCCAGAGCACATGGTTGCATGGTGCCAGGAAAGCGATGGTACGATTCCACCGTCTCAGCTTCTGCAGGTACACAGAGCACACACACACACACACACACACGCATGCACAGACACACACACATATACACACACACACAGAAGCCCTCTCTTTCCCTCTCTTACACACACACATTTCTCTCCCTCTCTCATTCTCTCTCCCTCTTACTCACACACACACACACACACAGCTTATTTTACCTAAGAGTCAGCACCCTCTATATACTCTACATCAAGCTGGCATACCTCACCTCTGACCCTGAGACAGTATGTCTCGTCAGAGCCTGCAGTAATAACTACTCTTGATCCTCTGTTGACACATAACTGTCTCGACGCACGCACGGCGAGCCTGACATGTATGACTTGTGGAATTAAGCAGTCAGAAATAGCACACGCAGTGCCATACCTACCTACCGTTTGTTTGCACAGTGCAAATTCACACACGAGGTCACGCTACCTACCAGCCGCGCACACACACCACTTCAGGCCATTGTGGCGATGGCATGAGAGATATGAAAAAATGAAGTCTAGGAGGAGACCAGACAAAAAAAGATTCTTGGGACTTTAAGGAGCTTTGGTGTTAATGGAGAGAGGGTTTACATGCAGTCTGGCTCGCCCCTGTCTCATGAAATGGAGCTGTCAGAGGCAGAACCACAAGTGGAATCCATACCTTCATCCTTGCCACTCACAGAAAGCTTTTAACTTCCCCGCTGTTCGTACAGACGTTATGCTCCACAGAGATGAGTCAATAAATGAATGGGTTTGGGGTGCGCCAGAGCTGTTTGACTAATTCTAAACAGAAGATCTTTGCACTCATTGGGCCTCATTCACAAGTTTTTGTAAATTATTTGTAAATTTGTTGTATTTTTGTGCGTAAGAAAACACGAACATGGGATGAATGAAACGTGCGGGAAACCTCGATTTGTTTGTAGAACAGGTGTATATTTGATGAATGCCGATCGTTCGTAAATTGGATGCGCGTGCCTGTTGAAGCCGATTTCCATAGGTAAATGCCCTGTTCAACGTAAAAGGCTGCAGACTGAAGGGTCGTGTGCAAGTAAACCAGGGGAAAAGAGGAGTCCGAAATTGAAGTGTTGCGCTTGTGTTGAGTTTTCAGAAGCATCAGCAGCGGAGTCACAAGAACTGATAAAAGTAAAGCATGGCAAGAAATTATTAACGCTGTCAATGCTGTTTCAGCAGAAACACACACTGTTGCTGAGGTAAAAAAACGAAACAGTTTGACAGGAAACTACATTGTAAAAAGTATAAGGAGAAGTAGACTCGTATTATCAGCCACAGGAGGGCGGCAGCGCACTGAGCTGCTATCTGACATGGATCAGAGGATCAATTAATAATAGGAGAGACCTCACTGTCGGGTGTCCAGTCGGCATTGGAGCTGGACACAGATCAGATCTAGGCTGCATCTTCATCAGATGGTAGGACTATGTTATTGTATTTGTAAGGCGTCCAGTCCATGTGATCAACCCATTACAAGTTGGATAATCTTGTGTTGTTATGAATGAGGACAGTTTGGCAAATACATTTCAGCCTATTAGGTCTTTTTTCTACAAGGCCACTGAAACATCTTCTTGTTGTTGAGGTTTGGCACTACTGTAATGGATTTTTCATAAAGAATATGCTGTTCTAAGAGCCTTCCCGCAGGATTTGATCATACCAACGAACAAATTCAGTGCGTACAAACACTTTACGATCAAATCTGATCAGTGTGCTGTCGTGTAGTGTGCTGTCAATTAGTGTGCTGTCAAAACCAGACCAGTTTCTGAACCACACCGAACCAGGTGTTAGCGATATTTGACATTTTGCAAGAACCATATGTCAAAGCAAAGCAGCAAGGTGGAGTGCACTTTGAAAAAAAAAGAAAGCATTTTGAATGAATGTTGCGTGTGAATGCACGTTCCACAAATTTAAGAAAATGTTCATGCATGAGGCCCCTTGAAGGAAGTTTCCAAAATACTGGGAAACATGTGCTTTAAATATTGAACACTCCTCTGGAACAGTTTACCTTCAAGCCGCAAGCCACAGATTCCAAATCAGCTCTAATAACTTAACCTGCCACTTCATAGTGTGATATTTTTGCGCAACACGAAGACCACAAGCTCCAAATGTGTACCTGTGTGTCAGCCTCAACCAGCAGAAACAAGTATTCCATCTTCCCAGCAAGTGTGTCATTATTAGCGTACCTCAGACACCCACAAGACATTCAGGACTTTCAGGTCTTGGTAATTGAGGCTTTAAGTTCCTAATAAAAATGCTTGTTGAGTCAGTGTATGTATTTGTCATGGCAGGCACATAACAGAAGAGACTTTGCTGTTATATTTTCTCTTCTCCATGTAGAACATAACATGCTTTCAGAAGTAAATTCCCTGTTCAAAACACATATATGCATATACAAATACAGGACAAGTCTTAGGCACATGTAAAACAAAAGTAAAGCAAATATGCTTTAAATAATGAAATGATACGTTTCTGAAATTTAAAAAATGTACTATAAAGAGCAGTAATGTAAAACACTAATGCAGAAAACAAAAAATAAACATCTAAGACCAAAAAATCTAGGGTGCCTAAGACTTTTGTGCAGTAATGTGTATATATACATTACAAATACCATACACTACACCCTTCGATGTTTCAGACAGCAGCACAATGTCTGGCCTTATCGTGGTTTCTGGAAATCTGAGCTGCGTTTTGTCTCAGCTGCCAGTCTCTTGGAGTGTCGCGAGAAGCCCGGATGACACTCTCCGTTACTTCCTTCCTTCCTGATGCCTCTGCAGAAAATGTGACTGCCACAGCACCTGGTTGTGGCACCAGTGATAGCAACCCTCTTTCGGGGCTTTCAGGCAACAGCTTAGGATGTGCTCCTATGTTCCTCTCCTGAGGCATACGTGACTCAGCCTCTCCCCAACAGCAAAAGGGATGGGCTGGGGGGCGGGTGGCATCGTAGACTGATTGAATCCTAAATTTTGTGAGCTAACAAGTTACCAAATCCTGCCATCCTGTGCCACTGACCCCCGCCAGCATGCTGTGACACATCTGTGACTCTGATCAATTGCATCCAGTGCCCTCCACTTCCCGTTTGTGCTGATGAATGATTAACAATGAAATCAGCAGGGTTGCTTTTTTTTTACCTGCGCAATTTCGCGTCTCCAATTGGACTGCACTGAATGCATGCTAGTAGGGACACATGCATAGCTGCAACAAAATGAAGCCGCTACATGGAGCAAAAGAAGAAGATGCTAACCCCCCTACCCCTGATCCTTTTCTCCCGCTCCCTCTTTCAGAACTTCCTAGCGTCCAGTAGCTGTCCAGAGATCCAGGGTCATCTGTATGTGAAGGAGCTGGGGAGGAAGTCGTGGAAGAAACTCTACATGTTCCTGCGGCGCTCGGGACTCTACTGCTCTACAAAAGGAACCTCAAAGGTAACAGCTGCTCTATTTCTTGTATTTACTGATGTCTAGTTTGTGTGTGTAATTATTTCATCAGGTAATTATTAGTTTCTTAGCTCACGTAATTATTTTTATCAATAAATCATTCATATGAAGTAATCATGAAGTAAATGTTCGTAATAATTCATCAGTACAATCTTTTCTACCTTCAAGGAATCACACTTTTATTGATGGTGGTCTCTGTCTGTCTGCATATCTCTCTGTCTCCCACTATGCCTCCAGGCTGTTTCTCTGATGTGATGTTCTGACAGAATTATTTGTGTCTCCAGGAGCCCAGACATCTACAGTTATTAGCAGACCTAGAGGACAGTAACATCTTCACTGTCATCACAGGCAAAAAGCAGCACAGCGCACCCACGGAATACGAGTTCTGTATCAAGGTAAGTCTCAGACAACTGACACGAGATGAAGCTGGTTGCTAATCAGAGTATTACGAGCTGAGCAGTGAGAGAGTACTTTAATGTCAGATACTCCTCATATTTGATTTGATTTGAAGTATCACAGTGCATACGTACCGTGTGCTGAAGTTCAGGCACATGGCCCCCTTACATGATGTTATGTAGCTAGTTTATTGTCTCTATTCTGATTGGCTGATGTATGTTGATTGACAGCCCAATAAAGGCCGTGCGGAGTTGAAGGAGCTGAGGATGCTGTGTGCCGAGGATGAGCAGAGTAAGACCTGTTGGATGACCGCCTTCCGACTCTTCAAGGTACTACCGTCATGACAAGCTCAAATGTTCAGTCTACTGTGGAAATAGCAAGGGATCAAAATCCCAATTTCTCAGTATATTTCATACGGCCCATATCCATTTCTAGTGGAAATTTCCTGTTTTTTCTTATTTTTCTGCTTTTGTCCAATTATCATTTTGTCTTTTTTGGTGTTATCATCACACCCCTGCAGATATATTATAGGATTATCACCAAACTTAGGTCAAAAAGTACTGGAACAGCATTTCTTAAACTGGGTTGGGACCTAAAATGGGTTATGGACCCATTTCTGTGGGGTCTCCTTGTGACTAGCAGTTTTCACGAGATTTGGGTCAAAAGGCAGGACTTACTTTACTGTAGTTGCGTGTCAGGCTAAAAAAAGTTTACGTTTTAGACTACTGGCTTACCTGTAGCAGTTAAAACACTTTGCAGATGATTATCCAGTATTTCTCAATGATGTACATTACATAACACAGCTCTTTTTCCAAAACTATGCAGTATCATTATATATTCAAGGGTGTGATGGATTATTAATCAAGAATTTGCTGGTTTCGGTTGACTGATGTGTCCCCTTTTCTTCACAGTATGGGATTGTATTGTACCAGAACTACAAGATTCCTCAACAAAGGAAAACCTTACTTTCACACTTCTCAACACCTGTGGTAAGTCTCCCTCTTTAATGAAAATTAATTTGAAACATCCTGAAACATACATCACTGGAGCTTCTATTTCAGTGTAACACACAGTGTAAAACATTGATTGATATGTAGAGCAGGAACAGGGCTGTATTGCGCCTTAATATGCCCCCAAAAAGGCTTACAAACTAGTTTGGTGACATGGATACTATGCCATGCATTTTCTTGGCCTGCATCTGTGTCTAGCGGGATCCTGTCACTCCTGTCTTGCTGCCTCTGCTAGTCCACTGTTTGACTGTCACGTCTCTCTGTCGCCCCCTAGCGGAGTGTTTCAGAGAACTCCCTTGTGGCCATGGATTTCTCAGGGAGGATAGGCAGGGTGATTGACAACCCTGTGGAAGCTCAGAGCGCTGCAATGGAGGAGGGACATGCCTGGAGGGTGAGTCACTACATGATTTTTACACATTATCTATCAACTATGGTACGACTGGACCTCAAAACCCTAATATGATCTATACATTTAGCATTATATATTTTGTTCAAAATACCCCATACACAGCACATTTCCCAGCACTTAGAAGCTTTTTTTTTCAATGACAATCATTTGGAGTTGACAAATGTTGATTGGAGAGTTGCTTGTCCACTCATAGAGCTGATATGGCTCTGGATGAGTGTTCAAAACGACCTAAAAGTGTTAAATTAACTCTAATGGGTTTGACTTCTAAACATATTGGCATAGTAACATAGTAATAACACTGACAATTGTGCTGTGTTCCGAATGTAGAGGACGTAATGGTCAGTCTTGCTCCTATTAAAAGCTGTAGTATATGATACAATGCTGACAGTTCACCCATGAATGGCTTCTCATGCCTTTTTGTAAAGTACTTTGTATCGGTGTACCCTGCTATGAAGCCTCAGCGCCAAAAAGGTTGAGAAACACTGTGAGGGAATAATCCACGCCGGTCTGTATCTTACACCTGGATCATGAACTAATCACTGTTGCATTGTCTGTTTGTGCCGTCTCTCTCAGAAGAGGAGTCAACGAATGAACACGCTGGGCTGCCACAGTCCGCTACACCACTCCTCGCTTAGCTCAGGTAAACACTGACACGTGGCAAAGAAACAGCTGCTCCGGCAATTAATTCAGTTTAATTCAAGCTTTTTTCTTTTTTTTTTGTTTGACACATATATTTTGTTCTGTATTTTCTTTGCAGTCATTCACATAGCTCAGTTGTGGTTCCACGGCCGGATGACCAGAGAGGAATCCCATCGCATTATCCACCAGCAGGGACAAGTGGATGGGTAAGACTGGATCTGGAGTTACCTGTAGATCCACAGATTCTTCTAAGTTATGGCTCGTCTTTGGCTCGAAACACCCAAAGAAAATAACTAGTTATTAGTGGTTATCTAGTAGTAGTAGCTACTGCACTTCATTTTAATCCATTTTGCTCTTTGGTGGTGTATTTTTCTTATTCCGGTGGATAACTGGCGAGGTAAGCTGAGTGATTCTCTCAATGTGTGCTTCCTTCTCTTCTCCCTGTGCAGGTTGTTTCTGCTGAGAGTCAGTCAGAGCAACCCTAAGGCGTTTGTACTCACACTGTGCCATCACCAGAAAATCAAACATTTCCAGATACTACCGGTAAGCATTTTTGCTTTTGGCTCTTATCATTTTGTTGATGTTTGGTTTTAGTTGGATAGGTGACATTGAATCTTGATTCTGTGTTGTCGCTGCATTGGCAAACATCCGTCCTGCTGTAGTGACCTTGAGCAAGACGGTGTTCTGTGTTCTTAATGTCTTAAAGTAAAGTATCACATTATTATTGTTATCTGAGTTAATGGAAATGATGGGTCTGTGTCTGTGGTTGGTGTGTTCCCGTAAAATTAGATTTCATTTTCATCCTGTCCTCTCTCTTGCCATGTGGCGTGTCGCTGTGCGGCATTTGCTGGACTGCTGCGCTACCGAAGTGTGAAGAGGACGGCCAGGTCTTCTTCAGCCTTGACGACGGCTCCACCAAATTCACCGACCTGATTCAGCTGGTGGAGTTCTACCAGCTCAACAGAGGAGTGCTGCCTTGTAAACTCAGACACCCCTGCACCGTTGTGGCCTTATGACATCTTCTGACCCCGTGACCCCGACCACTTGACCTGACTCTGCCTAAAACAAACAAAACAAAACAAAACAAAACAAAAACAGTCTGTCTGTTGGTTCTTTTTTTTTCATCTTTTTGAGAAGCTGGTGAATTAACTGTTTTGATGTTGTCGTTTTAATTTTGTCGTGAGTCCGGCTGAGACTGCTGACTTGTTGGATTGGTTGGTGCGTTGGTTGTTCGCGTGGATGTTGAGGAGTGCTCACAGGGGCTCCTCAGTACTCTGTCTCTGGAAAAATGGGAGGAGAAGAAGAGAGAAGCTAGTTCAAGGAAACGATGAAACTGCCGTTTTTGTCAATGCTGTCACAAAATCTTATCTTATTACCCGTAGTCATCAATAAGCTTGGACCCACTGATCCACAAGGTTTACTAGTACAGTTTATCACACAGGTAGAAGTGTAAAATATATTTTCCTTCAACTGGACAATCAGCAGGACATTAAGTTTTCGTCTGGACCACTCTGTTCTCCCAGAACAAACAGTAGTCTCTTCAAATAGCAAGCATGGCCTGATGTCCTCTAGAGTCACCACATGTGAGTTAGTGCATCTTTCTCTCTGACTTCTGAATTTGGCTTCTGTGTCAGTGCTCACCCTGGATTATGGCAAAAGGATTACAACATCAAATCCTGCGTATTGGTAAAATAAAAGAAACAGTTTTGCACTCATGGTGGATGGCAGATTGCATGATTTCTCCACTGTAACATTACCTGACTACGACAAGGCGCCACCACTCAAGTGTCACAGGCATGTAAGGCCATGTCAGAGTTCAACAGGAAGAACTTTTGCTGAGATTTGGAGAGAGAGAGAGAAAAGTTCTTCTTATCTCTGACCACACAGGGTTTCTTTTCTCATTGACACATTCATTGCAATTCTGTAATTTCACCAATATGCTTTCGTATAAGTTTGTTTCGAGTCCGTCTCTGCTTTCTGGATAATTGTAGCTCTTTATTATTCACATAGGCTACAATAAGATCATTCCGTTCCCTAAAGTCTTCATTATTATGGGTATTCACTTCTGTTTTGCCCATTGAAATCATGAAACATGAATAAGCATTAAACCACAGTGTCATTCAGGTTGTAACAACACAGTAATAAAGCTATATGACTTTTGTAACCCAGGTACACATTTTGGGGATTGTGATGCTCAAAATTGAAACCAGGTAGCTATTTGGGAGATGTTGGCAAGTGCAGTTCTATGCAGTGATGTGATTCTCTGAACCATTATTTTTTTCAATGCAGGCAAAGGCTATCTGTTGCAAGACAATGAGCATAAGATAAGGCGGGACATTCAAGGGTATCGGTCTTCTTGTCGGATCCCCCTCACCAGAGCACAGGGAAGGATAACCACTAGCATTCCCTTCAGGAGCTTCATCCACTTAACATTCAACAAGCAGATGGAAAGGCAATCTGTTACTCTTCCTCAAAAAAATATACAACTGGAATTTTTAGGGCTACAATATTTGACTACAAATACAGGGCCCATCTTGATCGTTCTAACCCAAGTCGCTTCATTTGAGTTGACTGTTTTGCTTCTGGTTCTAATTGGGTTTTTTCAGTGATAATACTGAGAACGACAGAGAACAGACATGGATCAAACTATTATTGACTTAGTTTGAGGGCACTGGATATGCCTACCTTATGTCTCAGACGTGACAATTTCAGGAAAAATCTATTGTTTTCCTCATGCCAGTCAAGGTCAGTCAAACAGTATTCAAATGGGTTTTCATTTGTATTTTGGCCCTGGTCTATGATGGTCCTGTAATTAACTATAGGGGAGGAAATCACGGTACAGTGTCCCCAGCAGGCCCGAAATTGGTATTTGTAATGGAGTCGGTTACTTTTTTGGATTGATTGACAAATCAATGGCACAACGGAATCAACCGGATTGCACCAAAAGCCCAGCCTAGCAAACCCCAGCCATCTTATGTACACTCTGGGAAGACTTATGTAAATGCCGATATTGTTACTGAAAGGAATTCAGTTGATCTTTGTCCCTAGCCTTATACCCAGCCTTGTCTGTCGCGTCACACGAAAGCAGTTCCCCTACCTATGAATTAGGTTTAGAATTACCCTCTGTGGATTATCTCACTATTGAGGGCTGGTTTCTCAAGGATGAAGTGACCATAATTCTGGAAATGTTTTGAATGAAAAAACGCCATTGAAAGGATCATATTTTTTAGGCCTAAAATATTTGATCACGAACTTGAAAGTTTGATTTTGTCCATGTTTTGGAGTTAGCTCTGTCTTGGGACACCGCCCAACAGATCAGTAGAAATGTATTTACCTGTGATGCAACGTTAAGAAAGAGCCATCATTTTATTTGAGTATTTACCTTTACAGGTTGTCTTAAGCTATAGTGATCAGTTGAGATACAGAATAGCCACACTATATAGACACTCTGTGAATGGTCACCATTATTTAACTAAGATGCAATGACTCAATCATTTTTAAAGTATTGTTTCAGCAAAATGTATTTATTTATCTGGATGTGAGTGATTACTTGAAATTTTTAGATTTCTTTTTTTCTCAGCGCTGTTCTGTACTGTTTTCTTTTGTCATTACCATGAAATGATTGACCAGCGTGATGAATTATTATTGTAATGACCTAGTGTCTATTGATAGCCTATATTTTGCTTCCTTTGTTTCTTTATGTTTGATCACTTAACCATCATTTTGCCATCAATCATCAACACTTGTTATGAAGTGATGTTTTAAAGCACACTGGTATCCATAGTGTTAAGATCATCATTCCAAATAGATGCCAGGCGGAGTTACCTGGGTTTCCCAAAGCATTAGTCGCTCCAACTTTGTTGCTCTTCATGATCAATGTTGGCATATCTCCTAGATCTACGAAAAACATATCTCATTTAAACAATTACAATTTCTCTATATAAAGAAACCATCCTTCAGGTCATCACTGTCTTGTGATGAATTGTGGTTGAAAAAAAATGTTAAAAAACTGAAATTAAAGAAAGAACGACTAGCTACAAATGTTTTGGGAAACCGGGCCGAACAAGCCTCTCATATCTCACTGTGTTTCACAAACAGGTTAAATGCCTTGCCTTGAAGAGAGAATACTAGAAATATAGATGTAGGAGAAAAGAAAAAAAACCTTTACATTCAACCTAAAACTAACTTTTCACATAAAATCGTACATGTTTTACCCTTGAGCTGAAAATGCTTAGATTCAGATATAATTGCATGATGAATTGCATAATCTCCCATACTGTAAGGTACCGCCACAATTCAATTCAGCTGTATACATTTATTGGGTTATCCCCTTCAAACTGCAATGCACGGGGATGTTATAATGCCACGTACTATAGAAATGTCAGTGCAACATTGTTTACTGATCACTGTAATTACTGTATTGACCCCCTTTCCCCAGAATGAAGAAATGTAATTTAGTTAGTAGGTTTTATCAATTGATTAATGTGCATCTTGAGTTTATTTCATAGGGGTTCTGCTCACTGATGTATGATACCTGGACATTCTCCTGGCAGGACTCTGGATTATAAATGTGCACACATTCATCTTTTACTGGTTGCTGAAAGTCATCTTAAGCTACTGAGATGTCACTGAATTGTTGACGCTAGCTATTTTTAGTTACCCTAGATTCAGATTCAGTCTGCCCCTTCCTACACGCATCCTCAAACTTCCACCATTGTTTTTTTTCTGATTGAAGTGAATGGTAGCGGATGTGAAGTGAAGGCCAGGTAGCCTGGTAAGGTGGAGTCGGCATTTTCATAGAAACCCATGTGCACAGTGTCTTACTTATGGAGTAGTCAGCGGATGATTTGTTCAGATTGAACTAAGTTGGCAGGTAAATTCAAGTAGTGAACAAATGACAAATCAGGGGATTTGGGTATGTACATTCTTACACTTAAGAGAAATGAATGTAACTGGGTTGCTCAGGGTTGACTTGGAGCATGTAAAAAACTACTGGTCCATCAGATCTCTAGGACTTTATGTACAGTATGTTGATGGATTCATGAATATTGTTTAGTTTGTTTCATTAAGCTGGGAGTTGTAACAACAGACATTTCTCCTTGAGCTGCACCACCGATACGTTTTGATTCGTTGTGATTACTTAAAAAACATCTTTGCAGTTGTAAGTAGATCCAGTACTACTTCTAAAAGAGTACAGTTCATTTAAAAGTGTTCTCAATTGTCTCGTTAAAGCTGTTTATAAAGAAGCCTAAAATACTTGCCTGGCTACCTGAACTGACTTCAAGCTCCGCCCCCAATACTGTCATATTTACAACTCATGTAAATGAGACACCAGTTGAGAAAACACCCACAATTCAAATGTCATTGTTAAATACCACTTGATCCATTTCAACATGTCGTGTGCTAAAGAAACAATCCTTAATTAATCTATAGTGGAGCACAATGTCAATTTGGGTAGCCGGGTAACTGTAACCACAGATGGTGCCTCTGATGACTTTTCTTTCTCTGTACAAACCTGAGCTGACATATGGACCGAATGATAGACATATCTACCATTCACTGGGGACCGTTCACACGCCCTACTGTCGAACCAGGGTTTGAGGTTGAAAGACTTGCAATTTAAGAAAACTTGATGAACATAATTTTTTTTAAAATAGACGTCACTCTAGATGATTCTGGTGAAAGCTGATTGAGAATGAATGCTCTTATTTCAGTTATTGAATTGCAGTTTCAATTTACTTTGAGAGTTGAAAGTGAATTGCTCCCGACCCTGCAATGACAGAATGATCAATCGTCATCTTGACTCTTGTGCGTTTGCATAACATTGTCACAATGCAAGCTACAGTGGCTGTACAAATGAGTAAAGTAAAAATATATCTATCTATAAAAATATAAACTATTATGTATTTCAGGGAATGCAAAAAAGAAAACAGTAACTTGTTCTCTCTTTTTGTAAGAGAAGACAGCTCCTGTATTCATAATGTGCTTTGCTTCGATCTGTAAATAGTTGAATGGCTTATAAATCTTAATTGTAACCTTTTCAGGTATTTTTGTACAAATAAGGGACTGATATATTCTGTTTATTGTAATTAGAATAAAACATTAATACATTGCTATAAAACCAAAGCTGTGTTTGTCTTTTTTAGGAAGACTTTCTCAGAAGCCTTCCCTGATTAAAGAACCATATCTGCATTCCAATGTCCGACTATCCCCCATGTGCAATGAGGAATAAGCTGTGCCTTTATATCCTGATCACAAGTATCCCTGTATAAATGAACTATAACACTCCAAAAGTTCCCTCTTCCTCTTTCTACTGTAGCACCACCTGAGAATGGGTACTGGGGCAGCAGACACCCCCTCAATCGGAAGGCCCAGGTTCAAACCCCTTGACAGCAAGCGTCTGCCCCCTGCTGGAGTGTCCTTGAGCAAGACACTGGATCCCCAGCAGCTCCAGGGATGCTGACCTGACCTAGGGAAATCCTCATACACATTCCCCCATCCAAATTCTCCCAGCCAGTCTGGGGTTTAAACTGACAATGTTCTGATCGTAAGCTCTACTAGGCTGCCACCACCCCAAAACAAGCCAAGCTGAATTGATACAGGGGACTTTGAAGTTAAGCTGCTATAAATGTTGATTGTTAATTTATGATACTGTGATAAACCATTTTATGAGTGTGCTGTGGGAAAAGAAGAGAAAAGAAAGTGTTCCCCTTCTTTGGTCCACTAGAGGGCGCACTACCACTGCAAGTACAGAGGGTGGTAAACTAAATCGAATGGATTCAAGGAGTTCCAAACATGTATTACTCTCTAGGGTTTTTTTTAGTTAGTAATTCACAGCAACACATGTAACAGCTTATACCAAAATAATATAAAACTAATGAAAGCAATGTCAACACTAGTCATGCGATAATATATGAACAAAGTATTTGATTATATTTTACTATGGGAGACAATTTAGTAATACTGAATAAATTGCAAAAAATGGAAAAAATTTGATTAGTGAGAGTTCAGTGCAAATGCAAATTTGGGAACAACTGCTTTATTTATACTAAGAAATGATTCGTTGACACCCTTTGGGTCCTCTAGCCTGGTGTATCACACCCTTTGGATTATGAGTCATGCAAAAATAGCAAGGGATCAAGGCTTAAAGTTTTCTTGCACATAGTTTTGCACATAGTACATCATGAATTGTTGACACTAGCTATTTTTAGTTACCTTAGATTCAGATTCAGTCTGACCTTTCCTACACGCATCCTCAAACTTCCACCGTTGTTTTTTTTCTGATTGAAGTGAATGCTGAATTGATACAGGGGACTTTGAAGTTAAGCTGCTATAAATGTTGATTGTTAATTTATGATACTGTGATAAACCATTTTATGAGTGTGCTGTGGGAAAAGAAGAGAAAAGAAAGTGTTCCCCTTCTTTGGTCCACTAGAGGGCGCACTACCACTGCAAGTACAGAGGGTGGTAAACTAAATCGAATGGATTCAAGGAGTTCCAAACATGTATTACTCTCTAGGGTTTTTTTTAGTTAGTAATTCACAGCAACACATTTGATTAGTGAGAGTTCTGTGCAAATGCAAATTTGGGAACAACTGCTTTTATTTATACTAAGAAATGATTCGTTGACACCCTTTGGGTCCTCTAGCCTGGTGTATCACACCCTTTGGATTATGAGTCATGCAAAAATAGCAAGGGATCAAGGCTTAAAGTTTTCTTGCACATGTTTTTTTTCTGATTGAAGTGAATGGTAGCGGATGTGAAGTGAAGGACAGGTAGCCTGGTAAGGTGGAGTCGGCATTTTCATAGAAACCCATGTGCACAGTTTCTTACTTATGGAGTAGTCAGCGGGTGATTTGTTCAGATTGAACTAAGTTGGCAGGTAAATTCAAGTAGTAAACAAATGACAAACAAATCAGGGGATTTGGGTATGTACATTCTTACACTTAAGAGAAATGAATGTAACTGGGTTGCTCAGGGTTGACTTGGAGCATGTAAAAAACTACTGGTCCATCAGATCTCTAGGACTTTATGTACAGTATGTTGATGGATTCATGAATATTGTTTAGTTTGTTTCATTAAGCTGGGAGTTGTAACAACAGACATTTCTCCTTGAGCTGCACCACCGATACGTTTTGATTCGTTGTGATTACTTAAAAAACATCTTTGCAGTTGTAAGTAGATCCAGTACTACTTCTAAAAGAGTACAGTTCATTTAAAAGTGTTCTCAATTGTCTCGTTAAAGCTGTTTATAAAGAAGCCTAAAATACTTGCCTGGCTACCTGAACTGACTTCAAGCTCCGCCCCCAATACTGTCATATTTACAACTCATGTAAATGAGACACCAGTTGAGAAAACACCCACAATTCAAATGTCATTGTTAAATACCACTTGATCCATTTCAACATGTCGTGTGCTAAAGAAACAATCCTTAATTAATCTATAGTGGAGCACAATGTCAATTTGGGTATCCGGGTAACTGTAACCACAGATGGTGCCTCTGATGACTTTTCTTTCTCTGTACAAACCTGAGCTGACATATGGACCGAATGATAGACATATCTACCATTCACTGGGGACCGTTCACACTCCCTACTGTCGAACCAGGGTTTGAGGTTGAAAGACTTGCAATTTAAGAAAAACTTGATGAACATAATTTTTTTTTAAATAGACGTCACTCTAGATGATTCTGGTGAAAGCTGATTGAGAATGAATGCTCTTATTTCAGTTATTGAATTGCAGTTTCAATTTACTTTGAGAGTTGAAAGTGAATTGCTCCCGACCCTGCAATGACAGAATGATCAATCGTCATCTTGACTCTTGTGCGTTTGCATAACATTGTCACAATGCAAGCTACAGTGGCTGTACAAATGAGTAAAGTAAAAATATATCTATCTATAAAAATATAAACTATTATGTATTTCAGGGAATGCAAAAAAGAAAACAGTAACTTGTTCTCTCTTTTTGTAAGAGAAGACAGCTCCTGTATTCATAATGTGCTTTGCTTCGATCTGTAAATAGTTGAATGGCTTATAAATCTTAATTGTAACCTTTTCAGGTATTTTTGTACAAATAAGGGACTGATATATTCTGTTTATTGTAATTAGAATAAAACATTAATACATTGCTATAAAACCAAAGCTGTGTTTGTCTTTTTTAGGAAGACTTTCTCAGAAGCCTTCCCTGATTAAAGAACCATATCTGCATTCCAATGTCCGACTATCCCCCATGTGCAATGAGGAATAAGCTGTGCCTTTATATCCTGATCACAGGTATCCCTGTATAAATGAACTATAACACTCCAAAAGTTCCCTCTTCCTCTTTCTACTGTAGCACCACCTGAGAATGGGTACTGGGGCAGCAGACACCCCCTCAATCGGAAGGCCCAGGTTCAAACCCCTTGACAGCAAGCGTCTGCCCCCTGCTGGAGTGTCCTTGAGCAAGACACTGGATCCCCAGCAGCTCCAGGGGTGCTGACCTGACCTAGGGAAATCCTCATACACATTCCCCCATCCAAATTCTCCCAGCCAGTCTGGGGTTTAAACTGACAATGTTCTGATCGTAAGCTCTACTAGGCTGCCACCACCCCAAAACAAGCCAAGCTGAATTGATACAGGGGACTTTGAAGTTAAGCTGCTATAAATGTTGATTGTTAATTTATGATACTGTGATAAACCATTTTATGAGTGTGCTGTGGGAAAAGAAGAGAAAAGAAAGTGTTCCCCTTCTTTGGTCCACTAGAGGGCGCACTACCACTGCAAGTACAGAGGGTGGTAAACTAAATCGAATGGATTCAAGGAGTTCCAAACATGTATTACTCTCTAGGGTTTTTTTTAGTTAGTAATTCACAGCAACACATGTAACAGCTTATACCAAAATAATATAAAACTAATGAAAGCAATGTCAACACTAGTCATGCGATAATATATGAACAAAGTATTTGATTATATTTTACTATGGGAGACAATTTAGTAATACTGAATAAATTGCAAAAAATGGAAAAAATTTGATTAGTGAGAGTTCAGTGCAAATGCAAATTTGGGAACAACTGCTTTATTTATACTAAGAAATGATTCGTTGACACCCTTTGGGTCCTCTAGCCTGGTGTATCACACCCTTTGGATTATGAGTCATGCAAAAATAGCAAGGGATCAAGGCTTAAAGTTTTCTTGCACATAGTTTTGCACATAGTACATCATGAATTGTTGACGCTAGCTATTTTTAGTTACCTTAGATTCAGATTCAGTCTGACCCTTTCCTACACGCATCCTCAAACTTCCACCGTTGTTTTTTTTCTGATTGAAGTGAATGCTGAATTGATACAGGGGACTTTGAAGTTAAGCTGCTATAAATGTTGATTGTTAATTTATGATACTGTGATAAACCAATTTATGAGTGTGCTGTGGGAAAAGAAGAGAAAAGAAAGTGTTCCCCTTCTTTGGTCCACTAGAGGGCGCACTACCACTGCAAGTACAGAGGGTGGTAAACTAAATCGAATCGATTCAAGGAGTTCCAAACATGTATTACTCTCTAGGGTTTTTTTTAGTTAGTAATTCACAGCAACACATGTAACAGCTTATACCAAAATAATATAAAACTAATGAAAGCAATGTCAACACTAGTCATGCGATAATATATGAACAAAGTATTTGATTATATTTTACTATGGGAGACAATTTAGCAATACTGAATAAACTGCAAAAAATGGAAAAAATTTGATTAGTGAGAGTTCAGTGCAAATGCAAATTTGGGAACAACTGCTTTATTTATACTAAGAAATGATTCGTTGACACCCTTTGGGTCCTCTAGCCTGGTGTATCACACCCTTTGGATTATGAGTCATGCAAAAATAGCAAGGGATCAAGGCTTAAAGTTTTCTTGCACATAGTTTTGCACATAGTACATCATGAATTGTTGACGCTAGCTATTTTTAGTTACCTTAGATTCAGATTCAGTCTGCCCCTTCCTACACGCATCCTCAAACTTCCACCGTTGTTTTTTTTCTGATTGAAGTGAAGGACAGGTAGCCTGGTAAGGTGGAGTCCGCATTTTCATAGAAACCCATGTGCACAGTGTCTTACTTATGGAGTAGTCAGCGGGTGATTTGTTCAGATTGAACTAAGTTGGCAGGTAAATTCAAGTAGTGAACAAATGACAAACAAATCAGGGGATTTGGGTATGTACATTCTTACACTTAAGAGAAATGAATGTAACTGGGTTGCTCAGGGTTGACTTGGAGCATGTAAAAAACTACTGGTCCATCAGATCTCTAGGACTTTATGTACAGTATGTTGATGGATTCATGAATATTGTTTAGTTTGTTTCATTAAGCTGGGAGTTGTAACAACAGACATTTCTCCTTGAGCTGCACCACCGATAGGTTTTGATTCGTTGTGATTACTTAAAAAACATTTTTGCAGTTGTAAGTAGATCCAGTACTACTTCTAAAAGAGTACAGTTCATTTAAAAGTGTTCTCAATTGTCTCGTTAAAGCTGTTTATAAAGAAGCCTAAAATACTTGCCTGGCTACCTGAACTGACTTCAAGCTCCGCCCCCAATACTGTCATATTTACAACTCATATAAATGAGACACCAGTTGAGAAAACACCCACAATTCAAATGTCATTGTTAAATACCACTTGATCCATTTCAACATGTCGTGTGCTAAAGAAACAATCCTTAAGTAATCAATAGTAGAGCACAATGTCAATTTGGGTAGCCGGGTAACTGTAACCACAGATGGTGCCTCTGATGACTTTTCTTTCTCTGCACAAACCTGAGCTGACATATGGACCGAATGATAGACATATCTACCATTCACTGGGGACCGTTCACACTCCCTACTGTCGAACCAGGGTTTGAGGTTGAAAGACTTGATGAACATAATTTTTTTTTAAATAGACGTCACTCTAGATGATTCTGGTGAAAGCTGATTGAGAATGAATGCTCTTATTTCAGTTATTGAATTGCAGTTTCAATTTACTTTGGGAGTTGAAAGTGAATTGCTCCCGACCCTGCAATGACAGAATGATCAATCGTCATCTTGACTCTTGCGCGTTTGCATAACATTGTCACAATGCAAGCTACAGTGGCTGTACAAATGAGTAAAGTAAAAATATATCTATCTATAAAAATATAAACTATTATGTATTTCAGGGAATGCAAAAAGGAAAACAGTAACTTGTTCTCTCTTTTTGTAAGAGAAGACAGCTCCTGTATTCATAATGTGCTTTGCTTCGATCTGTAAATAGTTGAATGGCTTATAAATCTTAATTGTAACCTTTTCAGGTATTTTTGTACAAATAAGGGACTGATATATTCTGTTTATTGTAATTAGAATAAAACATTAATACATTGCTATAAAACCAAAGCTGTGTTTGTCTTTTTTAGGAAGACTTTCTCAGAAGCCTTCCCTGATTAAAGAACCATATCTGCATTCCAATGTCTGACTATCCCCCCACGTGCAATGAGGAATAAGCTGTGCCTTTATATCCTGATCACAGGTATCCCTGTATAAATGAACTATAACACTCCAAAAGTTCCCTCTTCCTCTTTCTACTGTAGCACCACCTGGGAATGGGTACTGGGGCAGCAGACACCCCCTCAATCGGAAGGCCCAGGTTCAAACCCCTTGACAGCAAGCGTCTGCCCCCTGCTGGAGTGTCCTTGAGCAAGACACTGGATCCCCAGCAGCTCCAGGGGTGCTGACCTGACCTAGGGAAATCCTCATACACATTCCCCCATCCAAATTCTCCCAGCCAGTCTGGGGTTTAAACTGACAATGTTCTGATCGTAAGCTCTACTAGGCTGCCACCAGCCCAAAACAAGCCAAGCTGAATTGATACAGGGGACTTTGAAGTTAAGCTGCTATAAATGTTGATTGTTAATTTATGATACTGTGATAAACCATTTTATGAGTGTGCTGTGGGAAAAGAAGAGAAAAGAAAGTGTTCCCCTTCTTTGGTCCACTAGAGGGCGCACTACCACTGCAAGTACAGAGGGTGGTAAACTAAATCGAATGGATTCAAGGAGTTCCAAACATGTATTACTCTCTAGGGTTTTTTTTAGTTAATAATTCACAGCAACACATGTAACAGCTTATACCAAAATAATATAAAACTAATGAAAGCAATGTCAACACTAGTCATGCGATAATATATGAACAAAGTATTTGATTATATTTTACTATGGGAGACAATTTAGTAATACTGAATGAATTGCAAAAAATGGAAAAAATTTGATTAGTGAGAGTTCAGTGCAAATGCAAATTTGGGAACAACTGCTTTATTTATACTAAGAAATGATTCGTTGACACCCTTTGGGTCCTCTAGCCTGGTGTATCACACCCTTTGGATTATGAGTCATGCAAAAATAGCAAGGGATCAAGGCTTAAAGTTTTCTTGCACATAGTTTTGCACATAGTACATCATGAATTGTTGACGCTAGCTATTTTTTAGTTACCTTAGATTCAGATTCAGTCAGACCCTTCCTACACGCA
Organism: Hoplostethus atlanticus; assembly: GCA_034670405.1. Classification (NCBI taxonomy): domain Eukaryota; kingdom Metazoa; phylum Chordata; class Actinopteri; order Trachichthyiformes; family Trachichthyidae; genus Hoplostethus; species Hoplostethus atlanticus. The sequence goes on along the minus strand of JAXDDX010000005.1, from coordinate 8,915,063 downwards.
TCCTCAAACTTCCACCGTTGTTTTTTTTCTGATTGAAGTGAATGGTAGCGGATGTGAAGTGAAGGACAGGTAGCCTGGTAAGGTGGAGTCGGCATTTTCATAGAAACCCATGTGCACAGTGTCTTACTTATGGAGTAGTCAGTGGGTGATTTGTTCAGATTGAACTAAGTTGGCAGGTAAATTCAAGTAGTGAACAAATGACAAACAAATCAAGGGATTTGGGTATGTACATTCTTACACTTAAGATAAATGAATGTAACTGGGTTGCCCAGGGTTGACTTGGAGCATGTAAAAAACTACTGGTCCATCAGATCTCTAGGACTTTATGTACAGTATGTTGATGGATTCATGAATATTGTTTAGTTTGTTTCATTAAGCTGGGAGTTGTAACAACAGACATTTCTCCTTGAGCTGCACCACCGATAGGTTTTGATTCGTTGTGATTACTTAAAAAACATTTTTGCAGTTGTAAGTAGATCCAGTACTACTTCTAAAAGAGTACAGTTCATTTAAAAGTGTTCTCAATTGTCTCGTTAAAGCTGTTTATAAAGAAGCCTAAAATACTTGCCTGGCTACCTGAACTGACTTCAAGCTCCGCCCCCAATACTGTCATATTTACAACTCATATAAATGAGACACCAGTTGAGAAAACACCCACAATTCAAATGTCATTGTTAAATACCACTTGATCCATTTCAACATGTCGTGTGCTAAAGAAACAATCCTTAAGTAATCAATAGTAGAGCACAATGTCAATTTGGGTAGCCGGGTAACTGTAACCACAGATGGTGCCTCTGATGACTTTTCTTTCTCTGCACAAACCTGAGCTGACATATGGACCGAATGATAGACATATCTACCATTCACTGGGGACCGTTCACACTCCCTACTGTCGAACCAGGGTTTGAGGTTGAAAGACTTGATGAACATAATTTTTTTTTAAATAGACGTCACTCTAGATGATTCTGGTGAAAGCTGATTGAGAATGAATGCTCTTATTTCAGTTATTGAATTGCAGTTTCAATTTACTTTGGGAGTTGAAAGTGAATTGCTCCCGACCCTGCAATGACAGAATGATCAATCGTCATCTTGACTCTTGCGCGTTTGCATAACATTGTCACAATGCAAGCTACAGTGGCTGTACAAATGAGTAAAGTAAAAATATATCTATCTATAAAAATATAAACTATTATGTATTTCAGGGAATGCAAAAAAGGAAAACAGTAACTTGTTCTCTCTTTTTGTAAGAGAAGACAGCTCCTGTATTCATAATGTGCTTTGCTTCGATCTGTAAATAGTTGAATGGCTTATAAATCTTAATTGTAACCTTTTCAGGTATTTTTGTACAAATAAGGGACTGATATATTCTGTTTATTGTAATTAGAATAAAACATTAATACATTGCTATAAAACCAAAGCTGTGTTTGTCTTTTTTAGGAAGACTTTCTCAGAAGCCTTCCCTGATTAAAGAACCATATCTGCATTCCAATGTCTGACTATCCCCCCACGTGCAATGAGGAATAAGCTGTGCCTTTATATCCTGATCACAGGTATCCCTGTATAAATGAACTATAACACTCCAAAAGTTCCCTCTTCCTCTTTCTACTGTAGCACCACCTGGGAATGGGTACTGGGGCAGCAGACACCCCCTCAATCGGAAGGCCCAGGTTCAAACCCCTTGACAGCAAGCGTCTGCCCCCTGCTGGAGTGTCCTTGAGCAAGACACTGGATCCCCAGCAGCTCCAGGGGTGCTGACCTGACCTAGGGAAATCCTCATACACATTCCCCCATCCAAATTCTCCCAGCCAGTCTGGGGTTTAAACTGACAATGTTCTGATCGTAAGCTCTACTAGGCTGCCACCAGCCCAAAACAAGCCAAGCTGAATTGATACAGGGGACTTTGAAGTTAAGCTGCTATAAATGTTGATTGTTAATTTATGATACTGTGATAAACCATTTTATGAGTGTGCTGTGGGAAAAGAAGAGAAAAGAAAGTGTTCCCCTTCTTTGGTCCACTAGAGGGCGCACTACCACTGCAAGTACAGAGGGTGGTAAACTAAATCGAATGGATTCAAGGAGTTCCAAACATGTATTACTCTCTAGGGTTTTTTTTAGTTAGTAATTCACAGCAACACATGTAACAGCTTATACCAAAATAATATAAAACTAATGAAAGCAATGTCAACACTAGTCATGCGATAATATATGAACAAAGTATTTGATTATATTTTACTATGGGAGACAATTTAGTAATACTGAATGAATTGCAAAAAATGGAAAAAATTTGATTAGTGAGAGTTCAGTGCAAATGCAAATTTGGGAACAACTGCTTTATTTATACTAAGAAATGATTCGTTGACACCCTTTGGGTCCTCTAGCCTGGTGTATCACACCCTTTGGATTATGAGTCATGCAAAAATAGCAAGGGATCAAGGCTTAAAGTTTTCTTGCACATAGTTTTGCACATAGTACATCATGAATTGTTGACGCTAGCTATTTTTTAGTTACCTTAGATTCAGATTCAGTCAGACCCTTCCTACACGCATCCTCAAACTTCCACCGTTGTTTTTTTTCTGATTGAAGTGAATGGTAGCGGATGTGAAGTGAAGGACAGGTAGCCTGGTAAGGTGGAGTCGGCATTTTCATAGAAACCCATGTGCACAGTGTCTTACTTATGGAGTAGTCAGTGGGTGATTTGTTCAGATTGAACTAAGTTGGCAGGTAAATTCAAGTAGTGAACAAATGACAAACAAATCAAGGGATTTGGGTATGTACATTCTTACACTTAAGAGAAATGAATGTAACTGGGTTGCCCAGGGTTGACTTGGAGCATGTAAAAAACTACTGGTCCATCAGATCTCTAGGACTTTATGTACAGTATGTTGATGGATTCATGAATATTGTTTAGTTTGTTTCATTAAGCTGGGAGTTGTAACAACAGACATTTCTCCTTGAGCTGCACCACCGATACGTTTTGATTCGTTGTGATTACTTAAAAAACATCTTTGCAGTTGTAAGTAGATCCAGTACTACTTCTAAAAGAGTACAGTTCATTTAAAAGTGTTCTCAATTGTCTCGTTAAAGCTGTTTATAAAGAAGCCTAAAATACTTGCCTGGCTACCTGAACTGACTTCAAGCTCCGCCCCCAATACTGTCATATTTACAACTCATGTAAATGAGACACCAGTTGAGAAAACACCCACAAGTCAAATGTTATGTTTAAATACCACTTGATCCATTTCAACACGTCGTGTGCTAAAGAAACAATCCTTATTTAATCTATAGTGGAGCACAATGTCAATTTGGGTAGCCGGGTAACTGTAACCACACATGGTGCCTCTGATGACTTTTCTTTCTCTGCACAAACCTGAGCTGACATATGGACCGAATGATAGACATATCTACCATTCACTGGGGACCGTTCACACGCCCTACTGTCGAACCAGGGTTTGAGGTTGAAAGACTTGCAATTTAAGAAAACTTGATGAACATAATTTTTTTTTAAATAGACGTCACTCTAGATGATTCTGGTGAAAGCTGATTGAGAATGAATGCTCTTATTTCAGTTATTGAATTGCAGTTTCAATTTACTTTGGGAGTTGAAAGTGAATTGCTCCCGACCCTGCAATGACAGAATGATCAATCGTCATCTTGACTCTTGTGCGTTTGCATAACATTGTCACAATGCAAGCTACAGTGGCTGTACAAATGAGTAAAGTAAAAATATATCTATCTATAAAAATATAAACTATTATGTATTTCAGGGAATGCAAAAAAGAAAACAGTAACTTGTTCTCTCTTTTTGTAAGAGAAGACAGCTCCTGTATTCATAATGTGCTTTGCTTCGATCTGTAAATAGTTGAATGGCTTATAAATCTTAATTGTAACCTTTTCAGGTATTTTTGTACAAATAAGGGACTGATATATTCTGTTTATTGTAATTAGAATAAAACATTAATACATTGCTATAAAACCAAAGCTGTGTTTGTCTTTTTTAGGAAGACTTTCTCAGAAGCCTTCCCTGATTAAAGAACCATATCTGCAATCCAATGTCCGACTATCCCCCCACGTGCAATGAGGAATAAGCTGTGCCTTTATATCCTGATCACAGGTATCCCTGTATAAATGAACTATAACACTCCAAAAGTTCCCTCTTCCTCTTTCTACTGTAGCACCACCTGAGAATGGGTACTGGGGCAGCAGACACCCCCTCAATCGGAAGGCCCAGGTTCAAACCCCTTGACAGCAAGCGTCTGCCCCCTGCTGGAGTGTCCTTGAGCAAGACACTGGATCCCCAGCAGCTCTAGGGGTGCTGACCTGACCTAGGGAAATCCTCATACACATTCCCCCATCCAAATTCTCCCAGCCAGTCTGGGGTTTAAACTGACAATGTTCTGATCGTAAGCTCTACTAGGCTGCCACCAGCCCAAAACAAGCCAAGCTGAATTGATACAGGGGACTTTGAAGTTAAGCTGCTATAAATGTTGATTGTTAATTTATGATACTGTGATAAACCATTTTATGAGTGTGCTGTGGGAAAAGAAGAGAAAAGAAAGTGTTCCCCTTCTTTGGTCCACTAGAGGGCGCACTACCACTGCAAGTACAGAGGGTGGTAAACTAAATCGAATGGATTCAAGGAGTTCCAAACATGTATTACTCTCTAGGGTTTTTTTTAGTTAGTAATTCACAGCAACACATGTAACAGCTTATACCAAAATAATATAAAACTAATGAAAGCAATGTCAACACTAGTCATGCGATAATATATGAACAAAGTATTTGATTATATTTTACTATGGGAGACAATTTAGTAATACTGAATGAATTGCAAAAAATGGAAAAAATTTGATTAGTGAGAGTTCAGTGCAAATGCAAATTTGGGAACAACTGCTTTATTTATACTAAAATGATTCGTTGACACCCTTTGGGTCCTCTAGCCTGGTGTATCACACCCTTTGGATTATGAGTCATGCAAAAATAGCAAGGGATCAAGGCTTAAAGTTTTCTTGCATATAGTTTTGCACATAGTACATCATGAATTGTTGACGCTAGCTATTTTTAGTTACCTTAGATTCAGATTCAGTCTGACCCTTCCTACACGCATCCTCAAACTTCCACCGTTGTTTTTTTTCTGATTGAAGTGAATGGTAGCGGATGTGAAGTGAAGGACAGGTAGCCTGGTAAGGTGGAGTCGGCATTTTCATAGAAACCCATGTGCACAGTGTCTTACTTATGGAGTAGTCAGCGGGTGATTTGTTCAGATTGAACTAAATTGGCAGGTAAATTCAAGTAGTGAACAAATGACAAACAAATCAGGGGATTTGGGTATGTACATTCTTACACTTAAGAGAAATGAATGTAACTGGGTTGCTCAGGGTTGACTTGGAGCATGTAAAAAACTACTGGTCCATCAGATCTCTAGGACTTTATGTACAGTATGTTGATGGATTCATGAATATTGTTTAGTTTGTTTCATTAAGCTGGGAGTTGTAACAACAGACATTTCTCCTTGAGCTGCACCACCGATACGTTTTGACTCGTTGTGATTACTTAAAAAACATCTTTGCAGTTGTAAGTAGATCCAGTACTACTTCTAAAAGAGTACAGTTCATTTAAAAGTGTTCTCAATTGTCTCGTTAAAGCTGTTTATAAAGAAGCCTAAAATACTTGCCTGGCTCCCTGAACTGACTTCAAGCTCCGCCCCCAATACTGTCATATTTACAACTCATGTAAATGAGACACCAGTTGAGAAAACACCCACAATTCAAATGTCATTGTTAAATACCACTCGATCCATTTCAACATGTCGTGTGCTAAAGAAACAATCCTTAATTAATCTATAGTGGAGCACAATGTCAATTTGGGTAGCCGGGTAACTGTAACCACAGATGGTGCCTCTGATGACTTTTCTTTCTCTGTACAAACCTGAGCTGACATATGGACCGAATGATAGACATATCTACCATTCACTGGGGACCGTTCACACGCCCTACTGTCGAACCAGGGTTTGAGGTTGAAAGACTTGCAATTTAAGAAAACTTGATGAACATAATTTTTTTTTAAATAGACGTCACTCTAGATGATTCTGGTGAAAGCTGATTGAGAATGAATGCTCTTATTTCAGTTATTGAATTGCAGTTTCAATTTACTTTGAGAGTTGAAAGTGAATTGCTCCCGACCCTGCAATGACAGAATGATCAATCGTCATCTTGACTCTTGTGCGTTTGCATAACATTGTCACAATGCAAGCTACAGTGGCTGTACAAATGAGTAAAGTAAAAATATATCTATCTATAAAAATATAAACTATTATGTATTTCAGGGAATGCAAAAAAGAAAACAGTAACTTGTTCTCTCTTTTTGTAAGAGAAGACAGCTCCTGTATTCATAATGTGCTTTGCTTCGATCTGTAAATAGTTGAATGGCTTATAAATCTTAATTGTAACCTTTTCAGGTATTTTTGTACAAATAAGGGACTGATATATTCTGTTTATTGTAATTAGAATAAAACATTAATACATTGCTATAAAACCAAAGCTGTGTTTGTCTTTTTTAGGAAGACTTTCTCAGAAGCCTTCCCTGATTAAAGAACCATATCTGCAATCCAATGTCCGACTATCCCCCATGTGCAATGAGGAATAAGCTGTGCCTTTATATCCTGATCACAAGTATCCCTGTATAAATGAACTATAACACTCCAAAAGTTCCCTCTTCCTCTTTCTACTGTAGCACCACCTGAGAATGGGTACTGGGGCAGCAGACACCCCCTCAATCGGAAGGCCCAGGTTCAAACCCCTTGACAGCAAGCGTCTGCCCCCTGCTGGAGTGTCCTTGAGCAAGACACTGGATCCCCAGCAGCTCCAGGGGTGCTGACCTGACCTAGGGAAATCCTCATACACATTCCCCCATCCAAATTCTCCCAGCCAGTCTGGGGTTTAAACTGACAATGTTCTGATCGTAAGCTCTACTAGGCTGCCACCAGCCCAAAACAAGCCAAGCTGAATTGATACAGGGGACTTTGAAGTTAAGCTGCTATAAATGTTGATTGTTAATTTATGATACTGTGATAAACCATTTTATGAGTGTGCTGTGGGAAAAGAAGAGAAAAGAAAGTGTTCCCCTTCTTTGGTCCACTAGAGGGCGCACTACCACTGCAAGTACAGAGGGTGGTAAACTAAATCGAATCGATTCAAGGAGTTCCAAACATGTATTACTCTCTAGGGTTTTTTTTAGTTAGTAATTCACAGCAACACATGTAACAGCTTATACCAAAATAATATAAAACTAATGAAAGCAATGTCAACACTAGTCATGCGATAATATATGAACAAAGTATTTGATTATATTTTACTATGGGAGACAATTTAGTAATACTGAATAAATTGCAAAAAATGGAAAAAATTTGATTAGTGAGAGTTCAGTGCAAATGCAAATTTGGGAACAACTGCTTTATTTATACTAAGAAATGATTCGTTGACACCCTTTGGGTCCTCTAGCCTGGTGTATCACACCCTTTGGATTATGAGTCATGCAAAAATAGCAAGGGATCAAGGCTTAAAGTTTTCTTGCACATAGTTTTGCACATAGTACATCATGAATTGTTGACGCTAGCTATTTTTAGTTACCTTAGATTCAGATTCAGTCTGCCCCTTCCTACACGCATCCTCAAACTTCCACCGTTGTTTTTTTTCTGATTGAAGTGAATGGTAGCGGATGTGAAGTGAAGGCCAGGTAGCCTGGTAAGGTGGAGTCGGCATTTTCATAGAAACCCATGTGCACAGTGTCTTACTTATGGAGTAGTCAGTGGGTGATTTGTTCAGATTGAACTAAGTTGGCAGGTAAATTCAAGTAGTGAACAAATGACAAACAAATCAGGGGATTTGGGTATGTACATTCTTACACTTAAGAGAAATGAATGTAACTGGGTTGCTCAGGGTTGACTTGGAGCATGTAAAAAACTACTGGTCCATCAGATCTCTAGGACTTTATGTACAGTATGTTGATGGATTCATGAATATTGTTTAGTTTGTTTCATTAAGCTGGGAGTTGTAACAACAGACATTTCTCCTTGAGCTGCACCACCGATACGTTTTGATTCGTTGTGATTACTTAAAAAACATCTTTGCAGTTGTAAGTAGATCCAGTACTACTTCTAAAAGAGTACAGTTCATTTAAAAGTGTTCTCAATTGTCTCGTTAAAGCTGTTTATAAAGAAGCCTAAAATACTTGCCTGGCTCCCTGAACTGACTTCAAGCTCCGCCCCCAATACTGTCATATTTACAACTCATGTAAATGAGACACCAGTTGAGAAAACACCCACAAGTCAAATGTTATGTTTAAATACCACTTGATCCATTTCAACACGTTGTGTGCTAAAGAAACAATCCTTAATTAATCTATAGTGGAGCACAATGTCAATTTGGGTAGCCGGGTAACTGTAACCACAGATGGTGCCTCTGATGACTTTTCTTTCTCTGTACAAACCTGAGCTGACATATGGACCGAATGATAGACATATCTACCATTCACTGGGGACCGTTCACACGCCCTACTGTCGAACCAGGGTTTGAGGTTGAAAGACTTGCAATTTAAGAAAACTTGATGAACATAATTTTTTTTAAATAGACGTCACTCTAGATGATTCTGGTGAAAGCTGATTGAGAATGAATGCTCTTATTGTCACGGCCCCAGCCCCGGCTCCGGGGTTTCCCCATGTTTTCACCTCCCCTGTCTGTCACTCTATGTGGGTGTGGTTCCGTCTCCCGGCCCTGCCTCTCCTCCACACCTGTCACCTATCAAGCCATCAGCCCAGTCCTGGTCTGCCTTTCTGGGTCCTAGTAACTGCTATCGCTGACAGAACAATCTGGCCAGTATGGACCCAGCAGACCTAGACACCCTGAAGCAGGCCGTCTCCCTCCAGGGACAACGTTTGGGTCAGCACGAGCAGGTACTGCAAGCCATCCTAGACCAACTGAAAGACGTTTCCGCAGCGCTGGCTCCTCTCCGCTCAGGGTCTAGCAGTACCACGGATCCCTCGCCACCCCTAGCGACTTCTCCGCCGGGTCCTCCTGCCTCCTTTTCGCCGGAGCCACACGTTCCGCCTCCGGCCAAATATGCCGGCAATTCCAACACCTGCCGTGAGTTTTTAACCCAGTGTAAATTGACTTTTAGTGCCCAACCGTCCCGTTATGGGGGTGAAGCTGCCAAGATTGCTTTTATTGTCAACCTGTTGGAGGGTCCTCCGCTCAGTTTTTACAACGCTCTCTATGAGCAGGGTTCCCCCACAGCGCACTCCTTCTCAGCCGAACTAAAACGCATGTTTGATTACCCGATTAGGGGACAGCAAGCGGGGCAACACCTCTTGCGGCTACGCCAGGGCAAACTCTGTTCGGGAATACGTGGGCAAATTCCGCTCTCTTGCAATAGAGTCAGGATGGAATGACAGCGCTCTGATTTCCGCATTTCAGCGCGGTCTCAGCCGGGAGTTGGGTAGGGAGGTGGCGCTCCGCGGGGACGCTAGACGAAGCTATCCAGCTCGCCATTAAGGTTTCCGACTCGGCTGCACAGTGGCGAGCCGAGCCCGGCCTTCCCAGGGGTTTCCATCATCTCCCGGGAAGAGATGATGATACCAAGCCTGTCCCCACGTCAGAAGCCGAGCCCATGCAATTAGCCCGGACCCGTGTTTCCCCTCCGGAGGATGGATGCGGGAGCCTGTCTACTGCGGCCTGACGGGCCATTTCCTGGCTGCCTGTCCGCTCCGGCCAAAAGGGGAGGCTCGTCAGTGACGGCGGGGTCCCTGGCGAGCCAATCCACCACCCCCGTCTCCAGCCCCGCAGTCCTGCGTGCGCTTCGGCGCTACTCCTCTGGTCTAAAGAGACGCTCCCGGTGCTCGCTTTGGTGGACTCCGGCGCCGATTCCAGTTTTATCGATTCCGCGCTGGTTGCGCAGGCCGGAATCCCCACTGAACTTCTCCCTTCCACGTTGTCTGTCAACGCGCTGGATGGCAAGCTCCTGGCTCGGGTCACACACCGCTCCGCACCCCTCACTCTGGTCCTGTCGGGGAACCACCGGGAAAGTATTCAGCTCCACATCATCTCCTCTCCCCACGCCCCGGTGGTACTGGGTCGGCCCTGGCTGGCGCTCCATAACCCTCACTTCGACTGGTCTTCAGGTTCCGTTATCAGCTGGAGCATATTCTGCCATTCCCACTGTCTTCTGTCTGCCCTGGCCCCCAGTAAGTCCGCTCCCGCTCCCGAACCCCCCGACCTCTCCTTGGTTCCCCCCGTTTATCACGACCTTGGAGAGGTGTTCAGCAAGCAACGGGCCCTCTCCCTACCGCCACATCGTCCTTACGATTGCGCGATCGATCTTCTTCCCGGAGCTCCCCTGCCAACCAGCCGGCTCTACAACCTCTCTCGTCCGGAGAGGGAGGCGATGGAGGGTTACATCCACGACTCCCTGGCTGCGGGATTGATCAGGCCCTCGTCTCCCGTCGGCGCGGGGTTCTTCTTCGTGGAGAAGAAAGATCACGCCCTACGTCCCTGCATTGACTTCCGTGGCCTGAACAACATTACCGTGAAAAATAAATATGCCCTGCCACTCATCGATCCTGCTTTTGAGCCTCTCCTACACGCTACCGTCTTCTCCAAATTAGACCTCCGTAACGCCTATCATCTGATCCGGATCCGGGAGGGGGACGAGTGGAAAACAGCTTTTAACACCGCCCTCGGCCACTTTGAATACCTCATCATGCCCTTTGGTCTCACCAATACCCCAGCAGTCTTTCAAACACGTCAACGACGTCCTCCGCGACATGTTGAACCGTTTCATCTTCGTCTACATAGATGATATCCTCACCTTCTCTCGGGACGCAGAGGAACACGTTCAGCATGTCAGGTTGGTGCTCCGTCGCCTACTCGAGAATAAACTGTAAAGGCTGAAAAGTGTGAATTTCACGTCCCTTCTGTGAGCTTCTTAGGGTACATCATAGAGCGGGGGCAGGTGAAGACGGATCCGGCCAAAATCCAGGCTGTGGCTGAGTGGCCGACACCCTCCTCCCGGAAGTAACTCCAACAGTTCCTGGGCTTCGCAAACTTTTATCGAAGATTCATCCGGGACTTCAGTAAGGTCGCAGCCCCACTCACTCGACTCACCTCCACACTCTCCCCGTTCGCCTGGACCCCCGAGGCGGATGCAGCGTTCCTCCGGCTCAAGCAGCTCTTCACGTCCGCCCCTATCCTAAGACATCCAGACCCCTCGAGTCAGTTTGTGGTGGAGGTGGACGCCTCCGACTCCGGCGTTGGGGCCGTCCTTTCTCAACGGTCGTCGGAGGACCAGAAGCTTCACCCCTGCGCATTCTTCTCCCGACGCCTCTCTCCGGCCGAACGGAATTATGACGTGGGGAACCGGGAGCTTCTGGCAGTGGTCCTGGCGTTGGAGGAGTGGAGACACTGGCTGGAGGGGGCGGAGCACCCGTTTGTGGTATGGACTGATCACAAGAACCTCGCCTACATCCCCTTCGGCTAAACGGCTTAATTCCCGGCAAGCGCGGTGGGCCTTATTTCTGGGGAGGATTAAGATTAGATTAAGATTACTTTATTTGCAATTCGGGGTGCACACATGCACCAACACACGCAAGGGGGGGAAGTGGCCGCCGAACACAACACACACACACATGCAGAGTAAGGTGTCCGAGTTGAATGAGGTCTCTGCTTTTTCCCCATCCCCGCCGACCTTCCTCCACGGACAGCCAGGGAGCAGTGGGCAGCCGCCAACACCAGCGCCCGGGGACCAATTCCAGGTGTACGTCCTCATCTTGGTCAGGGACAGGACAGGATGTTGCATGTTTTTAGATGGGGTCTTTTTACAGGAGGAGACCCACGTGGAGGTGGTTCAATCTCTCTCTCACCTACCGCTCCCGTAACGTCAAGCCCGACGCCCTCTCCCGCCAGTGGTCTCCCGAGAGGTCCACTCTCGAACCAGAGACTATTCTCCCGCCATCCTGCGTGGTGGGGGCGGCTGCGTGGGAGATTGAAAGCCTCGTCCGGGAGGCCCAGCGCAACCACCCTAATCCAGGTAACGGCCCTGCTAACCGTCTTTTTGTGCCCGATTCCACCAGGTCCCAGGTCCTCCAGTGGGGCCACTCCTCCAAGCTCACATGCCACCCCGGCTTTGCCCGCACCCTGGCGTTCGTCAGGCAGAGCTTCTGGTGGCCCTCCATGTCCCAGGACACCCAAGCCTTCGTGTCTGCCTGCTCCGTCTGCGCCCGCAGCAAGTCCTCCCACCAGCCTCCCGCTGGCCTGCTGCACCCACTGCCCACTCCCAGCCGTCATTGGTCGCACATCGCCGTCGACTTCGTCACCGGTCTCCCTCCATCAGCCGGTAATTCCACCATCCTGACGATAGTCGACCGGTTCTCCAAGGCGGTCCATTTTATCCCTCTCCCCAAGCTTCCCTCTGCCAGGGAGACTGCGGACCTCCTGGTGCTCCACGTTTTCCGGCTCCACGGGATCCCTCTGGACATCGTCTCTGACCGGGGTCCGCAGTTCTCCTCCCAGGTGTGGAAAGCCTTCTGCCAGGCTCTGGGTGCCACCGTCAGCCTCTCTTCCGGCTACCACCCCCAATCCAATGGGCAGACGGAGCGGGCGAACCAGGATCTGGAGTCCGCCCTCCGCTGCATCACCGCTCGTCATCCCACCTCCTGGAGCTCTCACCTGTCATGGGTGGAATATGCCCATAACTCCCTCACCAGTGCCGCCACAGGTATGTCCCCCTTTCTAACCTCATTGGGCTACCAACCTCCTCTTTCCAGCCCAGCAGGTGGAAGTGGCGGTGCCGTCCGTGCAGGTCCACCTCCGACGCTGCCGCCGGATTTGGAAGGAAGCTCGGGTGGCCCTCCTCCGTTCTACAGCCAAGAACCAGCGCCTTGCCGACCGCCGTCGAACCCCTGCACCCACCTACTTACCGGGGCAGAAGGTATGGCTCTCCTCCCGGGACCTGCCTCTACAGGTGGAGTCTCGAAAATTGGCCCCCCGGTATGTGGGTCCCTACGTGGTCGACAGGGTAATCAACCCGGTTTCGGTAAGGCTGAAACTGCCCCCGGCTCTGAAGATTCATCCCACATTCCATGTTTCTCTGCTCAAACCTGTCTCTTCCAGTCCATTATGCCCTCCCTCCGACCACCCTCCACCCCCCCGGATCATCGACGACCATCCTACCTACACGGTAAAAAAGATTATGGACATTCGCCGCCGGGGTCGGGGCTTCCAGTATCTGGTGGACTGGGAGGGTTACGGCCCAGGAGCGCAGCTGGGTCCCTCGCCGCAACATCCTGGACCCCTCCCTCATCCGCGACTTCCACCGGGAACACCCCAACAAGCCCGGTGGGGCGCCCGGAGGCGCCCGTTGAGGGGGGGGTACTGTCACGGCCCCAGCCCCGGCTCCGGGGTTTCCCCATGTTTTCACCTCCCCTGTCTGTCACTGTCTGTCTATGTGGGTGTGGTTCCGTCTCCCGGCCCTGCCTCTCCTCCACACCTGTCACCTATCAAGCCATCAGCCCAGCAGTATTTAAACCCCGGCTCCTCAACCACTCGTCGCCAGATTGTTCCGCCTTATTCGTGGTATTCGCATTCTCGGCCGCTCAAGATCCCTATCTGAGTTTATTCCCCTGTGTGCCTTCGGCTATTCTAACCCAACTCTCTCGTCTCCTAAGATTCCCTGTGTGTTCGACCCCTTGTGTCTCCTCGCCGTATCCACCAGCCTGCCCGTCTCCCCCGCTCCAGCCACACCTGCCTGCTCCAGCTTCACCCCGCGTCCCTCGCTCCTGCCTTACCAACCCGGATCATCCCCGTCCAGCCCAGTCCCTGCACCCCCCACCTTCCTACACCTGCTTCCTCATTAAATCACCTTTTTCCCTACTCGTGTCCTGGTCTGCCTTTCTGGGTCCTAGTAACTGCTATCGCTGACACTTATTTCAGTTATTGAATTGCAGTTTCAATTTACTTTGAGAGTTGAAAGTGAATTGCTCCCGACCCTGCAATGACAGAATGATCAATCGTCATCTTGACTCTTGTGCGTTTGCATAACATTGTCACAATGCAAGCTACAGTGGCTGTACAAATGAGTAAAGTAAAAATATATATCTATAAAAATATAAACTATTATGTATTTCAGGGAATGCAAAAAAGAAAACAGTAACTTGTTCTCTCTTTTTGTAAGAGAAGACAGCTCCTGTATTCATAATGTGCTTTGCTTCGATCTGTAAATAGTTGAATGGCTTATAAATCTTAATTGTAACCTTTTCAGGTATTTTTGTACAAATAAGGGACTGATATATTCTGTTTATTGTAATTAGAATAAAACATTAATACATTGCTATAAAACCAAAGCTGTGTTTGTCTTTTTTAGGAAGACTTTCTCAGAAGCCTTCCCTGATTAAAGAACCATATCTGCATTCCAATGTCCGACTATCCCCCATGTGCAATGAGGAATAAGCTGTGCCTTTATATCCTGATCACAAGTATCCCTGTATAAATGAACTATAACACTCCAAAAGTTCCCTCTTCCTCTTTCTACTGTAGCACCACCTGAGAATGGGTACTGGGGCAGCAGACACCCCCTCAATCGGAAGGCCCAGGTTCAAACCCCTTGACAGCAAGCGTCTGCCCCCTGCTGGAGTGTCCTTGAGCAAGACACTGGATCCCCAGCAGCTCCAGGGGTGCTGACCTGACCTAGGGAAATCCTCATACACATTCCCCCATCCAAATTCTCCCAGCCAGTCTGGGGTTTAAACTGACAATGTTCTGATCGTAAACTCTACTAGGCTGCCACCACCCCAAAACAAGCCAAGCTGAATTGATACAGGGGACTTTGAAGTTAAGCTGCTATAAATGTTGATTGTTAATTTATGATACTGTGATAAACCATTTTATGAGTGTGCTGTGGGAAAAGAAGAGAAAAGAAAGTGTTCCCCTTCTTTGGTCCACTAGAGGGCGCACTACCACTGCAAGTACAGAGGGTGGTAAACTAAATCGAATGGATTCAAGGAGTTCCAAACATGTATTACTCTCTAGGGTTTTTTTTAGTTAGTAATTCACAGCAACACATGTAACAGCTTATACCAAAATAATATAAAACTAATGAAAGCAATGTCAACACTAGTCATGCGATAATATATGAACAAAGTATTTGATTATATTTTACTATGGGAGACAATTTAGCAATACTGAATAAATTGCAAAAAATGGAAACAATTTGATTAGTGAGAGTTCAGTGCAAATGCAAATTTGGGAACAACTGCTTTATTTATACTAAAATGATTCGTTGACACCCTTTGGGTCCTCTAGCCTGGTGTATCACACCCTTTGGATTATGAGTCATGCAAAAATAGCAAGGGATCAAGGCTTAAAGTTTTCTTGCACATAGTTTTGCACATAGTACATCATGAATTGTTGACGCTAGCTATTTTTAGTTACCTTAGATTCACATTCAGTCTGACCCTTCCTACACGCATCCTCAAACTTCCACCGTTGTTTTTTTTCTGATTGAAGTGAATGGTAGCGGATGTGAAGTGAAGGACAGGTAGCCTGGTAAGGTGGAGTCGGCATTTTCATAGAAACCCATGTGCACAGTGTCTTACTTATGGAGTAGTCAGCGGGTGATTTGTTCAGATTGAACTAAGTTGGCAGGTAAATTCAAGTAGTGAACAAATGACAAATCAGGGGATTTGGGTATGTACATTCTTACACTTAAGAGAAATGAATGTAACTGGGTTGCTCAGGGTTGACTTGGAGCATGTAAAAAACTACTGGTCCATCAGATCTCTAGGACTTTATGTACAGTATGTTGATGGATTCATGAATATTGTTTAGTTTGTTTCATTAAGCTGGGAGTTGTAACAACAGACATTTCTCCTTGAGCTGCACCACCGATACGTTTTGATTCGTTGTGATTACTTAAAAAACATCTTTGCAGTTGTAAGTAGATCCAGTACTACCAGTTGAGAAAACACCCGCAATTCAAATGTTATGTTTAAATACCACTTGATCCATTGATCCAACACGTCATGTGCTAAAGAAACAATCCTTAATTAATCTATAGTGGAGCACAATGTCAATTTGGGTATCCGGGTAACTGTAACCACAGATGGTGCCTCTGATGACTTTTCTTTCTCTGTACAAACCTGAGCTGACATATGGACCGAATGATAGACATATCTACCATTCACTGGGGACCGTTCACACGCCCTACTGTCGAACCAGGGTTTGAGGTTGAAAAACGTGCAATTTAAGAAAACTTGATGAAATCAAAAGTTAAAGTTAAACATTACACGTTTTTAACCAATAGCCTTATTTTAGCCATAAATAGAAAAACATCATGAAATGCAATGTATGAGTGAATGTGTATGAATGTTGGTAGGGGTGAGAGGTGTTTAAAATGAGGTGGCATAAGCTGAGAAATGAAAACAGGGTGTGGACTCATACCATACCAGACCAGTTCAAATGTGTATTTGGACAAGTAATAAGCCATCGCAGTTAATTTACATTGTACACACAGGTAGGTAGGTACTTTATTAATCTCCAGGTGGAAATTTCTTTGTCACAGTAGCCAAGACATAGAAGTGACAGAAGAAGATAAATTCCACAAACAAATATTTGCACTTAACTTTATGTTTAAGTAAGCAAGGCCACTAGGACAGAGGCTTCCATTCTCAAACAACAAAGCCCAGTTTAAACATAAAGGCCCCAGAAAAATACTATACTGTAAGCCCATATGGAAAAAAAATTAGTTACTTAGTTCAACATAAATATCTAAAGTTTTGTGATGGTGTCGTGGAAATTGCCTGTAAGCACTCAGAACTCTTTAAATAACACACAAAACATTGACAGGTTGAAGTATAAAAATATATTGTATACAGATATATTGGAGAGAGAAAGACACAGGTCACACAGAAAGTCAAAGTCTCTCTATGCTCTCTCTCCCTGCAAATCAGCTAACTACAATCTTTATAGTTTCTTTGGGAACAAAGAAGTCTCATGATTGGTTCACTTATACTTAGATAACATGTTTAACATGGTTCATCCTATAGGCTCTCTCCACATAGTAGTGGTCTGGTCAAGTTCAGTTTTACTGCCTGTTCATGACACACATACCACATGTCTGTGGCAACCCAGCATCAGTACAACAGACACAAAATGATAAATGATAAATTCTAGCATTCTGTGCTAATTTACTTTCACAATGGTTGGACAAACTCATTGATTTATGGCACAATTTGCGCCAGGCCCACGCCCTTGATCGACATCGCCGTCACACCCTATTGGTCAATTTAAAAAACATTTTGGTGACATGTTTCAACAGCTTAATTAAAAATGTCCACCAAGTTTGGTGATGTTTGGACAAAGTGTCATTGATTTAAGGCCAAATTTGCACCAGGCCCATGCGCGTTTGGAACTGGTGGCACCCCTATTGAGCGATTTCAAAATAATTTTACACACGTGGTTCAACATTGTTATGAAACAGTTTTGTAATGATTGGACAAACAATTTCTAGTTTATAGTCTGATTTGTGTTATGCCACGAACATTTTTTGTATTTGTAGCGCCCCCTAGTGGTCGATGTCAAGGAAACTTTCAGGGTATGTTTCAGGTACTTATGTGGACATATCCTGCAAGTTGTGTGATGATTGGCCCAACGGTTGTTGACTTTGGTCTATTTATGTGATGAGCCACGCCCTTTTGAAGTTCATTGGTCAATATCTTGAAAACTAAATAAGGTATCAGCAAGCTTTATATCTGATAAGCTTGGTCCAATAATGCTCCACAGAAAATGTGGTAGCAATCGGGCCTACGGTTTAGGAGGAGATGTCAAAAATGTGTTTTTCAAAAAATTCAAAATGGCAGAAAATCTAGGACTTCAGTGGTTCTTGAGGCTTTTTTGTAGAGCACCTTGAGCTGGACTTGTGTGTCAAATTTCAAGTCAATTGGAGTCACGGTGTGAGGGGCGTAGCCTTTCCAAAATCGCGCTTTTGGGCCTTAATTACAGCGCCACCATCTGGCCAATTTGGCTCATGTTTGCACATCATTTCCAGTTATTTGGCCAAGCTTCATGGTTTTACCTCATTCCAGCTCACGGCAATTTGAGACGCGGCATAAGACAACAAAGAGGTACATTTTGCATATAACCAGTTATTCCCGTTTTTACATTACATTACATTACATTACAGTCATTTAGCAGACGCTTTTATCCAAAGCGACTTACAATACACACACAATACAATGCACAATAAGTGCATTCAACACACGCATTTTATAATGCGTTTCTTTATTGTAGTATACAAATATATATATATATTGTTTTTTTTTCAATTAATTAAGACTATGCTTACTTCTGTTTTTATATTGCGCTCTGAAAAAGCAGTTAACCGTCTGTGCTCTTGCGCGTCTAGTAGGTTCAGTTCTGCTCAAATCTGCGCGCAATAAGCGTCTGTGAGCTTGAGCATCTGGTGGGTACGGGGCAGGCCGCTTCAGTTAACAACAGCTCCCCTCTAAATGCAACACTATTAGGTTGCTGGAATTTAGATTTTAAACAACA
The DNA here is from genome assembly GCA_034670405.1 of Hoplostethus atlanticus. Classification (NCBI taxonomy): domain Eukaryota; kingdom Metazoa; phylum Chordata; class Actinopteri; order Trachichthyiformes; family Trachichthyidae; genus Hoplostethus; species Hoplostethus atlanticus. The sequence continues at coordinate 8,896,473 of JAXDDX010000005.1, read as the reverse complement.
AATATACTTTTGCTGTAAAGGGAATGTTTCATTTTTTTGGTCTATTTTTTACGCGAGCCGCGAGCGATTGTGTCAAGCTTGGCAGGAAGTCAGACACAGGAACAGCATAGAGCATCTGGTCAATTTTCAAAATATAACAAATTTCAAAATAAAACTTATGATGGCGTTGGCTAGCCAGTCTATAGTGTCTAAACTTTTACCGTCTATGTGTCTAAACAGAGAGCGAGAGAGACGTGCAGGCACACACAGAGAGCGAGAGAGAGAGCGAGAGAGAGCGAGAGCGAGAGAGAGAGACACCAAAACCCTACATTGAAAACCAGCGGAGATCAGAATCTTGGTGACCGGCGCGGACCGGCGCGTCTGGTATGAACAACCAAGCTCCTGCTCGCGCGATCGCGGCGCTTCCGCGTCCTGTGTGCACCCGGCGTTTTTTTTTTACATAGGCCTGTAGGGTGCAGATAGGGTAGTAGTAGGGAAGGCTTCAGGATAGAAAACAATTAGAAGCTGGACGAGTACCCCTCGCCTTTGACCTAAGGATTCAGAATATTGTACTGTTAAATTAGGTAGGCAATCTACCCCTTCGGGGTTTGAACCCTAAAAATATATAAAGCTATACAAAAGTGCAATACATATGCAAAATGAACATTGCAAAACTAAAACAATTTTAATGTGAAATTTTTTTTTTATTACTTTGTGTATATATGTAAATCCTTGTGAATCAGCCCTTCCTGCACTGTGAGTCCAGCTCCCATTGGCTGGCCTGGTGAGAGAGGGGGGGTTAGTGGCAAGATAAAACGAGCAAATGTCTCTCGTCCTGCTCACCACCAGCCTGTTTGTCTGAGCGTCTGTCTGTGGAGAGTGAAGGAGAGGAGAGGAGGATCTATCATCCCAACACCACTGCTACAGCTCACTCACCTCAATATGTGAGTGGACACACACACACACACACACACACACACACACACCTAATCTAGTTTGAAATGGGTGACTGAGGCACTGCCTCTCAACAGGAGAAAGAAAGAGACAGAGAGAGAAAGGGGGGTGGAACACTGGTTGAATGATAGGGCAGCGGTGTAGAGCAAGGGGCAATGTCTATATGTTGAAGTGTGCCGTTTTAAAAGGTAGTGTGGCCATTTTGTAATAATTTGTATGAAGATTTGTATGAAAAGAAGTACCATGCCATGATTTGTTGAGCTTTTTCCTAGAATTCATGGTTGTTTATTTCCTGAAGCATAGAATTGTCATGCGTTACAGCACAGGGAATATCCCTAAACCATACTTCAACATAATTATGGTAGCTGTATTTATGCATGCAGTTCAAGGAAAGTTCAAGGTGTTCAAGGAAACCTTGACGAGATCTTGTCTTACTAGGTTAATTAAAACGACCCTTTGACACCCTCTGATGAGGAGTTTCTATATAAACTAGACTAGACACTTGTTTTAGACATGGATTAGGGAGTGAAACACTTTCACTACCAAGATTTGATGGTTTACGGGACTGAAACCTTTTCCTCTCAATAATTAAACTTTGATCAGAGTGGATAAGCCAACAAGAATGTATGAGTTAGAGGGCCTCATGTTTTCATTGACAAATCTTTATATGTACATCTGTTACATGGAGTGTGGATGAACCTATTGTCTGTATGTGTGTGTGTGTGTGTGTGTGTGTGTGTGTGTGTGTGTGTGTGTTAATGGCTTTGAATTTGACCACTGTAGTAAACTACAGACTCTGTTGTGATCCTATTTCAGCCTGTGTTTCTCTACTGTAAAACTAAGTTAGGAGGCGCTAATGGTATTTTCTGCCAGGCAAGCAAATAGAGCACACAGACAGACAGACAGACAGACACACACACACACACACACACACACACCTGGATTAGAGCACACTTCATGGGATTAAGCCATAGCGTTCGTACTTTGAGACTCAGGGGCAGAACAACTGCTGGTCTGTGATGCTATTTTCAAACCGTAACCTATTTTTAGTAACTTAGTTTGTTTATTTATTGCTGAGAATGATTTAACAATGTGTGTGTTACCAGGTATTTGTTTGTTCATGTTGTTTTTCCTTATGTGTTTGCTTCCATGAATGCATATTATGCATGTGTATGTTTATGCATGCAATAGTCCATATGTGTGTGTTTTTACAGACCTGTGAGTTAATGCTGGGTGAATTCAGGAAGGGGATTTTCTCCAAAATCCTAACTTTTTGCATGAATGAGGCTTATCCAACACATTAAAACATTCAGAATGATTGTGAGTAAACTGACTGAAATGTAATTTAATTCATCTACGAAACCCTGCTGTGTGTGCTTCCAGTAGTAACATGGATGGAGCGGAGTTCCGGCGCAGGGGGAAGGAGATGGTGGACTATGTAGCTGACTACCTGGAGAACATCGAGCAGCGACAGGTATACCCAGATGTGGAACCGGGCTACCTTCGTCCCATGATCCCCACAGAGGCCCCGCTGGAGCCAGAGATGTACGATGATGTTTTCAAAGATGTAGAGAGGGTCATCATGCCCGGGGTGAGCTATTTGATTCAACACTGCAATAATTGTTCCAGCATGCCGTGACATTTGTATATCCTGCCAAAATTGGGTGCATGTAGTCCTTTTTAGTAAGGGCATGTATAACACTAGAAGTAAGTAAATGGTAGGATCATGGTACACTGTTGTGGAATGAAATCCACGCCACATCTCGAAAGCTTGAAGCAAAATTTTGAATCTTTGATTTGTGCTCGTATTTGAGGTTCCTTGGTCGTAAGAAAATGTTGCAAACCTGAAATACAAAAATGTGTCTTTGTTATTCCAGTTTGAATACTTGTGAAAACATTTTGAATGCTTGTAACTTCATGTTTGTATTAGTCTAATTAATGGTTTCACGTAATGAAATCACAAAACCTTTACATGTAAAGCCACAGCGCTCTCTTCACAATCATATATGACTGACTGAGTATCCAAGTGTGGATTCTTCCTTCATTTGCGTGTTTCCAGGTCACGCACTGGCAGAGCCCATACTTCTATGCCTACTTTCCATCAGCTTGCTCTTACCCCGCCATGTTGGCTGACATGCTGAGTGGAGCCATTGGCTGTATTGGATTCTCCTGGGTAAGAATAACTGTTCATTGTATCTGTCTCAGAGTCTATATTTCGAGTTTTAACATCTAGAAATATATTATTACGTTTTTTTCTGTGTGTATTTAGGCTGCCAGCCCAGCATGTACAGAGCTGGAGACGGTGATGCTAGATTGGCTGGGGAAGATGGTCCAGCTACCTGATGATTTTATTTGTGGGACTCATGGCACGGGAGGAGGTGTCATCCAGGTTAGTGCCTATGTGCCTGTGTGTACTGTATACGTGTGTATACTTGTATAGCATTCCTGAAGCTCAAGCGCAGCAGAGCTTTCTGCTGTGGTCTGAAATAAAACTGCTAAGGATCAGTAAGTGACGCCACCGCCATACACGGACCTGTATGTGTAGCCGACAGAAGCACTTCCGCATGACGGTGACATCACGTACCAATCCTTGGGCTGATGCCTGCGACTTGGCTGGTGCAGGGGAATACAGACACGCGAGCTTGAGTTTAGTTGATGGAAAAATGGCAAAAAGTGCAGACAATGGACCCAATTCCCAATCAAGCAACCTTTATTTTGAAAGGTTGTCAGAGCACATTCTGAGCAACTTACCCCTGCTTCTTCATACTCATAGTTACTCTACACACCTGGAAGCTGAACAGTATTTTACCGTTGACCACTTAGCAGTACCACCAAAGCAGCTGAAGGTGAAAAGTGCCTTGCTTAAGGGTACATTTATAACAATCAGCTACTTCTCGAAGCCTGGTTATATTTAAAAGTTCGGGATCTATCGCAATTCACACCGTTAGGGCCTGGAATTAGTGATGTCTAATGAAAGGAAACAGAAAACCCAACAACCCAGTCCCAACAGTCCAAAATCAGTCCCAATAGTCTCAAAATAAATGTCACACTTACCTTTCTTAAAGGGGCACTGCTCGTAATCACCTGCACAACCTTGAGCCTAATTACTTTGGCCCTTGAAAGCTGACCAGGTGCAAATATGGCTAAGAGAGATACGCACATGAAAAAGAAAAACACATGGTATGGTTTAACCTTGCAAGGGTTTGTATTCCTAAACCTATCACATTAACCTGTGCTCCCTTTCACTCTTAAGGCTTACAGGAACCATGAATCTTCAGGTTATATTACCATAATTTGCCCATACTCACCGTTTGCCTTTCAAAACAACAAAAACAAGTGTTGTATGGAAACATGACTGACTGCCCCCGAATCTATATTCACCGGCAATTTGTCTGCTATTGATTTGTCCTTTCTTTCTATCCCTGGTTCACAACAGCTGAAAAAATTGTAGGAAATTGCCTTTTAATGTGTCAGCTTTAGACAGGCAGAGACGAGGATGATGGTGCTGGGATTGTTTCGTGTCGCAAAGGGCTAAACATTAGTGTAGTGTTGCATTGACACAAACGGGTTTGTGGGATGGTGGAGTGGTGGACCATGAGAGTGCATTCTGATGACAGATCATTCCATGCCTCTTCTGTTGTGGCCACCTGAGTGTGAGTGTGAGTCTTTTTAAGTGCAGCTCACTATGGCAACGAATGGGCGTCCTCTCACTGCGGCAGGCTAATGAGTGTTGTGACAGAGCTTTGCCAGCCTATAATTATAGACCTTATACGTACACAGAAGATGCTTTTGAAACTCCCCCCGACTGACCTTTTCATTTTTCACCCCTATGTGAGCCATAAAAAAGGACGCTTTGACCATGATTAAAATAGTGGCTCACAAATGGCAAATAGCAAAAGAATAACTAATTGACTAATAAAGCAAAGGACCAAGTGTCTGATCATTTTATGGTTGTTATTATTATGTTAAGTTATTGCAGATACAAAGCAGCTCAAAGTGAGGCATTTTGCCTAGCTGCCATTTCTGAGCAGCAGTCATTCTTTTACTGCATGCATCGTCTTCAATTATAAATTAGTGCAGCATTATCTATCCCTGAGAATAGGGATAGAATAGAATGTAGCTGGAGAACGGACAGGAAGTTAACTTGGGTATACATGAGGTCAGCTTTTGAAACTGTTTATTATTATTTGGTGCCCTGTTTCCAATCAGAATGTGCTGTATTGATTTATTGATGCTACTGATACCCAGTAGCTCAGATGTCAGGCTTGATTTTGCTCCCAGCATTTGTTATGACACAAACAATTCAGCCTATATTAGCCTGCTTGTCTGGTGAGTAATTTCAATATATTGATTGAATGATTTGAACATTTGATTGACTTGCCTTGAGGAAATGCCCCCAGATACCCCAGAAGTCATGCTTACTTTATTATGGTGCCTCAAACAGATCCGCTGTAACAGGCTGGCTGTATGATGACGCACAACAGTTTGGAAACATAGTGGATTTCTTCTTTAATGAAGATGTGGAGGCGTATATCCATCAATAAACAGGCTTTCAGACAGGATCAAAGGGAATCTGCAACAGAATGACAAGCTGACCTCAGTGTGTGTGTGTGCGTGCGTGTGTGTGTAAGCGCGACATTTTTGTGTGTTTGTGTGCATGCATGAATATGAAGACACACCATGGAAAAGGGACAAAGGCCCTTTGAAAGCAAAGTATTATTGGATGTGAATAGAATATTGTCCTATTTACAGTCTACCTGACAATGAAGACAGCTCTACATGAAACTATCATTTTTAGAACAACACCAGAGATCCCTGGAGTGTGTGAGCAGGGATCATTAATCAAGGATCAGCTAACTGGAGTGTATTCAGGGGTGTCTCACAATGGTAGCAGTAGGCGGGTCCTTAGTGGCCCCCTTCAGCCCCCAGGACCTCCGCAACACACTTAACCATGTGTTAATAGCCCTCTCCTACGTGACCGAGTGACGCTGAGTGACTGTGTGGCATTCACGTTTCAGCAGATGTTTCAATAGTTTTAGAGAAAGGATGCAAAGCAGCATAATGACTGTCAATGGCATCTATGAAATTGTGACATTGTGAAAGCAAGGGGTAGGGCACAATGCCTGAAGCTGCTCTCCATAATATCTCTTCTTGTGACTTCATGTATTTATTTTATCCCACTTTCTCCTAGTCCACAGCCAGTGAATCGACCCTGATGGCCTTGCTCGCTGCTCGCTGTAAAGCACTCCGACGGGTCAAGGCCACCGACCCCCAGCGCTCAGATGATGACATCATCAGCAAACTGGTGGGCTACACCTCCGAAGAAGTAAGTATAATCTTTGGAATACATAACAAAAGTCACGCTTAATGTGTGTATAGTAGAAGCAAGGCCAAATACCTTCATGTCTTTACAGATATTATTCTATGTTTAAGCAACTCAAACTGTCAAAAGAAGATTAGGTGTGCTCCTCATTGAGTGTTTGTCTTAAAAGAATAAAGTTTTCTTCTACTGTATGCTAAGCTGGTATATTGACAAAAACATCATCAAGTAAATAGAAAATGGCATCCAAGGGTCAAAACTCTAATGGTTAACCCTGCCTATAACTATACACTAAAATAAAGTCATTGAGATTTTACGACCTGACCACGTAAAAAAGTGGGACATTTATGGCACCTGTAAATTGGCTTGCCCAAGAAAACACCACCTGCAATTGATCATTAAAGCTTGCCTTACTAATAATGAATGAGCTATCCAGTGATACAGAGAGACAGAGGGTCAGGCAGTAGCTATCTCTGATCAGGTTTAATACCAGACTGGCTCTGTGATTGGGTTAGGCCGTTGCCTGAGGGCCACACAGACCTTTACAGGGAAAGCAGTTCGTAGTATTTCTACTGCCAGTTCAAGAACAATGGTCACTGGTTGTAGTACCATTTGGGCTTTATTTGCCTGCCTACATTATGCATCTCTTTTTATTTAGTAACCATATATTTTAGTTAGTTGATCCAGCATAAATCACAGTCTCATCTTCAAAATTTCAATGTATATTCACTTCAATTGAGAAAACAGTCCACAAGAAACACTAACCATGCAGCTTTCTTTCAGTCTTTACTTAACCTGCCAAGTTGTACCACCTTCAGCAGTCTGAGAAAAGGGTTATACACATACACACTGCAAGGTAGTTGTTGAGGGAAGTGGTTCAAACTGGCAAATTGGCCGAACTCCCAAAGGCTTTTGTCTCCTGCCTCCTCAGTCTCATTCATCAGTGGAGCGGGCCGCTCTGATAGGAGGGGTGAAGATGAAGAAGGTTCCTACAGACTCCAGCTACGGCGTCAGAGGAGAGGCGCTAAAGAAGATGGTGGAGGAGGACAAGGCAGCTGGACTCATCCCTTTCTACGTAGGAAAACACAAAAACACTTGCACTTAGACCACACACACACACACACACACACATTACCAATCACCATACCACCAACTGTTCAATCCTACACTCATGACTTGTCGCTAAGTTAGGATAATAACTGAATTAAATCACACGGACACACAGGACAAATCACAATAGTCACTGAGCTTACACTGTTCAAGTAGTCTGAATCATCTGCATTTATCGGAAGTGATATCCATGTCTGTGTTCAAATGAGAAAGTGATACTTGTGCTTGTAGGAAAGGCTGTCAGAGTTGCTTCAGGGTGTTTCATGATTTGTATGTTTGTGTCTTTCAGTTCTGTGCGACTCTCGGCACCACCGCGTCATGTGCTTTTGATCGCATCACTGAGCTTGGGCCCATATGTGAGTCAACTGTCCCATCTTCTTGAATAAAACTCTGATGTTTAATCTCTGACTGTGTAGATTCCACTTAAAGGCATAATGGTTAAGGCGTAATTTCTTCCACATACCTTGCCACTTACACAACATGGCAAGATGCCATAATAAAGCTAATAAAAAAAGATTATAGATATGTGTGTTCCTTTTGAAAGAAGGACAGGTGAATTGATGTATGTGTATTATTGCATGCATTCTACCTTTATACTCCAGGTTACACATAGTAAATCTGGACTGACAAAAGATGCTTCCTCTCAGGATTTTTTTTTACAGTTATTCATAACCTGTATGATCTTTGTCTGTTCCAGGTAATGCAGAGAACATTTGGATGCACATTGATGCAGCGTATGCTGGGAGTGCATTCATCTGTCCTGAATTCAGACCTTTGTTGAATGGCATTGAGGTGTGTAAACTGTCCAAATATGTGGAGGAGAGGTTTAATTGTGGTTAAGTGTGGTGAAAACCTTGTAACGAGTATCCACCTGCAAAGGGCATTTGTTGGTGCTGAATGACAACCTATTCCTGTTCAATTCCTTGTGAAAATACCAACTCTCATGCAAGATCTATGAAAGGAAAAACAAAACACATACTGATTATATCCAGCCCCTTAATTTCTGTTTGATAATGGCATCACGTTAATGTCAAGAGGGAAGCGTGTGAGAGTGAGTAATAGGCCGAACATTCGGCACAAGATGGAGCATCATTCTGCCTTTTGAGGTTGCCCAGGCAGCTGTGGCTCCCCAAGCTGAATGCAGAGATAAGGACAGAGTAATTTCCTGAGGCAGCGTTAGACCTTTAGATAGGACCATGCTGCTCCGCCTCGTCACTGTTTATTAGACACAGAAGTTCAGACAATGTTGGGGGGAGCAGAGAAACTGAGATCCTGAATTTAGCTATCTCTCCAACCCACATAAACATCTATGTGGTTAGAAAATTCAGTGTGCAACATTAGCTGTAAAATTTGTTAACTGTCACACGTACAGGGAAATAAGCATCACCACTGAATGAAGACAATTTTCAATACCTTTACTATAAACAATGTTGATTGAGAGAGAGATCTGTAAGTTAAAACTTTGACATTTAAACTGCTCATCTTTTATCAACAGTCAGGTGATGGTTTATACAACGTCTGCTCAACATTTGCTCAGCAAACCTGGAGCTTGGGCAGATTAGGCTCGCTATGTCCTCCTCTCTTTTAAATCCTTTCAGTCCTCTTTTACCTGTTACTCCATTTTCACTTGCTTTTGTTCTGATCATATTCTGTAAACATCTTATTTGGCACAATTGACTGATAATTGAATGTGTCATAAATCTGACTGTCTATCAGCCTAGCTAGGCCTAAGACCTTTGAGGCTTGTTTGTGATAAAGGGCTATATGAATATATATATGAGTATATATGGGCTATATATATACACACACTTGTCACTGTCACTGAATACACAAGTCACTGACGTGACTTGACTTGGACCAGTTGGCACATGTTACGACCTCCCTAGACAATTAAAGGCTCAAATGGAGACCGAAACATATAAAGGACGCCAAGAGATTAGGGTTCCCAAAAAACAGGTTTATTTAGGTTTATTTAGAAAAGAAAACCATAACCAAAGTGCAAAAGAACACAACCAAAAAGGGTTGGCGAAAAAGATGGGGAAGCTACTGGGCCAATCACGCAATGGGCCGTACGAACCCAGCTCTTCCCCCTAAACTACCCAAAGAGAATGTAACTAAACGGAACCAAAACAAAAACCCGATAACAAGACTACCGGTGATCTCCATCCCAAACTAAAATAACAAACTAACATAACAAAACCCAACACATCAGAAACATGCTGGGGGAGGAAAACAATTGGGAAAAACTAAGGAAAAAATCCCCAAAACTGTGCTTCAGGCTGTCGGGCAAGAGAGACTGCGTTAGCTCATCAGGTCCCCTTTTATGGTCAGGCTTGATTGGCTTCAGGTGCTCGGCTCCGCCCCTAGACATAAAGACAGGTAGAGGAGAGAGAGACAGGAAGAGAACAAACACCCCCACAAGCAATGTGCAACACTACACATGCAGGGCTTCTGTCCAGCCACTCGTAACAGCACATATCACTCAAGCCCCTTTACATCAGGCAAATAAAGCACAGGCATAACAAAACTGACGTCCATCCTTCTACATCTGAATCATTCATACCATAAAAATAGAAGCTCATCACCCATCTGCCCATAGCATAGCTCTCCACAGCAGGAGATTACAAGTTCACAAACTCATATAAGACATATGTGCAGTTATATTTAGTATATTTAGTATATTTAGTTTATGGTATGTAAGTGTAAAAAAAAATCACATGGGGTCAATGAGAAACAGTGAACAAGGACACGTGAAAGGGAAAAAGAATTCTGGATTGGTGCGCGGCCTCCCTCTCCTCCACTGCTGGAGGGCTGGTTGCTAGGATATAAGTGATGGGCAAACAGGCAACAGACCCCCTTTGAATCAGTCAGCATGGCAACTGTCAGCCAAGAGTCTGTCTCACATTGTCTCCCAGTGCCATTGCCGTTTTATTGCATTTGTGGAGGCAGAAGGAGAAAAGGATATTAGAAAATAGATTGTGAACAAAAGATTAGAACAGATTGGAGTAGGTTTGTCTCTCTTTGAATAAACCTTCCCAGCAAAGGGTTATTTTCAGTGTTCCGAGCTTGCTGCCGGCTAGATGTTCCTCTTTTGCATTTCAAATAAATTGTGCCTGCACAGATAATGCTGTGGTGAAAAGGACGATGTCTCTGTGGCAGACTTAACTTCAAAATCAAAATAGATATTTAGCCAACACATCAAGAAATTTTGACTAAGACCTCAGACTAATAATTTCTTTCAATGAAATAATATTAGCAATTTTATTATCTATTATTACATACATTTTATTACTATTATTTAATTTGCTTCTGGGCACCCCGTGTGATTTTCTCAAACACTCCTCGGAGTCCCCACACATCATTGAAAGTAAGAAATAGTTTATTCTGTGGGTAAATTTAAGTGTTAGGGTAAAAGCTAAGAGTATTTTCTAGTGTATTCTCCTTTCTGTTGTTATTTCATCACTATCACTTGTCATCCTAATAAGACATGAAATAATACAGCTTCTTAACTGACATTTATTTTTATTTCTTGTTAAGTTTGCAGACTCTTTCAACTTTAATGTCCACAAATGGCTTTTGGTCAACTTCGACTGCTCTGCAATGTGGTAAGTTGTCCAACTATCACATGATACAACCCAAATGCAGCCATTGAATAAGTCACTTTTTACATGATTGCTGGACTGTTGTTATTATCAAATTTGTGTAATAATGATTAGGATATGGTTATTGCCTCGCTTATAGTATGTTAGTCTACAATCAAACACACTGGCTGTACTACTTGGCAGTACTCAGAACATAGTAGTCACAGCTTCTAATCGAGCTGTCTGTGTATTTTGCTTGCTGGATCATTTTTCAAATTGATTGTTTTGTTGCTATTAAGTTATAGCCTACTAAAGCTTAGTTAAACACATCTTAAATAAAAACAAATGTGATTTCTCCGGATGTTGGTCCAAAATAGAATATCCGATATACGATATCCGTACTGGGTACTGTGTTGTCCTGTCGATCAGCGCCCCCTTACAAAACATAATCAGAAGTGACCTCCATCCATCTACACCTGAATCATTCATACCATATAAATAGAGCCTCACCTCCCATCTGCCCCTTCTGTCAACAGCAAACAAAAGACATGTACTGCACACTTCCTATAGATAGAACCGGCAGTGGCGCACGAACACGGAAGTGAGACGAAGGGAATATATTAATATTGCAATGTTAAGCCCACTTTCTATCACCTCTGACTCAGTCTGTATTTACCTACTTTGAGTTTCCATGACATTTCTAACATAAGTCCTGTCATTGAAATATCTTTCCGTTTCCGTTAGACAGCTCCTTGACCATAAAGTGTGACTTGTTCCAGGGTCACAAAATGCTAACAGACCAGGAATCATGTTGTTATATGTACCATATGTTATTTACCAGTACACAGGATTTGATGTTACAGTCCTTTGTGTCATAATCCAGGGTGATCATTCATACATTAACCCAATACAGATGTCAGAAAGAATGATGTACTAACCCACAAGTGGTGAGGGCATCAGGCTGGTGTGTGGGTGCGGGTATGCCACTAGGTTTATCAAGTGGTCTCCTCCCATCACAGATGTTTCACTGATTTATGTTCACAACACTATTGATTTGAACAACAGTAAGCTAATGGGATGGCTGACACTTCTGGCTTGGAACAGCCTGCTCAGCAGTTCAGAAGCTGAATTGTACCAACAAGCTATGAGCTAAAGGGACGGCAGATTCTGCTTGCTTGAGATGGCCCGTTCAGCAGATCAGAAACCAAAGTGTATCAGCAAACAGTTATACCAAGAACTGAGAACAACACCTGGTAATACTTTGAGTCACCTTCATGCTGTGCATGCTCTGCACTACTACACATACACTGAAATTTCCCAAAACTGCCTAGAAACCAGCATTCATTGGCTGTATTTAGAGTTCAGAGCCAGTTAGAATTGTATTGGTTTAACACAAGTGGATTTTCATTCTTGTATTTATTGATGGAATGCAGGAACATATTTCTGCTATCCATGCTAGAATACAATAGTCTCATTCAAGAGCTTGGTTGAGGGGAAGGTGTTGTATTGGCCCTTGAGGGAAAAGTAATGTAAATTCAAGAGGAAAAGAGGATTAAGGCCACGGAATCCCTTGACCCTATCATGACCGCATTTCCTTATTTCATGCTCAGTGAATGAGCATGTGTTGTTATTGGGGAGACTCCTAGAACTAACATCCAATATAATTGATCAATCTAACATCATGTAAACCCACACAGGTCAAAATGGCTCACACATTTTGCCACCAAAAAGGATTCCAGTAATTTCTTCTAATTACATAAACCAATCCAGCTGTGCGTCTCATAATAGTCTAATAATAGTTTAGTCCAATAATGTCTGACTTATCTTGTAGCATCTTATAGCACTGTTGACATAATTTAGTGATCTGTATTAAATGTACGTCTTTTATATCCTGAGACAGAAACATTGCTATTGTTTCTCCGGTGATCAACAGGGTGAAGAAGAAATCAGACATTATTGGAGCCCTCAAGGTGGATCCCGTCTACCTTAAACATGAAAACGAAGAGTCAGGTAGAGTAATTTCTTTAAAAGATTGCCTTTTAGCTTGACCTGAGATAAAAGTGGCTTTAATCAAGGATCGCGCATGTACAGATGAACCTGGCATACACTCTATAATATAAAGAAAACACTGAGCAGTTGTGACTTTGTTTACTTTTATCATTTTGAGATGGGCAGACAGCCGCAAAACATGTCATGGTACTCAGATATCTGAAACAGCTCAAAAGCACACATTTCTGTTTCACTATTAACTGTTGAGGCAATGCATTGGTGTCTACATGTGTGAAACACAGTGAAGTAGTGTAGCCTAATCCAGCTAAAGGGCAGGCACTGTGTGTGTGTGTGTGTGTGTGTGTGTGTGTGTGTTGGGGGGGGTTAAATCTTTGCATCTGTGTGCCAGCTTAGTCATCTCACAATCCTATCCTACCTGAAGTTAAGCTGACTGACAAGCAGTGTTTGTGACCTAATTCAATTAATACTCACCATTAGTATTATGCATTGTATTGTATGCTGGGTGGATGTGTGTGTGCAAGCTTGCTTGTACTTTAATGGCCCGAGACACGTGCACCTGCCCATTTTTCTATTGTAAGTGACTGAACATGTCTCTCATTATGGATTCAGATTTGGGTCCAAATGTATCAAGCAAAAGATTGACAATATCAAACCAAACATTTCAAATTAACAGAAAAATAAATTTCATTGCAAAGAAAACGTGTGATCTTAAGAGCAAAACATAAGCTCTAAGATAGAAAAACAGTACTGAAAACAAATGTATTTTTAAGCACGTTCATATTGAGCTGCCACTCTAGAAGCATTGACCAATGGAGATGTAGCCCTCTAAAGCCCGCCTACACGAGAGGATTGGGCCAGAATAGTAAACAAAAAAGCTGGCAGAGTAGATTGACCTAAACAACGCAGAGAAAGTTGTAAGGGATACCGATGTGAATCCATCATTGGCAATAAATATATTAAATTTAATATGAAATGTGCATTCAAAACTAATGTATGTGCCCCAAATCAAATTATTACTTTTTACCTTAACATATGCCCATGTTGGTGTGTGTGTCCACCATTTTGTGTCTCTCTGTTAGCATGCCTGCTCCCAGCCTACGAATGAGCTGAGAGCTGCACCATAATTTGTCAGACAGACAAGCAGACAGATAGAAAGACAAACGGCTTCCTCCCACCACGCTGAGGCGCCTTACAATAGCCCTTGCTCATACAATCCGGGCTGTCCACTTTAATTAGTGGTTATTAGCACCAGCAAGCGTGGGCTTCCACTCTGTAGAATTAGTAATCTGTAAACACTGACATCTCACATGACAGTGGTCTCTGTATGGACTGATAGTGATGTGATCAGTGAGATTTTAGCGTATGGCTTCTCTTGTTGGAGGATAGTTATATTGTGCAACAACAGGTGGCCTGTCAGAGGCACTGAATCAAAACGTTAGGGTGGTGATGTGGTATGATATGTGGGATTGCAGGTTGTCTACAGTTGTCATGCATGAAATCTGTGCAATGTGTGTTAATGTAATAACTTCCCCTTAATGTAATGAACAATTAATGTCATAATAATTTAATGTAATGATCCTATAAATGTAATACATATCCCATTCATTTAATTGTTGAACTCATAATGTCAAACAGTCAAAATTAATTGTTCAACTGTCATCCATTTACAGTTTTGGTTAAGTAAGATGCTATGTTTTAAATGATCACTATGTATCATCAGTTCAGTTATTACATTATTGAGAACTGAAAATTTCAACCTTCCCAACCTGTTAACATAATAATTATGACATTACTGGGTTTTATTACAATATCATGGAAGGTAACTTTTATTACATTATTCGGAGATCTATTACATTAACAGGATTATTACACTATTAGCTGAAAATTGTTATTACGTTAATGGCTTGTTATGTTGATGAGGGTTTATTACATTAACACTTGTAACATGCAATATAATTGACTGAATATACTTCAAAAGCTTGATTGAACATTTGAATGAGAGTGTTACCTTCAATTATAATGAGTATGATGTTTTAATGGAGGATAGTATCAATTATATTTTACTTTATAAATGATCTATATTATGTGCACAAAACCATATCGAATCCATTATCACGTTTCATAGTGCTATAAATAGTATATGAAGAAATGTCCTGTCCTGTTTCTTTTGATATGTGATGTGTGTATTTTATGTTTTGCACGGTGTTTTGTGTGGTAGCTTTTCATGATGCTGAAGAAAAACAATGATAATCTTTAGGAGTTTAGTTTCTGATGTAGAACATACATGTTGTATACATACTGTATAAGGTGTCATTTTGATGTTCCATATGATGAAACTATTTCCAGTCACAACAGAACAAATCAGTAGTTATAAAGGCAAAGTGACCCTCGAAATAGCTTGACGAAGCAATACTGTATGAGTACGTGTATGTGATCATTAGAATGTGAACAGTGAACATCACTGGCTAATCCCCAATCTTTTTTTTTCGCAGGGCTGATCACAGATTATAGGGTGAGATGAATTACAATTTATGAAATTTCTCCTATTTAAAAGGGATTGAACAATCTAATCGGCATCTCCTCTCCTCTCCCTCTTCCTCATCCTCTTCCTCTCCTCCTCTACCCTACAGCATTGGCAGATTCCACTGGGCAGAAGGTTCCGCTCTCTGAAGATGTGGTTTGTCTTCCGTTTGTACGGGCTCTTGGGCATGCAGGCTCACATCCGCAAGGTAGCTGCGTAATATTCAACTGTTTTGTCTCAGCTTCATCCACTCATCCACCTGTCTGTGGGTGTCTCCCAGGGTAATCCCAGAATGTAATTACTTACAGGTTGTTGTAATCAGATCGCTATGAACAAGTAGGGTTAGGGTTTCAACAAATTGTGTGACCATTTCGTTAATCAGATTGCGGTAATCCTTTATAGTGTCATTCATCATCACTTCCTAACTCTGACTCCCTTGTGCTTTCCTGTACACCACTGCATATGATTCAAACATGAGCAACATGTTGACATGTCATGAAACGTCTTGCTTCACTTGTCATTCACTCCCTCCCTTCCCTCCCTTCATTTCCGCTCCTATTCCCTTCAGCCACTCCTGGCAGTCAGATACGCCTGGTCTTTATTCCTTCTTTATGGTAAATGCCACCCCTCCTCTCCATCAGCATATCCTGTCAGTCATATGTGCCTGGTCGGTATTTCTTTCTTTTTATAGCCGTTGTCTCCCTTACTTACCCCCACCGCCCTCCCCCTTTCCCAACCCCCTGCTCATCCCTCACCCCTTCTTCTCCTCGCCTCTTCTTCTTGCTGGCTCACCCCTGCACGCCTGTCTGTCCTTCTCTTCTTCCCCCTCCCTCTAGTCTCCCCTGTCAATCCAATGAGCCTGTTTTGTGTTTACTGTCTCTATTTTAAATGAAGCGGCAGCATTCATCCCTGCAGCCATAATCATGTTACTGTACATCCATCTATTAGAGTAGACAGAACAGGGACAATATGGGACAGACTTTTATATTTTTTGTAGTTGGTAGTGACACATGGAGTGAGACAGTTCAAGACAGTTATTTCCCCAATGGAGGGAAACAAAGGTAAATAGTTTATTTTCATACAAATGAGTTGATACTGCTTAAACTACAATCTGATAGACTGGGCAGCACCCTCCCATGAAACAGGAAGCTGTAAAATGAAGCATTTTGATGAAAAGGCATGATCTTTGTAAAATATGAGACCACCTTTATGAGACAGTGTACATCAAGTAGCTAAACGAACACTGAGGTCAGTATAATCGCTTGTTAAACACCTCTGAGTGATGGTGATTTATTGGCTGGGAATGAGGAAGCAACGTGGTGGTCCGCCAGTGGTTGGCCAATTAGGCCAGCAGTTTGAATGTTTTGGAGTCTCTCACGCTCTCTCTCGGGGACTTTCCTTACTAATTGTGATTACATGCTGTGATGCAAGCGTTTAGAGTCTCAGCATGCATGCATGTGTCTCACAGAGCTCTTTGATGACAAGGGGATGAATTGCACTGTAGGGATATTTTTCATCCCATGATGCCGTTATTCAAGAAGACCACAATGACATTTTCTGTGAACAAATTTCCCCTATTTCATGTTGTTTTTTTAAAACTCGTTTATGACCAGATGTGTTCTATGAAGGGCTGAGCGAATCACACTGTTGTAATGATACAATGCTGCCATCTAGTGAAAATCAGAGAAAACATACAGCCTTGATCACAGTTGCTTGCATTTGATTTCAGATCCAAATACTCTCACACATCTAAACTACAGGCTATGATACACAGGCATCATTTGTCCCTTCCTTGTTGAATAACCATTTTGTCCATTTACATTACCTTTAAAATATTAGTTGTGTGTCATGATTTTACATACTATATAGTAATATATATAATAATAATAATAATAATAATAATATAATATCATCTTTTTTTTCTTACAGTTTGTAGAGCTGGCCAAAGAGTTTGAGAGTCTGGTGAGAGCAGACAAGAGGTTTGAGATCTGTGCTGAGGTCGTGATGGGACTGGTCTGTTTCAGGCTAAAGGTAATACCATCCAGCGTCACATCACTGCTGATGCATGAAAACTCTGGAAATCCACTGTTAGTGACTTCCATTTTTGCACTTCAATTGAAGGGTCACATGATCCTTTGTCAGTGGAGCAGGTTTCCTGACCTGTTAAACCCATTTAGAGTCCATTGTATACGTACATATATGACTCTTGTTTGAGCTGGCTTTTTTGGAGAATGATGTCCTTAGTAATCCAACACACGTCAGAAGTCTGTAGATGGACTCTTTATTATATCAGAAATATTTTGCCATATTTTGCTAATACAGTGAAGCAAACTACACATTTCACATCAAACCTTTGGTCCACCTTTGAAAAGCACATATCTTGACATGGGTGTTTGCATATTGCTATGAAGTTGCATCTAACAAATCATTTGAAGAGTTTATCCTACATTGAATCAATACCCTCTGGTCCTTTCCTTTCTCTCTGCACCTGCATCCTTGTGTCCATCTCTACTTCCTCTTTCTTCCCTTCCTCCTTCTCTCCATTCTTCCTTCTTTGCTTTCTTACCTCCCCTTCCTCTTTCCATTCATCTCTTTCCCTTCCTTCCATCCATTCATCCTTCCTCCTTTCCTCCCTTGCTCCTTCCATCCCTCTTCCCAGGGCTCCAATGAGCTGAATGAAAGCTTTCTGAAAAAGATCAACCAAAATAAGCAGATCCACCTGGTGCCTTGCCATCTGTCCGGCCGCTTAGTGCTGCGCTTTGCCGTCTGTGGAAGCTCCACCGAGTCACGTCACGTCCAGGAAGCATGGCGGCTCCTCACACAGCTGACCTATGAGCTTCTGCAGGAGCTTCCTCACTGACCAATGGGCAGAGAGAGAGAGTTGCCTCGATAATCTATTGCAAAACAAGGGGTAACTCACTGATCAACGGCCAGAGGAAAGTAAGATTTAGGCACTCTAATGCCTAAATTAGGACCAAAGTTAGGAGGATTATGAGTTTAATGTTGCAGGTATAAAATGTTATAAAGGGAATGAAAAAAAGATTCCATATATCACTACACAGACAGGCATTTTCCTGTCTGCTGCCATTTTGTAGCGGACCTAGTATCCCTCCTAGTAAGCATTAGCTTTAATTCAGCTTGGGACGTGACACAAGTGCAAACAAGTGAAAACCGCCTATTACAGATCTACAAAGACCCAAAGTTGTATTAAAGCACGGGATATAAGTTCTAAATTTCACATTTTCTACCTGCAATTTAACTATATTTTCCCTTCATGAGCTCTCGTGTCACACTGTTGTAGGATTATGTCATTGTCTGCACGGTACGGCACTCCTGCCCCTGCAGGCTTGTCTTTATGTGGCTAAGGTATATTCTGTGTTTGTCAAGGGTGAATTCAGACTCTCCCTGTCTGCACGTTTTTCACTGAATGTATTGTGCTTTGCGTGTGTGTGTGTGAATGAATTTTCACTGATGGCTTTTATTCAAGTCCACGTGTGTCTGCAAATGTACATGGGTAAGCTTAGAATGGATTCCATATGTACCTTTTTGTCCATTTATGTTTGAGTGAGGGATTTATAATGAATAAGATTTCAAAATGTGAGGCAGATTTATTTCAAATGAAATCAACTTATCTGGTATCTGGTTTGGATATATAGAGGGGTTCCTAGAGGGTGTGAGGGTATATTATAACACTGTTTTTCTCTTCATTCATTGATTCTTATGAGTACAGTGTCTTATTTTTTTAAGGACATTTTGAACATTTGAACATTTGAGCTGTTTGAGGTTCACAAACAATACCTCAAGTTTACAACCCCTCTTTTCTTTCAGACCTAGGCACAGTGGGCCAAACTCTGTAGCAATCTAGCACAATCTCTCTTTCATTGGGACATTGTCGGGTGAACAACAATGAAATTAGTACTGTGCTACTTTTGATGTACCCAGATTTGTTTACTGTCCGAATACAATAAGCATATTCTCAATAGATTTACACAGGCAAAAAGATCAGATGTTTAACCACAGACCACTAGTTCTAGTAGGTTGTTAGGCTGTTGGTCTGCCGTGTTGCCATACGATACGTGAATCAGTGGTGTAACATGATCACATCTAGTTTAAAATAGGCCTTAATGTCACTGATGAAAGTGTTGTTTCTGTTTTTCACCTCTGGATGAAACATTTAAAAAGGAGGTTGATGTGCACATGTCAAAGACAAAATAGTGTTGTTGCTTTTGATGAGGCCCTGGAGGTATTTTAACTGTTTTAGACCAGGTATCTGAAACTGTGTGACCAGTGTGCCACTCTTAATTTATAATTAAATGGTATGTGGAAAATTTAATTCCTCAGTTATTTTTTATACATCAGGCTTAGGTGTTGCAGACATGCAATTTTAAGAGTAGGGCCCCTGCTAGCTATGTTTGATCCCTTGATGCCATTTGAAAATTACCACTATGGACCACATTGACATTTTCTGTGAACAAATTTACTCTTTTTTATAATGACTATTCCATTTTTTTTAAAATTGAGATCAATTTAAAACTTGTCTATGACCAGACGTGTTCTATAAAGCGCTGAACGAATCACACTGTTGTAATGATACAATGCTGCCATCTAGTGAAAATCAGAGAAACATACAGTCTTGATCACAGTTGCTTGCATTTGATTTCAGATCCAAATACTCTCACACATCTAATGTCTAAACAGGCTATGATACACAGGCATCATTTGGCATCATGAGCACTTTTACCAACAAATTCTGCTCTATATAACTACCCTCATTCATTTTGTCTCTTCCTTGTTGAATAACCATTTTGTCCATTTACATTACCTTAAAATGTTGGTTGTGTGCCATGATTTGAACTTTCTCTGGTAACAAAAGCAAAAGTACTGAAGATCTGTGGTTCTGTAGGCAGTGTGCAGGCAAACCGAATCAATATAGCACTGTCTGGACACACAGCACATAAATATAGCCATAGCGTCACTAACAGCCTTATGTGAGGATCAGATCGTATCTCTTAGCCTTAGTGTAAATGTAGCCTCTTATAGTTCTGCTGTACCTCCACTGCAGGGTACTCAATGCAAGATGACAGGCCTAGACACACACACACTACCAACCACCACGCCTCGCCTCTCCACTTAGAGTATCGGTATCAACGGTATCAACTGAGTAGCCTAATCCCGAAGGACAGAGGCCAATGTTCTATAAATACAGATGAGGATTTGGTTTTCGAGGTCAATCCTTAGACCCTGTTTACTGTGTTTAATATTGTTCGCCTGCTAGTAAACCCCTTAACAAAAGTTAGATTAGAACTGTTTTCTTCAAAACGTTTAATCAAGATCATTCTGCTGGCAACTTTGGGATTCACAAACTGGATTTACATGTAAAAATAGATGTAGCATACTCCTGATTTTGACTTGAAAAGAAGAAAAGAAAATGGCTAATAAGAAGTGTCACTTTATTTGAGGATTTGTGTAGCCATACACATACAGAACTTGTAGTCTTTGCTATTTGTTTCGTTGCTATAAGATATAACAGCTGGTTGAGAATATGCCAAAGAGAAGAGGTCCTACTGACCTTTCTTTGCTGGTCTGTCCAATGAATTGTAAATCAGGATGATGTTTAAACACATGGGACATAAGAGTGCTACTACAGAGGTCCAGGAGTTCAAACATATGTGTACTTGACCTGTATTAACCTGCATGAATGGAAGATGTGCCCTGCTTGTACTAGAGACACTGAATTAAATCGGGTTATCGAGCCAACAGTTCATTCCTGAATGCATGAGATAGAGACAATGTAGAGGTTGGTAGGTGATGAAATGAAAATTAAACCAAAATCTCCAATGTTTTATTATTGTTCATGTTAATTATACTTTAATCATCAGGGTTATTCCTTTTACCATACCATGTGCCTTTTATAAGCAGAACGGGTCCTGCCAATACATTAATATGTCTCTAAGTGTTGTATAGGGCACTGGGTATATAGGTAGTATTTCTGTTTGACTGTGTTATCTATGCTTGAACACCTCCCATGCTAAGGTGGGAATAAATGTATTGTCACATCAAACTGGGTAATGCAATTCTACCATGTCATAAAATAATTGTAATGCTTGTGAGTGGCTCTATTTACTGTTGGCAAAAAAAAAACTTAATAAATGTGTTTCCAAGCAAGCTTTGAGTATTGCCATACTTCAGTAAGTACAGTACTGCAAAAAAAAAAGCACTGACAATTGTCTGCAGCCCCAATCTTTTTGACGGCAGTGGAAAAAGGCAGTCTTAGATGCTGGTTTAGAATTAGTAGGTCAATTGGGGATTAAATATTTCAACTCTTTGGGATGATTCGATTGACCGTGCCAGGTAATGCACTCCACATTGTTCAGAACCACCAGAGCATTTCACAGTTGGTGTTTCGTGTACTGTGACCATAGCCTGTAAAATAAGTGTTGCTTATATTACAGGTCTGTGTAGCAGTATGTGCTAAGCCTCTGTCTACCACTAGATGGGAGCATAAAAAAAGCCAAGGCTACGGATTAAATCGACACCAGTTTTCTGGAGAGTTGCAGTTGCTTGATGTGACCACAAGAGGAGGCCACTGGTGCACCTGTTTTTGAAAGTATAGCCAGCAGAGACACAGATCGCCGATCAGTTGTCATAGCATGAACCATAGTCTATCTAAAAACATGTTGATACAAACACTGCTGATGACATGACGCACCCTTTGCACAGTCAGTGTCTCTGCAGGCCAAATACACTGTACAGTGACACTGTTTCTATATTTGTAGAGTGTACAAACTACTGTCTATCGTACATCAAAGTCACTTTGCCAAGCACATAGCCACATCCTAGAAATGGTTGTAGAAAAACAGCTAGAGTTGTGCAATTGTTAAGAAATACTTACTGGATAGTTCTCAAATGTTTTGACCTTTAACCTTCTGGGATGAGTACCATATATTGGCAAGAGGCCAGCTTTTCCACTTCTCATTAGTCCATGTGATAAAAATAAAATGCCTATAAGAAGCCTACTCATCAATCAGGTCAAACAGATGCAACTTCTGAGGGCATGTGGTGAAGGATGATGAAGGATGAGTATGATGAGTGATGGATAGTGACTGTGCCCTGGAGGAGACAGACTAGGATTTAATGAAGTGAAGAGGAAGTAGTGCATCTCTGACTGAAGATTACTTCTATCTGTCAACAGCAACCAAATGTAAATGCTGAGCTCAAAACCAAAATGAGCAATTAAATACAAGATTTTAATGAAATTTGAAATATGAAATTTAGCCCATCCTGACAGGAATCCCATCAGGTCTTCATGGGTCCTGCCTTCAGGGTTCAGGATTAAATATCAAGCTGTAACAGGACGCCCTCTACCACCACCACACACACACACACACACACACACACACACACACACAGTTCCATTGTAAGTTAATGTTGTGGTGTTAATAGATGATGTCAGCACCACAGTTTTCTGTTCACTCACCTCAGCAGCCTTCCATCATCTATAATACGAGTTGCTGAACTCATGACACTTTTTCACTTGGGAAGCATCAGAAGGGAAAACATTACGACCTAGCCGCCATCAGTACATTATTGAATCTGAAGTCACAACTACACCCCAGACCTCAGGGATCCATTACATTGATTCCTGTTAATACTAACGCTTTAAATTGTATTAGGATAAGTGTTTCCTTTGATAATTCAATAGCAGCGTGATGAGTGTTATTTCACAACTCCAATATGCAAGGGATATGGGGTTGGATTACATCTATTTCATCTTGCCTTGCATCCCATCTATCGCCTCACTGGTGATGTAACAGTGGTAGGGAAGAGGAGGAGGAGGAGGAGAGCATTTATAATACAATCTAGACATTACCATCAGTACCATAAAGCCACAGTACTACAGGGAAGGGGTTGGGGGGGTGGTGGTCAAGGCCACACCTGGGCAGGAACTCTGGGCTGAGAGTGCTCCAACCCACACATTAGAGACCAACACATTAGAGAGACTATCTATCTATCTATCTATCTATCTATCTCAAGATAGATGTACTGTGAATATACAAACTGTGCAGGGGAGACCCAGAAACACCAAAATATGGATGAAAAAGACCTATACTGTATGCTATACTGTATAGTGTTTCCATTTCCATTTCCATTTGTTTCTTCCAATAATTGAAATTCTGCCTTCACTTTAACTACATACTTCCGTTGAGCACTTAATGTTGACTATCCACAACTCTAAGCCTATTTTTATAGAATATATTTGGTGTACAATCACAAACCGTTCCTAACATTGCATGCTTTTAGGTTTGTTTTACCTCTTACTGTCACTGCAAACCTTGACAGAAGAGATGCTGTCACTGTTGCTGCTCACACACAGACAGATCTCTATGCTTTCATCATCAGTATTTTAATTTAGATAATGAGTACGGTGCAACAGGTTTGAGATATTGATATGCCAACATTACTTATTAATTCCATTACAATGGTATGACCACAGTATAGGATCAATGTCCATATGCTATAAAAAAATATTGTCTGTTTATGGAATACATAACACCAATTACATTGGATTCATCTTGTGGTTGATAGGGAGAGAGAATATAGAGAGAAGAGGTGTTGCAGATGTGTGAGCATGAGTGAGAGTGACATGGAAGCAAGTTGGAGAGCGAACGAGGAAAGCGAGGAAGAGATCAATTGAGAGAGAGATTGGGAAAGAGAGTATAGCCCATTATCCACCATTGCTCTAACTGAGATGTTTGAATAGTTGAGCACTGGGTCCTTCTGTGGATTTGGAGTGCCTCTGTCCTCTAATTGATCTGGCCACAAGACGGCCACGACATTTCCTCCCAGGGCTGCGGCAGAGATTCAACTGGGTGTTAAGTGCATTTTAAAAGCATTGGATTAGAGATACACATATAATTAGCAAGAACTTCCCTGGCAGTTTTTCAAATCTCACTGGAGTTTCAGTTTTGTATATGTGCAGTCGGTAATATTGTGAGGTTGATCACAGGTTGGCCACACAGGGGCATTGCTAGGATTTCAGAACATCTGGGACTCAGCCCAGAGCCAGTTAGAGAACCATAGTAGGGAGTATAGATTAGATGGCTCTTTATTGTCCCAGAGGGGAAATTGCAGTTATGCAGCAGTGCAAAACAATAGGAGTATAGTAGAGAGACAGAGCATAGTAGAACATTTTCAAAACAGATGCATCAATTTGGGTCTAAATGAAGCAGCACACTTTGAACAGCAGACTGGACAGGCCTACTGTGATATATTGTATGTCTGTCTGATGGGTTGCTGTCTCTCTCCTCACTCCTCCCCTTCTGAATTTTTCCCCTGCCTCCTCTTATTTCTCTCCTCCCCTCATCTCTTTGTCTCTGTCCTCTTCTCCTCTGTCCGTTCAGGTTGAGCACAATAAATATATAAAACTTTATGTGAACAAACACGGACACATGCCCAGAGATAATGCAGCGTATCTTAACCCCCATCTTTGGAGCAACTTGCTGGCCTAGGATCAGTTCTGCCAAAGCCTCCCCTATGCCTTATCGCTTTATCAACTCTCCAGCTACTTCAATAAAAAATAAATTAGTAAAATATATAGAGGTACAAATTGTAATTTAAAATTTTTAAACACATTTTTTTAAATTTAAGGGAAACAAAGTCTCAAGTTTAAAATAATACAGACATTTCATGGGGAGGGAAATGTATGCATTTAATGTTCAGCAGCCAAAACAAACAGAGCTGGATGAACCTGAAACTGACTGGCAGACTGGAGACACGAGAGATTGTTGACTCTGGAAAAGACGTTGTACGTTGCTCTCTCTTTGCCTGCCGTTGTTTGTTTTCTGACACTACCTTGCGTCTCTGAGGTCCACCCAGGACGGGTCGATTAAAACCATAACGTATCCCTTTAGTTCTGCTCAAATTAGACTGCCACTAAAATACACACAGACATACCAAGCGTAGACATGCGATCTAGATTTGTGTCCGCGTATGTAACGTTACCCTGACGCACCCAAAACTGGATTATAAACCTGGCTCAGGTATAACATCCGTCCCGGTCTGACCTATAAATACAATGTGTGTAATTCCTGAGTATCCAGATCCTGATTTGATAGCGCCATCAAAATAGCTCTCTTGAGTCCATAAAGTCAGTCTCTCAGTCTGTGTTCAGAGAGCAGCTCCAGGATGTAACGTTACATTGGTTGGGATCTCATGAGAGTCTTGGTTTCTGATAGAAACATTCTGTGCTTTCTGCTTTCTTGCTGGTTTCATAAATGCTTCTTGTACTAGTCCTGATACAGGAGCCTTTGGGAGTCTTTCATCATATGGCTGTTTACCTCTCCCATAGAGTCTTGTATTGCTCCATTGACTTTTTACGGCACGAAAGTCAGCGAGCCCGATAACGAAACCAATACGTTGAATTCCACTTACCGAAACAGATGTCCATAATAATTCACTTGTCTACTTGCATGGCGGCGGGCGGCGCTACATCTCCAAATAAACTTTTATACTTTGTTAAAGACAGGTATACTACTACATGTATCAGGGATACTTCTTGTACCATCCTAGGCCATTATGAAACGTGTATGAAGTGAGGGATATCTCTCACTCTCAAACTTAAGACACTGTTTGACATTATGGTCTCTATTTTTGTGACTCAATGGCCCAAGTCAAAGTCGCGCGAGACACGTAGCGCACCTGCGGCGCAAGTGGAAACGGGTTTGACTAGGAGGAATACATTATAAGTAGGTGAGGTGAGGCTATGGTCAATCACCTCAACTCTTTCTCTTCCATTTAAAAGCAGTGCGCTGTGAGACATGAAGCTCTGACAATGTGGTGATGGAAGAACACCGTCCGGAGCGGCTCGGCCGTGAAAGCGTATCCCAAGAGGAAACTGATGTCCTTATGCGGGGGCAGCAGCACCAACGAGTAAGCCTTTTATGAAGAAAAAACTTTTATGGCGATAGTGAAATGTTGTTCTCTGTGTGTCAAGATGCATACTGACAGTTTTAGGTATCATTCACACTACAGTCCATTCTGTTTAAAATGACTAAAATGACACTTTTACCAGTTTTTTTGAGAATAGAATCAAAATCAAGAAAAAAATGTCCAGAAATTAGAGATTTTGGGGGAAAACTTCGCCTTCCTTCCCTTCTCTGAGTGATACAGTATCAGTCCTCATATGTTCCTAAAGTCTGCCAACACCGTATGTCCGCCGTCCAGCTCTTTTCCCATTTCCGGTTTTCTAATTGAATTAAATGTATTTTAAATGTCCACTATTTTAAAAAGTAGGAGGTACATGTCCTACTAGGGGTGGGCGGTATAACGGGTAGAAATCCGTGCCAAGGTAGAGATTTGACTCTACCGGATGTACCGGTAGAAGGCTACTTTTAGGCTCTTTCAATGTAAAAATACTTTTTCACATTTACAAACGTAACACACAAAGCTAGGGAACTGCGCGCTGCCATTTAAAGATAATAAACTAGTTTGTGGAAAAAGACGATGTGAAAAAGTGAGTAGTGCAACGTAAACTTCGACGTAAACAGACGCATGCTTTCTGAAGATGCATGGTGAAATGGAAGGCAGCGAGCATGATGCGGGAGCTCCCGTTCCCGATGCAAACAAAGAAGAAGAATTAGTTAGAAAGAAAGGTGCTTCGTCCATCATCTGGACGTGGTTTGGGTTTAAAAAGTCGGACCTTGAGCAGAAAAACTATTATCTGCAAGCAATGTCGAGCAAGAGTTGTTGCCGGCGGTGGTAACACGAGCAATCTGTTTTATCACCTCAAAACAAAACATGTCCGCGAGTATGAAGAGAGTACTAGGATGCGCGCAGACACAAGCAGTCCCTCCGCAAGTGGTGCTAAACGAAAAACCACAACGCAGACGTCGCTAGCCGAGTCATTTTCCAGCAAGCGGTGGAAGGACATTCCACATTCCAGTACCTATGTAAGGACATGGTTCCTATACAAACAGGTTTAAGGCATTGATCAAAACACTGGATCCGAGGTATGTGATGCCAGGTCGAAAATACTTCAGCCAAACTGGAAAAAAGTTTGCATATAATGTGCTATTTATCTTTATAATTCTTTTCTTGGCATGTTGCCTAACCTTTGAAGTTTTTGTTATATACAGTAGAAGTTATTTGAAGTATTGGAATACTTGAAATTTACATTTTTATGTTTATTTTTTTTGAAAATATTTCTTTGTATTGTTCAGAACCTATTTTGGAAAAAAGTTTGCATATAAGGTGCTATTTATATTTAATACAGTGCAGTTTTGCACAATAAAACATTCATAAACACTTAAGTTCAATGTCAATTTTGTCATAAAATACAGATTACAGAATACTAATGGAAGAGCCTAGTAGAAACCTCATAGTTAACCCCCCGGGAATAAATTGTTACCATCCCAGAGTCTTGTACTGCTCCTAAAGCATTTTTATTATTATTATAAGAAAAACAAATATACCGTGATATATACCGTTACCGTCCAAAATTCTAAATATACCGTGATATAAATTTTAGGCCATACCGCCCACCCCTATGTCCTACCCAACTATAATGGCAGCCACGCCCATGCTACAGCCACATGTGCAAATATTTATAATGAAAACCTTTCCTGAAATGTATTTTTCCTACTTGAGGGATTGTATATAGTCAAATTGGCCAACATATCATTGACAAAAAGGGTTGCTAAGCTTTTGAATAGGATCAGTTCATGCGTGCATCGCTTGGTAAAGCAACGAAAATTACTTTCCCGTGCGCTTTTGACGTGATTTGAGAAAACGCAAATCCCCGCGATCCTTGACACCAAAATTGCACTGCGCTGCTTGGTTGTAGTGGGGTAGCCAGTGGTAGCATTGTGGCGGTCTGTCCTCCATTCGTATTGCAGGGTTTTCCAAATATCTCTGTCTTGGTGGTGGGGCAAGAAATTGACCCTTGAAAAACATGTCCAAGGAAGTGAGAATAGAATAGGTACATTAGTATCAGGCAGCCTAGTAATAGTATTACAGTAAGATCATGCACTATATGTAGGGTAGGCATCGCTTCTGCAACCAGGAGGCTTGAAGCACATAAGATTAAGCAGGAGTTCTATGGCTTCCTGTTTCCTCCTTCAGTGTAAATCTAATTGTCTTTCCGGTTCGTTCAGACCAGTGAGTGTCAGGTCTCACTCAGAGCAGCTAAAAATACATAATCTTCATTTTCTGCCCGAATGAATCAGACACATAATTCACTTTGACTGGACCCATCAGTGTCTTTGTAGTCAGCCCAGATACCAGAGGACCACCCCCACACTGAGATAGATTGAAGTCCAGTGGATTTCTAAAGCAGCTGCAGTGATAGTAAACAAAGATCAAACATCTGTCTTTGTTTGATGCAATTCTTGACATAGTACAGATGTGGCCATTATAGAAGTTTAATTTTTAGAGAAGAGAAGAGAGGGTGAAACTTGAATGATTCCTGTGGGGGAATTGGCCTGTTGCTGCTGTATCCTTAGGAGGATTAGGAGCAAATTGTGGGTATTAAACATAATGCAACTGGCAACAACTACACTCAAATGTGTAGCATGCATGCAGGGTGCAAAACATAACAGCAGAGGAACAAAAAAGAGAAAAAGAAGCAATGAAAGAAACATGTACTATGTATGATGATCCTAAGTGTGATACTAAATGTGAAGCTCCACTTTAGCTGGCCTTGTCCAAGAGGGAAACCAAGAGCCAAGTAGTAAGACCAGCTGCAAGATCCTCACACCCTAGAGTGTCGTTCATATTGTACAATATTAGTTAGCTTAGCTCACACAACTACGCCCTTGGCCCTAGGCTGAAAAAAAGACTATTTGAATGAATGAATGAATGAATGAATGAATACCTGGGAGTGGGTGAGTGTAGAATCGTTCAGGATATGTTGGTATGGCGGTGTGTGTGTGCTGTCTTGTTTGAGAGCTGTTTGAGGTTGTTTTGCCCATTCGACTAGGCAGGCTGATGCAGTCTAATTACTCTCTTCTCTAATGTGGTTTTTCCATTTTTCCCAGAAAATGATGCCCTCACCACAAGGCACACACACACACACATATACAGTATACAGTATACAAGCAGCTCTCATGTTTCCGGAGAGTGCTGCAAAAACACAAAACACACACTTAACACGCGTGCACACACTGGCACTCACTCACTTACAGTCACACACACAGGAACACACAATTAAAAGTATGCTTTCAGCTTTTTACTGTCTGCCTCTGAAAGCAAAACAAACACTACTACAAACAAAGATTCAAGGAACTTCAAGATATTGAAGTTTGTCTGGTGGTGGGGGTGTGTGCGGGTATTTTCCAATGGGAAAATTGCATAATTCACTTGAATAACAAAATAGTAAACTGTTGATTTAACTTTTGTCAGCCCATGGCTCATCACCAAGAGTTGCTGCAGGATTCTGTCTGTTTGCCTGACACTCCGTGCTCCAGGTGTGATTCAGTGAACTTATAGCAAGTACAAACAAAAAAAGGCGATCATGCATATCGGCTCGAGTGCTGTGTTGGCAAGCGTCTCTGCCCTGTCCTTGAGCAAGACATGAGTCAACATCAACACAAGCAGCTCAGTTAAAACGTCAGCTGAGAGCAAATCTCAAAGGAGAACAACAGGCAACAAGAAGGGGAAAAAAAAGACAAAAGGATACGTTTTATTATGTAGCGTCTTAAATTATTGGTTGGGTCCCAAAAAAGGGTGGCAAATGTAAAAGAAATCCAGGGATAAAAGGATAGTTTGACTGAAATTCTCTGGCCCGCAAAGCCATTTTTATTCCCACTTTTTCCCAAACCGGACCTGACTTTGTGCTTTGTTTCATTCCCTGGTATTATACCAGGGCATAAATAATAGCATGTATGCACACTTCTGCACACACACACATTTTAACACCGGCATGTACACACACACACACACAAACAGTTGGCTCTGTGCTGTGATTAGGCATTTACAATGTACAAGGATCAGTCGAGTACCATTCACTGACTGTCTCCCATGTCTCTGGTTAGGGTTTCGGCTGTTGGGTTTATGCATTTGGTGGGAGTGGTGAAGGCGTGTGTGTAATGCCCCTCCCGCCCCCACCCTCTCTCTGTTGGGATACACCACTCCTGTCCTTGCAGGCCGATCAATGAGGAGCTTACAATCTTCAGACCGCTCTCATTCAGCGCTCACTCTTTCTCTCTCTCGCGCTTCCTTTGCAACACTCCAGTTTCCTTCCCTGTGTGTTTATCCCTTCTTCTGAGCCGTGTCACTTACTCTCCCAACCAAGATCAACCAACCCGCTCTTCCAGGTAGGAAAAACAAACAGAACAATTCATCTCTCTCTCTCTCTCTCTCTCTCTCTCTCTCTCTCTCTCTCTCATTCTTTCACTGCATAAATGAAAGTACAAATGTCCTCAAATAGGTCATTTACAGTAGATTTGTTTTGTCATGTGATTTATTTTGACCTGCTCTATTGTAATAGGCTGCATGTTCCAGTCATATTGTCATCCTCACCCATGTCAAGTCACAGGACCAGTTCCTACAAGAAGAGGCAAACAGTCTACAATAACAGATTTTTAAATCGTAAAGTCTCATGGTCATAGGCTGAGTCTTGCTGAAACATGTTGTTGTTGCCCAACCACTTAGTTTCCATGTTAATTGAAGAACTGGCTTTGTTGCATTGTGCGTTTTGCCTTGTGACAAAAATGTAGCGCAATTACACTCAAGGAGGGTCGCTCTGCAGGGAGAGATTAAGACTGAGATTGAAATGGTGAGAGAGAGAGATTAAGAGAGATAGAGGGAGAGAGAGGCAACGGAAAGAAGAGAGGTAGGGGGTGGGGGAGGAACTTCTACTCCTTTCTTCCTATGTTTCAGACAGCTGGATTTCTTTAACTGACACTGGAATGGGAATCAATCATTGGTAGAGTGGTTCCAAATGGTTCTGTTGAAGGCTATAGACTGGAAAACTCTAATGTATCTACTGACTATGCCATTGAATTTCCAAGTGTATAATACAGGCTAGTAGCTCAGTATCCACACATTTGAGAAAACTTCATTTTAAATATCTGATCACTGGAGGCTTGGAGGCTTGCAAACCCCTGCTGTGGTAGCCATAGTTGACAGCAGATGACGGGTTTTTACAAGTACCCTTGAACTAACTGCTGTAGATATGTGTAGATACACATCTGCTTCTCATGGATGTGTCATTGATTAGATTAGGCTAACCAGGCTGACTAGATCAAAGATCAAAGTGTTTATTAGCACACAATAGCATTGAAATAATCAAATTGTTTCTGTACTTGGACATGTAGCAGACATTTATAATTCACGTGAATTGTGGCATCACTTCCATCACAGCAGGGGGGAAAAAATCTATTCTACCTTTGCAACAGTAGGACACAACTGCATTCCCGGGCCTTTGAAGCCTGTTAGTCTGACTAAAACTTATTGGGGAGAGAAAAAAAGGAGAAATTTAATACCTGTGATCAGCATTTTTTGCTGACGTTTTAAGACATGCCAGGTTTTTTTTTACAAGCAAACTGCAGAGTAACCATCTCACACATGTGGAGCGTTAGACCAAGGTAGCATCTGCTGAAGACATCAGACAGTTAGTTGACATGTCATCAGTTTCTGAACACACCCTGTCTAATAGCTCTGACCTGCACGTACAGGGGCAATTTGAAAAAGCAGGAATCAGTACTTTTCAAAGATAATAAATGTAGAGGAAAATCAGATCTTGTTTCTCTATTGGTTCTTCCTTGATGAATGATGACACAAGCACATCTTAATGTTTTCTTGGCAGGGCCTCACCCCCTTATACCACCACAAGATGTTACCACTTCATGCACACTTCCTCTTATATACCTCCCCTTATAGTAGCTTTCCACAGTATAGAGAGTGGTCCCAACAGCCTAGATTACTTATACTTCACTGGTTACAATGGTTATTTTGGTATATACAATTGTAAGACACTATTCATTAAGGCAAGCATCCAACAGATTACACACAAACCTTGGTAGTTACTAAACTCTGATATGTCAACAGCGGTCAAATATTTAGTTGGTTTGTGTTCATATTGGATGAAAGAAAGAAAAAGAAAAGTGAAAGAGAGAGAGCAAGAAAGAGAGAGAGAGAGAGAGAGATTTAGGCTGCATGCCAACTGTTTCAGAATGTGATTATAACCCTTAATAGTAGTATTTACCTGCTGTGCGCTGATGCAAGCTTGTAATCATACTCTGTCGCAATTGTTTGTCATTGCTGAAAATACGTACAGCATGATGCAGCATTTTCAGCAAGTTCAAGCTAACATTAGGAAAAAAACGTCCTTTTTGTCCACTTATTTTATTTTCTGTCCCCATTATTTTATATAAAGTAAATCCTGGTTTCAAAATCACTTTTACAGGTTCCTTAAAATTATTACGTAACACGACACAAACTTAGGTTTAGGTTTCAATTTATTTTATTGGGAAATACATGTAAATTCTCAAACACACAGCACGTAAGGGAAATACAATAAAACCTATAGTGATACGTATTTGATAGTGAGTGGGAGGGTGTGTGTATGTGTGTTAAGTGCTGTTTTTGTGTGTGTGTGCATTAATAATTGCAGCCATATTGCACTCATATATGACAAATGCAATGAGAACTGTGCACTGGTGTGAGAGCAACATACTGGCATATGAGAAACATTATTTTGTGTTTGTTCAGATCGTATTCATCCAAAGACATATGGTGGAACTGGCTTGCAACACTGTTCTTTGTCAGCCAGCTAACCCTTGAGGCTCAAACGGAAATGTCTCTGGCAAGCCGCGTTGTGCTTTTTGCATGAGGCCGAGGTATGATGGTAAATGAAGTTCAGGCAGGACACGTAGTCATGCGCGCATGACTACGTGTCAGCTGATCATGAGCTGATGCAAACAAACCCCAGTCGTGTTTTGATATTCCCAACAAGGGTCATTTAAGCTGTCAGCTCCTCGTTCGCCCCCTGTGGTTCCTGCCTGCTACATGCTGTTGTACCAGTTGCGCTGCGTTTCCCTCCACCACCCCCAGCCGCAGCATCCTCCTATTAATCATGTACTTGCGACGGTTGCCTGTTGAACTGAAGTATATTCAGTATCTCATGATGTGTCTGCTGGGTTCTGTACACCGAGCCCGTACCGCCACATACAACTGTAGAACCATTTGAGCAATAAATGGTTGTAACTGCTTCTGACTGCACTAATCTTTCTGTTAGGTGACATTTTTCTTCTATTGTCTGAGCTTAACATAATTGTACATGCTTTGGATTTTACTACCAACACAAAACCTTCCCCTACCCTGCATGTGTGTGTGTGTGTTGTGTTCGGCGGCCACTTCCCCCCCCTGCATGTGTTGTGTGTGTTGGTGCATGTTTGTGCATACACCACCGAATTGCAAATAAAGTCTAATCTTAATCTTAATCTTAATCTGATGCTGAATTGCCTTGGGCCCTGGAGTATTTGGCGGACTGGTAGCCATGTTAGAAATCCTCTTCTCTTAACCTAAATCATTAATATATGATGAAGATATCCCAAATAAAGAACATCCATAAATAAATGATATACTTTCTTTGTTTATTGAACAAAACTGGTATATTTAACAAAAACTCAGTAGTAGACATCCCCTGCAGCCACTGATCAGTGTCTGGTATCTTCCCTGAGGGATTTTCACACACTCCTCCTTACAGAACTCGACCGACTAGGTGAGGTTTGAGGTGTGTCTCTCATGAACGGCCTGCTTCATGTCCTGCCACAGCATCTCCATTGGATTTAGGACTTTGACTTGGCCAACCCAAAACATCATTGTCTTGTTGAACAGCCACTTTCAGCTCGGCTTTAGCTCTCTGACTGGTGGCCTGACCTTCTGTTCAAGACTTCTCTGGTTTCCCTCAGAATTCATGGTTGCCTTAATGATGTCGAGTCGTCCAGGTCCAGAGGAAGAAAAACAGCCCCAGAATATGACGACTTCCTGAAATCTGGACTCTTTGTCCAGCTCGTCTGCTCTTTAAGACGGGCAGCGTCGTTCTTTTTAGACAGTAGAGGATTCTTCCTGGCTACCATTGCATGAATGTTCTTATTGTTGACTGATCCACAATGACATCAGATGCTGCAATGGAGGCTTGTAGATCTCTGGATGTTATTCTTGGGTTGTTTTCTACTAGTTTTAATATTTTTCTTGTGATATTTTAGAAGGACATCCACTTGAGTTGCTGTCATGTTAAATGCTCTCCATTTGTATTTTATTTGTCTCACAGTGGACTGATGGAGCCCAAATCTTTCTAACCTTCCCCAGATTGATGCACATTCAC
Source organism: Hoplostethus atlanticus (assembly GCA_034670405.1). Lineage (NCBI taxonomy): Eukaryota > Metazoa > Chordata > Actinopteri > Trachichthyiformes > Trachichthyidae > Hoplostethus > Hoplostethus atlanticus. Next base: position 8,861,671 of record JAXDDX010000005.1, on the reverse strand, counting down.
TCCTCTCTTCCTCTGAGGTCTCCTTAGATCACAGCATAGTGTTTTTCTTTCACCTGCATGGGTAACACCAAACTGACCAGGTTTCTTACCTGTTTTTATGTGATAGCCGCACAACTCCTCCTCAAAGATCTGGCCTTTGATTGGTTAACTTCATATCCAATTATTTATCCACCTAAGGCAGTTTAGATGGGCAATCATGACTTTTCTACATATTTCCACGTATCCATCATGTTATGTACATTGATTTTGCTGGCAGCAATATTTTACCCACTTTTAAATCTTGTGTTGTTTTACTTTCTTTTATGTATTTATTTTTAACCACTTTTCTTTTGAATGTGTTTCCTATTTTCACCTTTTTTTTTCACCATATATATTTTACTTTTATTGTTTTTATGCCTTCCTGTGAAGCACGTCATAAACTAAGTGCTATAAAGTGTATTATTATTGCTCATCTTGCCTTGTGAAATTCTCCATGTATCATCACTTTAAGGACTAAGATGCTTTTAGTAAAAACCATGCTTCTTTTCTCAATTCTCGTTCCTTTCCTGGCCAACAGGAAATGGCTGCCAAACAGGGAGTGGGCTCCAAGTGTCGTACGGCGGTGGTTGTGGTCGCCCTCCTGGCCAGTATCGCTGCCATCATTGCTGTCGCCGTCATCCAGGACACCTGGAAGACTCACGAATACAGCTACGAGGTGAACACACACATACACATGCACATGAACTATTACTCACTTCTTCACTTCTCATCACAAGTCCACACCAATTTAACACACGCAGGCACACACACATTCTTTACCTCCTACAGACCGTCGCGGCATGTGAAGCCAAATGTTATCCAGATGTCAGTGACAAGGTCAGGGTTTTTGAGAGCAGTCAGCTTGACCTGCACTGATGGAGCATGTGTGGTTTGTTGAGGGGGGCGTGCAGGGTGCAGCAGCCTTCCCTGCATTTTTAATTCCACCTTCATAGTCCTCTTTGTTGGAAGTAATTACAATATATCATTACAGGGCTTTTATGTCTCTTCCCAATCATGGTAAGGGGTGCACTCAGCTAGGCCCACTTGAAAACTTTAATAGTGAAAACATGATGATTGTGCACTAAAGAGAGTGAAATGTATATGCCTGCCACTGGAAATGCAAGAGTCCACATTTGAGGCATTTAGCTGACACTCGTATCCAGAGTGAATGAGTGCATGAGTAGAATAAGCTTCAATTCCTAGATCATCAACATTTCCAAGCAAACAAAATGAAGGAGTGCAAAAGTCAAGGCCCTATTGCCCTTATAATATTCCTGTTAAAATGGAGCAATCATGTAAGAGTGAGGGAAATAAATGGAATAAGAGCTGAGGATAGAAGGGATTTTTTAGAGCAAGAAGAATGAAATCCATAAATCTGTCTCTGTCTCTCTCTCTCTCTCTCTCTCTCTCTCTCTCTCTCTCTCTCTCTCTCTCTCTCTCTCTCTCTCTCTTTCTAACTCTTTTTCTTTCTTTCTGTATTCTGTGTCCCCCCCCGTTAGTACGGCATAGTGATAGACTCTGGGTCATCTCGTTCCAATGTATACCTGTACAAGTGGCCGGGGGAGAAGGAGAATGATACAGGAGTGGTGGTTGAGGAGCTGAACTGTAGAGTTCGTGGTGAGCTATCTATCTATCTATCTATCTATCTATCTATCTATCTATCTATCTCTATAATGCTTTTACTGCAGTGATGTAATTATTTCAGCTTGGCGTTGTCTCCATAGGTGACGGTATCTCAAGTATGGGAGTTGACACAGTAAAAGATGCTGACTCATGGAAGGGCTTCAGGGAGTGCATGGAAAATGTCACCAAGGCCATTCCTGCTGAAAAACACAAAACCACACCTCTGTCTCTGGGAGCTACTGCTGGAATGAGACTGCTACAGTAAGAGCAAGTTTAAATAAGTATCTATGACATTTGTCCACCATTAAGTGGAACAGAGTGGAGAGTGACAGGAAAGACCAGAGACATTCAAACTCACAGTACATGGTCACGTGGTATGTCCTCATGCAGTACATGGTATTCCACAAACCTGCTGAGCCACCAGGAAGCGCCAATAGTAATGTTTACACTGCAGGCTGGGGCTTAGATACAGGAAATCCAGATGGTGTAACTGCACCCAGGTCAGTGATGCTGGGAGGCCCACATAGCTGTGTTATCAAAAGTTCTTCTACTTCTACCAGTTACAGTAGGGCTGACCTGGCTGTGTCCATCCGTCCATCCATCTGTCAAGCATGGTATCTCAGGTGATAGCTCAGACACCACTGGTCCGACAAAGCTTGCAGGGATGATGCATTTTGGCAGTGTTCAGGAAAAATTACCCTTATTGGACTGATGGGGGTCCTATAGTAAAAGGTCCAAATTCCCCTGGCTAATACCAAAAAAGTCAACTAAATAAATGAATGAATACACTCACCAGCCAGAATGTGGTGCTATAACAAAGCAAGCCCTGAACCCTACAGCCTAGAATCTTTTTTTCATTCATTCCTTCGCTCAACCTGAATCCATTGCACATACTGGTTTTATTTCTACTTTTATAGTTATCCGCCAATTTGAATTTATGTAAAGTTGATCGAGTCGCCATGAAATTCTGAACACAGCATATTTGGACTTCCTAGATTGCTGCTACTACACAGACTTTTGAAATTCAACTAGAGCAACCAAACTTCACATAAATCATCAACAATGATGATTCTTATTCCCATTTTGCTTCTGATCCATTCCCAATTCCATTTTTCTTTTTACCCTGACTTTAATCCTAATCCCTCTTTTGTTTTGCCATAAGGGAGGAGGATGAACAGAGGTCCAGTGAGATAATGGCTAACCTCAGACGCTACCTGAGGACTCTGCCCTTCGATTTCCAAAATGCCTCCATCATCAGTGGAGAGGAAGAAGGGCTATATGGGTGGATCACTGTCAACTATCTCAATGGAAACCTCCTGGAGGTAAGGATAACAAGGTACAGTAGACGATAACTGTATTGTTAAACGTAATGTAACTATATTTAGTTTGAGTATTTCAGTCAGGACAACTATTAAATGATAACTATAAAATGACATGGCAATCCATAGATCATAGCACGAGAGATAAAGTCTATCAATGAGAAATTCCTATTATTTGCTGATAGAGGTTGATAAAGGTCATAGATCACTTAATGCCAAATACTATATCAGCAAAAGCAGTTTGTAAGCCACACAGGGTCATGTTGCAGACACTAGTGAACAAGTGTTTTTTTCCCCCCATTATATCTGCAGAAGAACATGTGGAACACCTATGTTCGTCCTGATGGGGGAAAGACAGTGGGGTCCATGGACCTTGGCGGAGCATCCACCCAGATTGCCTTTGCAGTCCAGGACGACTTCAGTGGGGCCGAATACATGCGGGTCAAACTGTACGGCTATCATTACAATGTCTACACACACAGTTTCCTCTGCTATGGCAAAAATGAGGCAGAGAAGAGGATCCTGGACAAAATAGTCAAGGTACACAGCTTTTCTCTGGTGTGTGTGTGTGTGTGTGTGTGTGTGTGTGTGTGTGTGCAGATGAGATCATTGAAGGTTATATCTCTCAGGGATTCACTATATGTTATTGTCTCTATCCTATGTGTGCCTGTGTGCACGTGCATGCAAAAAATCCATTAATGCGCAGTTAAGTGTTGATCAGTGAACAGTGCGGTCCTTGAGCTGCTAACAGGCAAAGGGAGACCAGTCAAGGATGCATTATGTCATTAAACATATTGATCAGACCATCAGTGTCATCAAGTCTCGTCTGGGAGAAAATGCATTATTTCTGTTAGCTTTTAAGTAATCAGAAAGTTGAAGCCCGTAGTAATTGTAGAGGGAGGGATGCTATGATGTAATATTGCAGCGCTGCTTGAGCATGTCTGGTCAAGCAAACGGGTTCTGGACATATAGAAGGTACTGGTTATGGATAAGCAACTCTCTTGTACAAACTCTACCCCCCATTCCACCTTCTACTCCTCTTCTCTTTTCCTTTTCTTTCACCTTCCTCTCCCCAAATTCCTCCTCCTCTTGACGCTGCAGGCATCAACTGACATGACCTACGTTCACAACCCCTGCTACCCCGAAGGCGCCAACGTCACCATAAATGCCTCATTCATCTACGAAACGCAGTGCACAGAAAAGCCGAGGAACTACAACCCAGACCAAAGCATCTTCTTGGTGGGAATCCCGGATTCAGAGGAGTGTGGGAGGATAGTCAAGTCCATATTTGATTTCGAGAGTTGCTCCGGAGGCAACTGCTCTTACAATGAAGTCCAGCAGCCAGCGGTCACTGGAGACTTTATGGTAATACTACAAGGAACAACAATACTGTGATGTTGATTTTATTTCTATGTCAGGGAATCAAATGCTGGTAGAGGAGATGGGGATGGGGATGCATGCACGATAATATTTACTATAAATCTTTCTGTTCCCACCAGGCATATGCTGGGTTCTACTACACTGCTAGGGCTCTGCTCCTGAATGGCACCTCGGATCTGGATGTATTCAGAGCCACAATGAAGACATTCTGCCACACACACTGGACAGTTGTAAGTTTAATTTACTTCCTGTATGTATGTATGTATGTATGTATGTATGTAATGTGAAGGAAGGAAGGAAGGAAGGAAGGAAGGAAGGGGGACGGGGAGGGAAGGAGTAAAGAAGGAAAGAAGGTGTAGCGGGACAAACAAAAAAATAATTAAGAAAGAAAAGAGAGGAATCAAAGAAACAAACAAACACAGAAATGTTTTCTATTGTATACCCTCTACCACTCAGCCGTGACAACTGTAAGACTTTCCAATTCCAAACATGAAGGAAGAGCAGCGACACGCCCAGCATACCAGTCATCTTCAACTTCCTTTGGGCTCAGTCAATTCACAAAGTGACAATCACTAGAAAACTATAAAAACCTTTTAGTGTCCATTACAAATGTGATGTAATGCCTCTAACTCACTCTAAAGCCACTTTTACTTGTTGCTTCTGTCATATTTAGCATTCAGTTTAGCCCTTGATTAAGAAAAAACGCACCCCAAATGAATGAAACTCTGATCTTTAATTCTTTCTCTTTCAGCTGAGGAAAGAAAGGCCCTGGATCTCTGACCGATACCTTAGGACTTACTGCTTAGCAGCTCACTATGTCTTTGCCATGCTGACGGATGGATACAAGTTCAACAAAGAGACCTGGAAAAACATTGACTTCCAAAGACAGGTTGGTCAGAAAAGGAAAGAAGCCGCACTTCCCCAGTGTTGTATCCAATTGGTGAAAACAAAAAGCAACATGAAGTGTTGAAGAATGGGGGCCAATTAGCCCCATTAGACACTCCCTGACCCAGTTACTGACGCCTGTCTTCCTTTACACGATTACCTCACTCTTTTCAAATCCCTATTTTATGTACCTCCACTCTATTCTGTAGTCTCTATTCTGCTCTATTTTTGCAACAAAATAAGACTCACACTAGATAAATAGCAAGAGAATATGACAATACACTATGAGAATACTTAAAGCAATGGGTTGAGAGTTACATGCTTGGAACACCAAAATGTTGTAGCACATTAGATTTTCTCTTTCAAGACGTGCGTTTAACACAGGCTATCTATGGTAAGTGGCTGAGACCACCCCATGGGCCCTAGCAGAGATGGATGGCTGACATACTTCTTCATCCACAGACAAAAAAAGTTGAGGCCAGAGTGAAAGGCGGACAATTTACTTTTCCAGTACGCCCCGGGGATATGGAGCCTCTTTTACAATTGAACTCCCTCGACAGAAGGAGATCTATTAGTGATGAGCAACAAGATTGCAGTCACTGTTTCCGAACTGCAGTTACCCTTTTAGACTCAATCACTGCAAAACAAGGGCTTCCTTCAATAGCCGGGCGATCAGCCCCAATTTCCTCTCCCGCTAACAAGTGCAGCGCTGTGCTGTGTGTGCGCCGTTTCATGCCTTCGGGGTGTCTGGGGGTGAGATAATTGATAGCTCCAGTGAGAGGGGGATCCAAAACAGACACACTCCGATTCTTCACAGGGACGTTAGATGGGTGTTCTGTTTCATGTTTTGGGCCCCTGGGGCTTTCATTACGTAACTTCATCGTGACAGGCCTGTTTGACATCCCCGCCTTCTCTAGACACACACAAAGCAATGTATAGTAAGTTACTGGTTACATCTGCTGAGAAAAGGTGGCAACAACATTCAAATGAAAATGTGCATCATGTAAAAATCTCAGTAACTTAAATGACGAATCAAATCTTGAACTGTCTTTCCTCTCCCTAGGTGAAGGGAACCACTGTAGGGTGGAGTTTGGGCTACATGCTGAGTATGTCCAACATGATCCCATCTGAGGCCAATGAAATCCTCCCCATGGCCAACCCCGTCTTTGCTGGCCTCATCTTCCTATTCTCAGCCCTAACCATTGCTACCTTTGTCCTGCTCTTCATCATCCTCGTCCGCACCTGCTACTGACTCATCTGGGCCCAACAGCCATTTGTCAAAGAGGTCATCATGCACAAAGGGAATGGACAGCCATTGTAAGCCTCAGGAACTGCTGTAGTCCTGTCTGTAGTCAGAAGGTGCTGCAGTAGCTTGGGCCCAGGTACCCTTATTGAAAATTAGTCACGAATATGTTTGCATCTTTAAACCTGAGCCATTTGCTTGCCTCCAACGATAATAAGCACAAACCAGTTATACATGAAATTGTAAGTAGCCAAGAGACTTAAAAGACCTGCCAGACTTCAGATCTGAGTTACTTCTCTGAGATTGCTTCTTCTCACTTGGTAGAAAGTAATCAAATAGATTGCTCCAAAAGGTATAAAATGAGCTGTCCATTTTGAACCTCAGGACCTTTTTTTGGCGGTAAAACTGACTCAGGTCTTTTTCATTATCTGCAATATTCTCCACTTAAAGGGGAATTCCGGTATTTTTAAACCTGGGCTCTATGTGTACAAATTCATCATTTATACCGCAAAATAGGTACAAAAAGTTTTGGAATTGCTCCGGTAGATCGCCTCAGTCGGCAGTCGCAAAATGCGCTGCTAAGGCTGCAACGTAATCTGTTGGGGCAAGTGCGCCGATCAAAGTACGTTTACTAAAAGTGCTTGTTTTTGCCACTGACAGGCTCAGATTGTTATTGGAAGTGTCTGACAACATTACGGAAAGGATCGCTACAGAGATAGACCTTTTTTTAACCAGAAACAGAAGTCTGGCTCAAGGAGAAGTCTCGCTCTGAAATCTGAAAGATGAGGTGAGTTGTTGCATGAAGAGGTTAAACAAAGGTTTCTGGTTAAAAGCCGGCGACTGCCGACTGAGGCGATCTACCGGAGCAATTCCAAAACTTTTTGTACCTATTTTGCGGTATAAATTACGAATTTGTACACATAGAGCCCAGGTTTAAAAATACCGGAATTCCCCTTTAAGGGAGATATGGTTGTTTTAGAGGTGACACTGTAGCAGCAACATGCTAACATATTAGGTAATACGTTATATTATTTGCTAAAAGAAAATACATTTAAATAGAAAATACACTGGGCAGTAGCATGTTGTCATGCACAAGTGTTGGAACTCTGTTATAATTTTTTTAGTACATTCAATTTGTACAGATAGAGTGTTGCTCCACCCTTGTACATTATGTCTTGTTTTTTTCATTAAGTACTTGCAGAGTATTGTATAAAGTATTAAGTATTTTATAGGTTAATGCACTGGAATGAGGCTTAACTTACACTACCGGTCAAAAGTTTTAGAGCAGCCCCAACACCCCTATGTTGAGTTTTTCCAATTTTGATTCATTGGTCCATAAGACCTTCTTCCAGTCTTCAGTAGTCCACTGGCGGTGCTTCATGGCCCAGGCAAGCCTCTTTTTCTTATTTTGCCATCTTAGCAATAGCTTTCTTACTGCCACTCGACCTGTCAAACCTGCAGCTCGAAGTCTTCTCTTCACAGTTGAAACTGAGACTTGCCTACTTCGACCTGTGTTATGTTGTGCTTGAAGCTGTTGTCCTATGTGAGCCGCCTATCACGCGAGCTGTTGACTCTCAGAAACTTGTCTTCTGATTATGTTGTGGCTTTGGGATCTGCCAGACCTCTTCCTGTTAGAGTTTCCTCCAGTTTCCAAGTGCCTTTTGATGGTGTAGGAAACTCACTTTTTTTATAACTCTGAAGTTTACATTATTTTTGCTGACCTAAACCTTTAACCTCTAGCAGTTTGGAAAAATGTTAAATGTTCTAACACTTTTGACCGGTAGTGTAAGTGTTACCAGAAAAGTCAGTGGAGGAGTTGAGGAAAACTCCAACTGACTCCAAAGAAAGTTTGAGTAGAGGATTAAGCCTTGTGCCTGGCCATGTGCTGTTCCCTGGATTTTGTAGATAAACATAGATAGACACTGGCACTTGACAAATATTCAGTTTTTCAATGGCTTTGAGGGGATGGAAGAAAATCGTAAAAACCTGACCTTTCAATCTTTGCAGGTTTTTTATAAAACCATAAAAAAGATTTCTGATCCTGTCAAAACACAGCCTTTGAGTTGTTACATTATGTAAAGGAAATCAAATGTACTTAAAAAAGAAACCTGGAGTGGCCCACGCTACCGATCATAATACTCAAGTGACTGATCAATTCAATGGATTCAATTGGGATATTACAGAAACACTGTTGATATTTAGGTGCCTGGCTGAAAAAAAAAGATCTACATTCAAGTGCATGGAGCTAGAAATCATGTCCATGGGCATCATTAACCAAATAACTCTCCTGATGGATTTGTTCTTCCCCTGCATCTAAGCATCTACCAAAGTTTTACACCCACAGTCATGTTGATAAAGGGACAGTGTTTCATGATTTACTAAATGATTTTGGAACATTTTACCAAAAGCACATCCCACCTCATTTGTGAGTGAACAGCATGGCATTAAAACACCTGTGAATGTGTACTTAGGCAGTATGTATACAGTATATTGTACTTGGATAGCATTGCCAGTGATGTGGTGCTCCAGTATGCATGATTCTCATCTGATACACTGACTGTATTATTCATGTTTTGATAATAACTCTATATATATAATATAATAATGATAATAAAATGATCTAACTGCTTGGCTGTTGTATGAGATGTAGGCTACTGTGTGATGGGCTGCATATTCCAAATAAACTGAATAATATTACTTATCCTCTATGGATGAAATCAATCAATCAATCAATCAGTCAGTAATTTCATTTAATACTGAAACTTGTGAATCATTAATGGCTTGCTCTTTTAATCTTATGGGTTAAACAATCAACAGGGGAGATATAAAAGTGCAAATGTAAATCTTCAATATTAAATCTCTACGGCCCTGTGGTATCTGTGTCCATTGACCTACTGTAAAAATCCTTGTGACTTCAGAAATCCCGCACACACGTGCTTATACAGGCAAAAAAACATATGTGCATGGACCTGTCTGCAGCGTTTGACACGGTGAACCACCAGATCCTCCTCTCCACCCTTGAGGGGATGGGTGTCTCAGGCTCTGCACTCTCCATGTTTGCATCCTACCTAACGGATCGCTCCTACCAGGTGACGCTGAGAGGGTCTGTGTCAGAACCACGCAGGCTCACTACTGGGGTTCCGCAAGGCTCGGTTCTAGGCCCTCTCCTCTTTTCCCTCTACACAACATCTCTTGGTTCTGTTATCCATTCACACGACTTTTCCTACCACTGCTATGCAGATGACACCCAGCTGATCCTGTCATTTCCCCCCTCTGACACACAAGTGGAGGCACGCATTGCTGCGTGTCTGGCAGACATCTCGGAGTGGATGTCGATGCACCACCTGAAGCTCAACCTGGACAAAACTGAGCTGATGTTCCTCCCGGGGAAGGGCTGTCCGCACCGAGACCTGGCCATCACCATTGATAATGCTGTGGTGATGTCAACTCGGACTGCGAAGAATCTGGGTGTGACCCTGGACGACCAACTGTCGTTCTCGGCAAACATCGCATCGGTGACACGCTCCTGCAGATTCCTCCTCTACAACATCAGGAGGATTCGCCCCTTCCTCACTGACAAGGCAGCGCAGGTGCTCATCCAGGCTCTTGTCATCTCCCGCCTGGACTACTGCAACTCCCTCCTTGCTGGTGCCCCGGCGTTTGCCATCAGACCTCTGGAGCTTGTTCAGAAAGCTGCAGCTCGTCTGGTGTTCAACCGCCCCAAGTTCTCCCATACAACTACCCTTCTCCGTTCTCTACACTGGCTCCCTGTAGCGGCTCGCATCCAGTTCAAGACCCTGGTGCTAGCCTATAGGGCAGTGAAAGGAACAGCTCCTTCTTACCTCCAGGCTATGGTCAAGCCTTACACCCCCGCCCGACCACTTCGCTCTGCTGCCTCGAGGCGACTGGTTGCCCCGTCGCTCAGAGGGCCCTGCAGGCCGATCTACACGGTCACAGGCTCTTCTCTGTCCTGGCCCCGCAGTGGTGGAATGAACTCCCCACTGATGTCAGGACAGCAGAGTCGCTGCCCATCTTTCGCCGCAGGCTGAAAACCCACCTCTTCAGGAAACACTACCCTGACTCTTCCCCTTAGCCTTGCCTATTTGTCGTCAATTATGTGTCTGAGCTCTTGTTTATTGGCTCTTGTTCATTTGATACACTTATTTGTCTTAGCTCTTGCTTATTTGGTTCACTTATTTGTCGTAGCTCTTGTTTATTTGATTCTCTTATTTGTCTCATTTGTTTAAGATATAGTAGGTTGCTAACTTATTGCACTCTTACCTTAACACTAGTTATGCTCTTAGTTGCTTGTTTAGGAAGGAAATGCACTTACGATTTCTGGTGACTAGTAGTTTTCTTGCCTACCTATGTTGAATGCACTTATTGTAAGTCGCTTTGGATAAAAGCGTCTGCTAAATGACTGTAATGTAATGTAATGTAATGCATGCGCGCGCGCGCACACAGCTCTACGCGAATGGCTTTCTTCCTCAACAAACCCCTTCACTCACATTGTGTACTGTGGTGCACTCTAGTGGTGGTGTTTTGTACATGCAGATTATATAGTAAAGCAGGATGTCTGTTCTTTGAAATTTTTTATTGAAAGATTTTTCTAAAAAGAAAACAAAAAGAAAGGAGACATTTCAAACTACAGTAATATCCACTTACGTACAGACACTCAAAGAATCACAATTTGAAAGACATGGGAGGCATATGACCGAAGCAAATAAAAAAATAGCATCATCAAAGTATTTCTGTTGCATCTTCTTTTAAACACCTGTACAAAAAAGATCTCATAAATATTACTTGTGTTCTCTCTCTCTTTACTCTCTCTCTTTCAATAATTTATTTCCAATAGAGGTTTCGCTGTATCTGCTTGATTTTGGTTGAACCACCATTTTAGTATATTTCCGTCTTTTCCTCCTCTGTCTCCATTACCTTCCTCTCATTGGTGGAGGGCCAGGTAGGTGGGGCTTAGAGGGCGTGACCTCAGAGCAGGACATCAATAGCCAGTAGATAGCCATAGAGTTGTTGTAGCAACTTTGACAGCCAATCATAGACAGCATAGACATGCTGTCATACACTATGTTGAGTTATGACTGTATTGTACTCAAACAGAGACTATGTACTATTATACGATGCAAATAATGCAGAATCTGATTTGCAGTTTTTGCATTTTTGGGTGGCTGCAGCCAGGAGCACACCTCTCCTTTAACTAGTAAAGAGGCACAAAACTTGCAGGATGCTTTTTACACTGCCAAGTCATGGGTACTTTAGAATTACATCGTTTAACTGCTCAGAGTCAGAAACTGGCGTAAAATGGTCGATCACCGTCCTCTTTGGGGCACTCCTCTTCCCCACCCAGCCAACAGAAGACAGCCTGGCTCCCCAATACTGAAAAGTTAATAGCAGCTCACACATCAAATTCAATTCTCAAAAAGGCAACACAAAAACTGAAAGATATTTTGTCGTTTTCCTCACAGGAGATGATACATACATAATAAGCTAAAACGATTTCTTAATAGACCTTTAGTTGAACAGAAATGCCCTTTCTTTTTACAGAGATCGTTGCCCTGCTCACATTTTAAATGGCTTGTGTTTGGCAAGACAGTGGCATAACAGCATGTTGCTTGGGTTGAGAGTAAGCTGAAAGGATGCATGTACATATTAAAGTTAATAATTCAATCTTATCTACGGAGTGTGGACCAACCACCGGTTTGAATGACACATTGATCAATGCAGCCTAAGGACCTAAACCCACGGGGCTGTGGTGTAGTCGAGTGTATATACCCATCTTTCTCAGGGCATAAAGTATGTTCCTGCTTTTCAGCCCATTTCCCATTGAAATACACTGGACAATGTAGCATTCCTTGTTCTTTTACTAAGAGCAGACCGCTGCCACAGGGTACGTCAGACAGACTCCTCTGTAGACGTCTGGACCGTCGTGGAGTTTGGATCATATGACAAACAAAACATCTCTGAGCACTATTTTCTGGCATGGTCAAGACAGGGGTGTGCTTATGTGTGTTTAAGCCCCTTAGTGACATACATTCTCGGTCACCATTAAACCTATCTGACACACCAATGACATGACAGGCAAGAAAAATCTCAGTTTCAGAAGTAAAAAAAAGAAAAATAAGGAAGTTTGATTCACTACCTAGTTTCTGGTTCTTCATCTTTGGTATAAAATATGCCACCTGTAGGCCGTGTTTGTTCAACAGTTAAAAAGACTAAATAAATTGTCAACAGTTTCCCTAAACTATTGCTTTTTGCACATTTAAAAATCCTAGTATTTTTTTACTGCTTTTTGTCAGGTCAGAAATAATTCTTTTTTTTCCTTTTCTTTTCGCAGTGAGACAAGCAAAGCAGGCAAAACAACAACTTTTTCAATGTCATTAAAAGATTGCAAGTAAAAAATGCCATGGAGTAACAAAACTTCCCCCCCCCCCATGATTAAACTAAACTGCATTTTCCATGAAGCAGTGGATTAACCCTTCCCACTAGTCGCATTAAAGGAGATTTATTCTACCAACATGAGTTGCACTGTACCACATAATTTAAAATCATCTTCATACAAATACAGCCTTATTTTTTTTTTTTTATCCTGTACAGATATATTTGTAGATTTCTCTGTGGCTCTAGGAACTCTAAAACTCCCAAGAGCCTCTCAAATCATTCAATCATTCAGTCATTTTTTAAACAATTCAAGACTATGGACATTTTTTTTTTGAGAAAATTAAGGCAATAAAGATTTAAGAAACATTAATATTCTAGAAAACTACTAAAATCATAAAAATAATGAAAATAATGTAGCTTAATATCAAAGGAAGACAACCTGTTATTTTTCTAGACTTTGCTTCCTTCCTCTTCTAATAAAAAAGTCTGAAAATCTACCTGCACATTCAAATGTTCACTTTATCTGTACAGCTTGTTGTTTGAGTTTAGATTTCAGTCTATGTCTTCTCTTTTTCCTTTGGAGGCAAAGTCCAGTCTCATGGTCACAAATAATAAACTCAATGTTGCAGAATGCATTTCATTTCATTGTCCTCGAGTTCAACATCCCATCGTTCCTTTATCCTCGCTTTTATTTGTGGTCAGACCAGGTAAGAAATAGAATTGATTTTTTTTTCTTTTTTTTCTTTCTTTTCTCTTTTATTTGGTGGCTGTGCAAAGTGGAAGCGTTCTCCCCTCAGTGTTGTCCATCTCACCTCTTTCGTCCTCGTCTCTTTTGACTCTCTCCGTGTCCCCAGCGCCTCAGTGCAGACCTTCTCAAGGCAATGCAGCAATAATTCCACCATCTTCTGGTTATCTGAAAAAGACAGAAAAACAACAAGTAATAATACAACAGTAAAAAAAAAAAAAAAGGGTAACTGGAGAAACTATGAACAATCTTACTGTTAGTAAAGCAGACACAATATGATACGACATTTTTTTCTGTAAAACCACTATAAGAAAAAACATCATCAGGTTATCTGAGGCAGAGAGAAAAACAACAAGACGAGGGGAGAGGGGAGAGGGGAGAGGGGAGAGGGGTGCAACAAGCAACATTTGAGAAATTTTCCTGTGACTAACGTAAACACAATATGGTATAGCATTCCCTCTGTGCAACAATTGTATGCAAGAGATATCATGCAGATGGTGGTCTCCTGTAGCTCACTTAGTAGAACATTTAGTAGAACATGGCACATACAATTACATTAAATATATACAGTGTATATATATATATATATAGTGGTACTGGGGGAAGGAAGAAGAACTTTTACAGAAGGGTTAGAGAAAATAATTCACGATTCATTGAAAATATGTTTGAAAGTGGACGTATTATTTCTCAGACTTAAATCTCATCTAAAAAAAGTTTGCAGCAAAGAGTTGTTGCCGATCTGCTTGTACCTTTCAACAGTACTATCACTTTAGACAGTTCTTTCTTGAATGGTATACACTAGAACAAAACATTTCAGTATACCGAAGCAAAGAACCTATGACCTATGGTGCAGTGCAGCAGTAATATAGCTCTGCAGCAGTGGTACAGCAAGTCTGTGGTAAAAAAGTGGGACGTCTGCCTATACTGCACTCACTTAGTCTGTTGGTAAGAGTAGGCTGTGGCATGGCTCTCCTGCGTTCTCCACCGATAAGGGCTGCTGCCCGCTGGCGTCCTGCGAGGAGGGGGGGGCCGTCTGTGGAGAGGGCTCTGTCACCACACCCTGACACAGGAAGTGCAATTAAGAACAATTCAGATATGAAACTTCTTATAACAACAATATCTGGCCCTGTGATAACGCTTTGTTCCATCCTTTATTTAGCCATGGAAGGTTGACTAAGCAGACTTTTCCGTAAAACCCTGCTACACACGCTCACAGACATTAGCAACTCCAGGTTCCCAATTTTCCTTTTTATTAACCTTTTAACTGTTTCCAGTTCATTAAACAGCATATGTTCTATGATGTAAACTAAAGATCAAGTTAGATCAGCTATCCTGAGAGAAAGATATTCTGTCAGCATCCAAAAAAATCCAAACAAATCAAAGAAAAAATGATATTGATTAGATATAATGGCTTTTAAATGGGTTCAGTTTTATTCCTGACACTCATTTTAAGAATTAACATGTAGTTCCTCTGGCCTTTAAGAGTTCAGAAGAAATTAGTGGGAAACTCTCCCACAGAATCAAAACTCAGTTCTGTTAAGACTCAACCTGGAACTGGTTCAGTGGCAAGGAATAAGTGACAGACTTTGTGTGCTCATAGAATTATTTTCTGTATTTTTTATACCCAAATATGAATTTTGTTTTTTTACAGCGTAGCCAATATAAACTAAAAAAATGGAAGAAAAAAACGTCTTGGGATCTCACACAGTCACCTTTTCCTTCTTAGTACATTTCACTTTCATCAACTGTGTGACATCAGAGGCTCAATTCCACTCCAGAGCCACACAGATCTAGCGGGGGTTTACTCATCATTCAAGTCACACAATGTCTTCCACAACAAAATCTTTGTATCGTTTCATCAATAGCGCAGATGTGTCAGGTGAGCTGTGGTATCAAATAAAATAAACGTTTGATCTCATTTTATGAAGATTTTAAGTTAAGCCCTGGCACTGAAAAGCAGATGGTGTCTGCTTCCATCTGAATAAAGTCAACGAACAACTTCTTTTTGTCCTTACTTCCACTGTGATGGCAGAGGCAGGCACTGCAGTGTACTGGGGAATGTAGGTTCCTTGCATAGGAGCAGCCGCTGCAGCCGTCATGTACTGCAGGAGGTGGGGGGGGGGGGGCAGAGACAGAGACATTATCAGAATAGGCACACACATTTTCTCCTGCATTTCTCCTGCAACCTTGGATTTAAAGAAGTGACAAAACTGGCAGATTTTTCGTTACTATTTTGACCCTGCTAGGAGGTTTCTGCAGTAAGATGATTGTAATTACAATTGATAACCAAAATCCCTATTGCCAGCAGTTATTGAATTGTTAACCTAGAGGTGAAAGGCACAACTCAGAGGGTAAACACGCACACATGCATGCACATGCACACAGAAAGATGAGTTCAAATGGGGCAAATAGAGAGACTTCATACAAATACAGCCTTATGTTTTTTAAATCCTGTCCAGATATATTTGTAGATTCCTCTGTGGCTCTAGGAACTCTAAAACTCCCAAGAGCCTCTCAAATTATTCAATCATTATTTAAACAATTCAAGACTATGAACATTTTCTTCTTTTTTTTGAGAAAAATAAAGATTTAAGAAACATTAATATTCTAGAAAACTACTAAAATCACAAAAAGAATGAAAATAATGTAGCTTAATATCATTATCTCACAGTGCCTGCGGTGCCCAGAGCCAGGTGGTTCATCTGCTGGGTGAGAGGAGCCATTATACTGGAGGGCTGAAGAGACAAACTGGGCTCCATGGCTGTGGCTGGGGTGATCACAGCACCCTGTGGGGGGAAGGAGGGAGACCAGACTAGGTGGGATGTAGTGGTAAATAAAAAGGTGGGTAAACTATGACCTTCAGCCAGTGGTTGTCACAAGGAAAACAACCACCACCATTATATTTTCAGAAAAGTGTTAATTTATCCTTTTCACTTTAAAACACCCCATCTTTATATAACGCCATGTACTTACTTTAACGTGTGTTATGAATCTACAAGATTAAGACACCAGCCTGTCAGGTAAACTGAGTTTAGGTGCTACATCCCTGGTTGTAACTTATCAGG
>JAXDDX010000005.1:8392500-8842500 GCA_034670405.1 Hoplostethus atlanticus | reverse complement strand
ATATCTATTTATTTCTGTAGCCAGTGATTTTCCAATTTCCAATTGTGGTGCCACGAGCATGTTAAAAAATGTATCTCTATGATGGAAGTACTGTGCAATGTGCTGCTGACTGAGTGATGGGAAGAGATGTCTGTGTGTGTGTGTGTGTGTGTGTGTGTGTGTCTGTGTCTGTGTGTGTGTGTAGATACTCTAAATGTGTTAATGAACACAAGCCACTAATCAAAGTTGCCAGACATAAACTATGGCACACCAGTGAGAAGACGCCAGTGAGGCCTCCGCTACCATAGGAACAGAGTAAAGCTGCTGCGTCCCTCTCTGTCTCCCTCCCTGAAGCTGTTTAATTGCCAAGCTCTTCTGTATCCAGGAAAAACAATGATGAGCCTTTGCCTTTGTTGTCGAACAGGGATTTTGACTATGCAGATACAAGGCTGGGGAGCGGGCTCACACAGCCCAGACACGCATTTGCACTAGTTGTTTTCTTTTCTTTGTGCTCTATCGCTATTTATTCTTTAGACTCCATTCCTCCCTCTCTTTTTTCCTGTCTGTTTCTCTCCCCCATGCTGCGTCTCTCACAGAAATGCGCTTTATTTTTATTTGATCACTTTTTCTTTTATTCTCTCTCTCTCTCTCTCTCTCTCTCTCTCTCCCTCCCTCTCTCCCTCCAAGCTTTAGGAAGCTTTATCAAATGGCCTGCCAAATAATTAGACAGGACATTTGTTTGAAAACACATTTACAGATGGGTATTATCCACTCTCACAAATATGATTTTAATCAGAGATTACTACAGAATGTTTAGGAGTTGGGAACCAGACAGAGAAAGAAAGAGAATTTGGCCTTTTTTAAGTATAACTATTGTGTAAGGCGGGTTTTGTAGGAATCTCAGTGCATGGCTGATATACCATGTGAATGCTGTCTCTATCTTCCATAGCTGACAATTTCAAAGGCGCATAACTGAATTTTGCAGGTATAAAATAGTCTGCCGCTGTTGGCAGGAAACCAACTCAGTAACATTGCAGTTTGATGTAAATCATCATGATAAAATCTCTGTAGACTCATCCCTATCTAAGCGAAGCACAACTTCATAGGACAGGAGCTTAAATCTTGTTCCTGTCATGAGAAAACAGTGTCATCATGGGATGTCAGGGTGCCCAGAGTATGTTTGGCCGCACATGATGAACCAGGTCAATGGAAATTCTCATTGGGTTGTGGATTTCTAATTAGATCTCTGTCCTCTAATACTCCCTATAAATACTGTAAAGCCTTACATCCTGGATGCAGTTCAGCAGAAGGACATTTTCAGAATAGGGATGTGCAATGAAAATGATGATGATCATAAAATATAATTATTATTTAAGTTATTCCTTTAAAAGACAGTGGCTGTTCTACAGGCTGTTGAATTTGGAAGTCTGAGGTTCAGGTAAACATTTTTTTCAATGTAAAAAACAACTAACAAGTACTTGAGAAGAACCAGTCAGCAAAACTGTGAACTATTGGTAAATGAATGATTAAAAGGTGATTAAAGCTCTACTTTCAACCGGAGCTTTTTCAAACTAACTGTATCATTAGGGGAATTGGGCCCCAACATTAATCTACTCTGCCTCTCATTTCCCTTTTCCAACAGCCCTGCTGTATTATAAATAATTACCACCCAGTAAACTGGGTTGAACTCCTGCTGAGGTCCCCAGTCCATCATCCACCAGACAGTGAAACAATGAACCTCGCTACTTCCACCAATTAAAGACAGGAATCTGTCCTGAGCTGCTTGAAGGCAGGGTTTTTATGCTGTGTGTAACGGACAGACAGGATGCCAGTCAAGGCTTTAAATTGGGCTCAGAGCAAAGGGTGTGGCGGTTGAAAGAGCAATCTGCTGTTACTGTAGCGTGATACTATGCCTGGGAAAAACCTCTGACTTTGTGTTAATTTCTTTCTTCTTTTTTTTTTTTACTTAAAGGTGTGTGTGTGTGTGTGTGTGTGTGTGTGTGTGTGTGGACAGACAGAGCTTAGACAGTCTAAGTGGGTCTAAATCCTTCAGCTCACATTTACTGTACAGACAATCAGACCTCCAGACGCACCGTAGTCTCCAGCCAGACCGGGAGCATACGTGTATGTTTGTACATTAGTGCGTGTGTGTGTGTGTGTGTGTGTATGTGTGTGTGTGTATCACCCCTAGAAAGTGCTCTCTACAACACCAGGTTACAGTAAAACAGGTCAGCAATTATCCTACAGGAATCAGCATGTGATCAATGTCAGTAAAATGGAAATGTCAAAGCCATACTTATTGGAAGACTTGCAGACAATTGACAGACTCTAATAGGTGTAGATAAGGGTCAACTCTAGAGTCAATAGGGGCACACGTGGAGTTTAATTGCATTATTTTGCTAAACACTACACACACGTAGCTCTTGTGTAAATCCTACATTTGCTGTACCTGCAATTACGGTTTCAACCAGCAGGGGGCAAGCTTTTATAATGGATCTCAGACTTTGCTCCGGCGTGCTTCAAGAGGGTTATCCACAGGCTGATTCAGCAGACTGGACTCAATATCCAGGGCTGCAGTTTTTTGCTGGTTTCAACTAGGGGATTGTCACCCGAGGCTGCACCCTTTTTTGAAAACTGTGCCATAAGTGGAATTTGACGACTGAAGGTGATGATCTTGAGATTTATCTTGTCCCTTGCAATTTATTTTATTACTTGGCTGCTTTGCAATCATGGCGATTTATAGTTGTTGACTTACTCTGTCGTTTGCATCCATCCCAAGTCGCTTGTTTAAAATGTAAAATGTAAAATGTTTTCCCATTTATTGTCAACCACCAATAAAAAGAGTTGAAATTGAGCAGCATCAAATATACTCAGTGCAATAGCTGTCATTCATAACAGCAAGGGCTATAGCTTCCTAACTGGGTGGCACGTCCCAGTTTTGCTCCCATAAGTCCTGTGGCTGCCAATGTGATAGACTGTCATATTATTGATCAAGCCATTTCAAAGGAGCGTAAGCAATGTTATGAGATTAGCAGTCAGAAGAACACGAAGGACAAACACCGGCATACGACTGTACACAGAGAGGATAGGGAGGAGAGAAGGGTAGAGTGGAAGAGGGGAGAATTGTTGGAGAGTGTTGGAAATGACTCCATTGGGACAAGATCAAATACAAGACAAAACAAGTTCACTGTACTTACTGTGGGTTGCATAACATACTGTTGGTGTGGCATCCAAGACGTACTCTGGACCTGTGGATGGTGGTGGGACAGGAGAGGAGAGGAGGTAGAGGTGACAACAGTAGGAAAGGAGGAAAGAGGGAAAGGGAGCAGAAAGGAAGGAAGGACAGGAGGAAGAAAGGATGTAAAAAAGTAAAAGAATGAATAAAACAATGCAGCAATTAAAGGGAGGGAGGAGGTAGGCAGGAGCAGGAGGATGCAGAAAAGAGGTCAAGAAGGAGGAGAAGGAGGGGAAAGGGAAGATCAAAAAGAATATTGTTATAAGTGGGGAAAGAATGGACAAAGGGAGAACGCAAAGAAGGACAATTGGAAGTTACAATGACAGGAAGGGAGTAAAAAAGCGAGAAAACCAAAGATGAGAAAAGAGAAAATTAATCATTAGCTCAACTCCTTACAATCCCATTTCCGAGCGCCAGTCCCTGCGGCAGCACGTCTTGAACAATATTACAGCAGAAGCTGAGGGTCCAGTATATGTTATGTTGTAATTACAGGAGGATATGGAGACCGCGGAGAGCAATACAGTCTAATAATTACTGCTTCGCAGCGGAGGTTTCATCATCAAAGCCTGTCTTGGGCTCAAATCACCACTTTCATCTCCTACTGTTACCCAATGCCCATCCCTAACATGAGGAGAAAAAGGTCCCAAGCTGGCTTTGTCACATGCAAGACTTTGTGTACATTATTGTATGTGTGTGTGTGTGTGTTAAGGCAGGTTCATTTCTCCTTGTGTATACTTTTGCGTTGATGTCTGGGTGCATTGGGGTTTGGACTGGGGGTCAGAAAAAAATGGGATCTTGAATGTTAGCTGTCCTCAAAAATGATGTAGATGGTGATTCTGCATTGCTGCGTGTAGTGTAGTATAGTGTAGTCTATGTATTTGAGAGTTTTCTCCAGTCAGAGAAACCCTGTAGAGGAGAACTAGTGTTTGTTTTATGTCTGTTGGACAAACAGTGATCTAGGCCTGAGTCAACCTCTCAAAGAATCAAATCACAGCTCTAAGCAGCGGTGACATAAAGCGGTATAATGTGTGTGTGCAGGAGTGTGTGAGATTTGTGGTTGGAGTGGAAGGCACGATGCACAATAGCTAACGCTAGGTGGCTAGTACCTAGTAGTGCCTAGTAGTTAGATATTAACAATAAATGTCTGCTAAGTTAGCTTGCTGGCTAGCTTGTAGCTCAAGCTACAACCAGGAGTGTGTTGGCGTAGCTTTACTATCTCACACTAACCTACATTGAAACAAATCAACATTGTCAGACCATTCACTTTTAACTATAAAGTTACTTTATGGAGCTACACCCACAACTTCCTTTTTCAGATAGCTCTCTTTTTCTGGCCCGGTTGTAATTTAGCCATCATTAGTGAGAGGCCAACTCAAGATGGCACCTGCCGGCAGGTCGGTAGGTCGGTAGGTGACTTCTGAAATAACAGAAAAGCCTCTATAGAGCCTCTATAAGACTCTGGACCCACCTGGTACGTGGAGACAGGAGAGGCAGCAATGAAGGGTGTGATTGACGTCTGTGCAATCATCCTATTGGTGGAGATGCTGTATGGCGAAGAGTAGAACCTGGAAAC
Source organism: Hoplostethus atlanticus (assembly GCA_034670405.1). NCBI lineage: Eukaryota > Metazoa > Chordata > Actinopteri > Trachichthyiformes > Trachichthyidae > Hoplostethus > Hoplostethus atlanticus. Next base: position 8,837,713 of record JAXDDX010000005.1, on the reverse strand, counting down.
AAACAAGAAAAGAGGGATTACAGAGAGGCTTTCTTTTAACATATCACCGAGCCGATGGCAGTGAACACACAGAGCCTGGTTCCTATAGAGGTGCTAATAATAAGTAGCACTATGGGGTGTATGCATCATGTTACACAAGAGACTCTATACCTAGTAATGTAGTCATCACTCTAATGGTGTATGTGTGAGTGGGTATTTGGATATCACCATATAGGTTCCCGCCAACACATATTCCAATTTGCCAGGAAGGCTGTATCTAGAACATCTGCATTTGAAAGTCTGTTTACTTTGTGCCTATACCTTTGTTTGCCCTTCTGATTTCGCTCCATCTCTCTCCCTTCGTTTTCCCCCTCAACCCTGCAGCAATAGAACGCTGCGGATCGCAGTGCTTTATTTATCATTGTGTACCTAGAAAGGACATGTTTCATCCGCCAGGCCGTGTTGCTGTGCCCGATCGATCCCAATGTGTCTGTCGACTGAATAATGGAGCAAAGAAAGGGAGGGAGAGCGAGAGAGAGAGCGAGAGAGAGAGAGAGAGAGAGCTAGAGCAGCCCCCCTCCTCCCTACAAGGGTCATACTATCTCTAATACAGCCAAGATTGTATGAAAAAGCACTTGCCACAAGTGTTGCTCGGTTGAGGGAGGATAGTAAAAATACTGTTTACAAAAGGAACTTTTACTGCATGTTTGCAGCATTGATGCTCTGTGCTACAGTACACTGCATTATACAGAACATACAATACTAGAGACAAGACTCTCAGCAACAGCAACCAGCCAAGGACAGTCCACAGTCCTTCAACACAATTCAGAGCTTCACTGTGTATACTCTATACAACTGGTATGGTGCAGCTCCACCGTCAGATATCCACACACACATCGCATTTCAAGGGTGAAAGAGGTTGCCGTTTTGCATTACATTTGTTTAGTCAGTGATAGCAGAGTTTTAAACTCGGCTCAGAGATGCAAACCTGCAGGTATTTTGCAACCGCTGCAGTCCAGCCTTGTGGATGCAGTTACTTTCAAACGGTCTGCAATGAGCGTGATCGTGCTTCCCACAGACACAGAGACTCTCAGCTGAATTTTTATGCCCCACTTGGTCTGATGGAGCCTAAGTACTAACAGTGGTACAGTGGTCACACTCTCAATGTAGTTCCCTGAATTTAAACCAGCAATGAGAAATCTCATGAATTATTTGCACCATACAGTCTGTCTTGCTGAGGTTCAGTTCCAGTTCGTAGGAGGGTTGATTGCCTGTTCTCCCTTAGCTGTGTCAACACCTGTCATTTCTGCCTCGGCCTCCCCTCAACACCTTGAACGTGCTTAACTTAATTTCTCCTTCAGCTTCCTCAAAAGGTGTGGTCGATATTCCTCACGAGCGGATTCTTCCGTTGAATTACAATACGTCTGTACTGTATTTAGCGATACATTCGAACCTTAGACACCAATTCAATATGGCGTCACTATTTCATCTACACTGACAACTGAAACCGCAACACGTATGTGATGTTTTTTATTTTCTACCATGATAAGCCATGAGGAAAAAAAAAATCTCTTGACTGATCTTGGAGTAGTGTAGGATCCATCTATTTGGATGACTGTACAATGAATGTATGACTTGCATTAGAGATGCTGTATTATACTGTCGCTGATGAATACAAACGAGTGAACACAGCCTGGTTATTCAATACAGCGCTCTGATTGTGTTTACTGTATTTTTCATTAGAGTGATGTGTATTGAGAGAACGAGATAGTAGGTAGAGGACAGACCCAAGGTTATTGATGGAGGCTATTAGCTCTGAGCAGAGTGCTGTCAATAGGTACTGTAGCACGGCTGTTTAAACAATATACTAAACATGTAATTGGGAACAGAACATTACTACGGGATTGAATTAAAAGCCTCTCCGTTGAATCCCCGGTGTGACCTCGCCGCACTGTCAGGACTTCGCCCCGCAAAATGAGCGAGTGATTTAGTGCCGACCTCGGTGACTTTTGAGCGGAGAAAGGCGGGTGAGCGTGCGACGATGTGTGTGTGTGTGTGTGTGTGTGTGGGCAAGAGAGAGAAAAAAGAGAGGAAGAGAGAAAGGCAGAGCAAGAGATAGAGAGATAAAGAACAGATATAGAGAGAGAGAGAGACAGAGAGAGAAAGAGGGACACCAGACGGACAGGATGGGGGGAGAAAAGGAGACTGAGACGGAGTGAGCTTCCTGTCACCCTGATAAAAGAGAGGACAGGCTACGAGCCAAGGCGGTCTGGCTGGTAGGGACACATGTTTCCAATAACATCGGTTCTGCATCAGACCCTAAAAACCAGCCTCCCATGAGCTCCGAGCAAACAACACAACTGCAATCGATTCTTACCCTTCCCATCTCCTTGGGCTGACTTTATTTTTTCCCTTGCCCTCCTCTTGACCTCACCCAACCCACCCCCCCTCTCCTCCCCTCTTTTCTCCTCTCTAATTAGCCGCATTAGCATTTCATAGTCATTTAGTGCTTCGCTGGAAGGGGCTTCAATGACCTCAGAAGAAGAGGTTGGAGAGGGCTTAAGCGCTGCAAGCACACACACACACACACACACACACACACACACACACACCGGAGAAGTCTAGAAGTAAAGCATCTGGCGAGAAGGAAATGAAGAGCGTAGGAATTAGAAAAAGAGAGGAATTAGACAAGAGAATTAAGAGGAGGAGGAAAATGAGTGAGGAAAAGTGAGGATAAGGGGAGGAAGAGGAAGAAAAGAAGAAGAGGAGAAGAATTAAGAAACACGATGAGGAAGATGAGGAGAAGGAGCATGTGTGTGTGTGTGTGTGTGTCAGTGCAAGCAAGCGTGTGTGATAAAGGAGGGTGTAAGGCTAAGTGGAGATGTGAACAAGGTAAAGCAGGGCTACAAGGAGGAGGACAAGGAGGAATGAGCTGACGGAGGAGGAGAAACAGCCAGAGGGAGGGAGGAGGGAGGATGCGTCTCCTGGGATCGCATCACCGGCAGCATTCCTAGCAGACGGGGACAATCTCCAATTTCCCCCCTGAAACAGCCAGACACTCGGCACTCAGCATTCAGCCGGGGAGCGGCGCAGATAGCCTGGGCTGACGAAAGTCTTACAGCGGCGCTGCAACACCACCCAACTTCTCCGTCTGGAATCAAAACCTGCATGTCTGACAGCTTGTATGCATAGGTGAATAAATAAATACCCCCAGCTGCATCAGACCGATGTGAGAATGAGGGAGAGAAAGAGTGTGTGTGTGTGTGTGTGTGTCCTGTGTTTGAGCATGTATGTCTGGTGTGTTCATTTTAATGCAGGTGTGTGCCCCTGCTGCGTGTGCGCATCTGTGCCTGTTTTTGCGCACAAGCTGTGTTGGTTTCCGTCTCGAGAGCGGGGAAAAAAAAAAAAAACGGATTTAGGTGAAGTTAGCAGTTAAGTGAATCTTGAATTTTGTGGCCGCGTGCTTAGCTGAGATCAACCAGGGAAACGTGAAACGAACGAACGGAACATCGCAGACATCTAAAGACATCACGGACAAGTGTGTGAACGAGATGAAAACCTGCCACCTACCCGTTCTGCATCGCGGTGGGATCGTACGTCAACGCCATGCCACCCTAGAGGGGGAGAAGAGAGAGAGATGTCAAAGAGGGAAGCATAGAGACAAAGACATTCATGGGGTAAAATAGACAAAGCTGACCAATGAGGTCCTCAGTAGCTCAACAATCCCAAGTCAGCGTGTTAAAAGCATGAATGTACAATAAATTGATTGTGAACCACTCATAACTGTACTGTAACTGTACCAGGATCAGAGGTGCTCACAAATATTGCTGCAGTAAAGCAGGGCAGTACTGTGTCATTGCATTGTGGGTTTGAGACACAGGGTATTTCCTAACCCAGGCAAGGTAGCATATTTTGTAACCACTGCAGGATGCACTGCACTTAGTTATGAAGTGAACTAGCAAGTGCATTGACTTTAAAAAAACTAGCCAATGTTTGTTCTCCCTTGCAGGCGGCCAGGAGGAGGGCCGGAGATCCTGTGGCCAGATGGTCACTGGATCTTTTGGAAATAACTTTCTCCAGTTAACTTTGCCTGTTTTTGCCAGGTTTTAACTAAACCATGTGCTCTTTTTGGGTCTACTGTGGTCTCAAGGAATGGCCACAGATAAAAAACAAATCTTGGTTGGTAATCATTAGGATAGGCTTCTAAAAATCTTGTTCATAAAAATGCTTATGTATGTTAACTTTGCTGTGAAAGTGTTAACAAGATGGAAATGAAAATGGTATTGGAGCAGTTTCATATTAGCTACCTAAAAAAAATTGTACTGTATTTTTTGTAATGGTTTTCAATTTTTATTTTATTAATTGTTGTAATAAATGTGTTTTTGTTAAACATTGTTTGCCTTTTCTGATTAATACAGAATTATGATTTATAATGTAATTTTAAAGGACAGTGATATTAGAGTAGGACTGAAGATTTTACAGCACAATACAGTGTCAAAAAATACAGTAGAAATGACAAAATTCAAGCGCTGTTTTGTAGTAATACTGTATTACCCAATACACTGTAAATTCAGTTACAGTACCATTACAACTGCTTTCATCTGCTGCCTGTAAGTTAGTGTAAATATACAAGGAAATGTTTTATTTGAAGACTCTGTATGAATGAGTATAAATGAGATTGAGCCTTTTAGCAGATATATTATCAGAATAAACTCAAACCTACCAGAGTGTATTTTAGTCTTCTTAGTGTCGTCCCTATGCAGTCAAGTGTTTATCATTAAGTGACGGTTTTCTATCTATCTGTCTCTCTTCCTCTATCTTGTAGGGTGCAGTATAAATGAATGAGATGAGATGAATGCATTACTCTCTATTGGACTTTGAAAAACATCCACATGTCACTGCCTCATGGCAACGTTAGAATAAACTTGAAGAATGAACTTAAAGTGTTTTTTAGTCCTTCTCATCTTTTTTTCCCTCAATCTGTCTCTCCCTCGATCTCTTTCTGCCCACTTTTCTCTATCTGCAATGCTACAGAAGTTATTTGTACTTGTCTCTATTCCACACAAGGCTCCTCTCTCCAAATTGGCAGATGAGTTGAAAGTGTGCTCTGACGCTGAACTCTGGTGCGATGTTTGTTTTATTTCCAAACACTGTTTCTAGTCAGGACAGAGAGAATATAGACTGTAGAAGAAATAGAAAAAGAGCACCAGAGCCTGATGACATCAAATGGCAAAATTAATTATACCTAGGATCACAATTTGTTCTCTATCTGATTAAGAGAAGGTAATGAACATAAATACTGCCCTAAATACTGTGTTCTGCAGTGCTAGTGCCCATCAATCCATTGAATTGTCTACTTCCCCAACCCTGTGGACCTTGTATTCACTTTTTTCTGAGCTAGAGCCGGGAGGAAGATCAGCTCTGTGAAGCATCGCCAATGTTTGCGTCTTGTCCTCTAAGTTCCCCTCACCTATCGACAGAGACAATTCTCTGACCGCTGTTTGATGCCAGCTTTAGTGCATGCATGTGTGTGTGTGTGTCCACATGTGCTGACACACATCCATCTGTGCAAATACCGCCATGTGTGTAGTTTGTCTGCGTGTGTTTCTGTGCGTGCATATCTATGTCTCATGCATGTGTGTGTTTTGCGTGGATTCCCGCGAGTGTGTGCGTGTGTCACAGTCCCAAGGCCAGACTCATTTAGGAGAGAGGGGGGTTCTGAGCGATTAGGGCCGGCTGACTGAGTAACAGAGTGAGAGAGGAGGTAGTGAGGCGCCTCAAAGCACCTCCACGGCCAGATGTCTCTATCAGTCAGCCGGGAGACCTGGCTCCAATATACAAACCCCCCCTCAATAGCGGCTTTTTCACAGCAAGGCCAAGTGGGGCTTGTCAGGGCCAGGGCCACTGACAAATGCGTATGTGTAGACGGTGACATTGAACGCGCCGCTCGTTTATTTGAAACTAAAACCCGGTTGACAAAGCACCGCCGTTGACAATGAGATGCAAAACGGAGCAGCTCTTGATAATGAATAAGCCCTGATTAGTCCTGTATGGTCCTATTGTGGGGACCGGGCTAATGGCTGATTTATGAAACACACACACACACACACACACACACACACACACACACACACACACACACACACACAGAGGACACACACACATATACTGTGGCTTTGGTATCCTGTTATTGTTGTGGCTGCTTCGGTGTGCAGTTGTTGCAGCCCGGTTCCATTTCACTTCACTTCACCACCCCGCTCTCTTTCCCAACCTGCACGCACTGCAGACGCTGGGAAACTTTTAAAAACTGCACGCAGCGAGTGGGTGGTGGAATTATTATTCACTTTTCCCCGGGTCTGTAAATTCACGCTGCGGAATTGACAGCGACGACTTTTGAATTCTCCACATTGCGCAATAGCCTATCCGCTCTCGATCTGCTAAACAATGTCTCATTTCTTCTGGAGATGACAGACTGGAAGTGGGAGTTGCAACACAGAGAAATCTAAATTGGCATCGGGGTCCTGCAGAAGCCTTGTATATTAAATACAGTTTTAACAATGTTTACGTGTGCCAGCTTTCATGTTGTCAGCAGCATCTCTGGTTTGGCCTTTTTTACTGTACATGAAAAGCTGATAATGACCCCTGCAGGAAGTAAATGTTTATAGACACAAACTGAGAAAAGCTGGCTGATTTTCCCATTGATGTCAGTTCAATGTTAAATTTTATTTGAAAAAAAAAAAAAGCTTCAATATTTTCGGTGTGATGTTACAGGTTACAGTATATGCGACTGTATTCCACTCTCACTCCTCTGACTTGGCAGAAACGCTGGGCTGTAAACTTGTCGACACGGGCTCGAGTTATTCTGATAACATTACGGTTGTGTTTGTGCTAGGAAGCTGAGCAGGAAACAGGATCAGGTTCAAAGGATGTTTGTGGTTACACTGTATGCTCATGATGAGGTTAGAGTAACACCACTTTTTACTTTGATAATGTTACTGTTGTCAATTAAAGAATTCTCCAAGTCAACACCGTGTCCTCACATCCTGATTATGAGAACTGAGTTGTCGGTTTAGAGAACTACTGCTGCAGTATTGTTCCACCTATGAGAGGAACTGTTTGGAAAATTCAATTAAATACAGACAGTTTCAAGCCTCACCTCTCCTTCCCGTGTCCACGGTCGGCCATTCTGGGGGTACTTGATCTGGGTCTGCCTCTTTTTCTGGCCTCCGTCAGCAAACTTACACAGCAGTGGCTCTGCGGGGGCTGCAGAGAGAGACAGGGAGACACAGAGAGGTGGATTAAACCTTTTAATCGCGGAAAAGACTGAAATTTCACTCATTAGGTGAAGAATTATAATTCAAAGATCAGTCTTGGAGACAGGGTGGTGTAATGCCGTGACTTCAACATCAGCTCTCACATCTACATCTCATCCAGTTATCGCGCCATCTCAACAAATCTTACAACACGACTTCGACAAACCAGCCTTGGTATGGAAACAAAACCACTGGCTAACCATCAAAGCACGGGGTGGAGCGAGGTTCAAACGAAACCAAACCAAACAGGCATAGTTAACACGCTACATAACTCCACACAGCATGACCCCCAGGGCTATAGAGTGTGATAGTGCTTTTTTTCCCAAAGACAACACATCCCTTTCTGGACTTGAGAAAGAAGAAAGCCTTGATTACAAATCGGATTAGCAAACCGTGACCTCCCATACAAAAGTTCACCAAACTCCTACTTGAACCTGATTGGCTGCAGCTTCTAATACCCTACAGGCATCCAAACTAACAGGAAGTAGCTGGATTGGTGCAGGATTATGCAGAAGAAGGACCTGGGTTTGTATGGATCTATTTAAAAAGCTTACCTTCAAACTTTGCTTCAGCTTCAGCATGACATTATTAAGTAGTACCCCAACAACCAGCCACAAGACAGTTCATACACAGTCGATTGTCCGTCTTCTACTTTATACACAAGTATATTTCCAGTGATGATTCACCAACATACATACATGCAGTACATACATTAAGCTTATTAATAAAGAGGTTCATAGTTCATCGACGTACAATGCTGAGAACTAGCAAGTAAGACGTAGAGGGATAGTTTTTGTGACAGGCTTTCTTAACAACAGAGATACATTTGATACCAATTTATTTTTGAAAAAGCTATCATCACGCTGATACAGGTGCAAACATTGTGAAAATTAAGTGTAGTTACCTTGCCTACTTCAAGAAACATATTTCTTCATCTCAGTAGTGAATAAGGAGAAGAGCTCTGCTCGGCAGAGAAGGCGTTCGGAGCTCAAGGTTTAGACGAAGATACTTGGAATGCCTGTGCAGCCCCGGGGCTGTATGGGTATTAGTACTCTTAAGTTAAGTAGACAGAGAAACAGAGTGCTGTGTGATTAGGAGTACTTTATCATTATACTGTTTTGCCTCGATTTCTATCTGAATAACAGGCCACACTGCTGGGGCTCTGTTATCATCTCTCTCTTTTTCTATCTATTTTTCTTTGTCACCACAATGTCTTTCTCCCGCTTTTCTGTCTTTCTTTCCTTCTTTGTTCCATGCAAACATAATCGTGTGTGTGTGTGTGTGTGTGTGTAAAGAAAACACACTCTCGTTTCCTCATGAAAAAGACACCAAAGCCCAGGAAGAAAATGAAAAAAAAAAATAGCCAAGATTTACATCAGAGATGACATATGAAAAGAGTTTTGAAAGCAAGGACGAGCATTCAAGGTTCAGGGGAGGAGAGGGAGACGGAGACAGTGGCATGAAAGAAACAGTGGCCACTCTTCGTTGTGGAAAAAAGAGTTAAGAAAGGAAAACTATTAGGATGAAGAAGTGTGTTTATGTGTGTGTGTGTGTGTGTGTGTGTGTGGGTATACACACATGCACATGCGTCCCTGCCTGTTTGCGTGACATCATATGCACACACATTTTCTACTTGATGTCGCACACAAATAACACAAACACACAAACACAGCCTTAAAAAGATACGCATGCGCTGCTGCTGTGTTTAGTCTGATCGGTGTGACAGACAGAGAAAGCGACAGGCTGACAACTTGTCAAGTTTATAGTCAGGACACCTCTTCTCTTCTCTGCTCCTTCTCTAGGCTACCATACAAAGATCCTGCTGATCTAGGACAAATGTGTGTCGCAGGCATTTACATGAAAGGGATACCTCGATATTTTGAATTGAATCCGCTATTTTTATTCCCCAGGCTTGTCGCACAGACAGCAAAAAGTTCAGCGAGCCAAAAAAAAATATTTTTTTTGGATAGCCGGGGCCATTTCTTGTTTGAATTAGGAATGCAATGCAAACAAGCTGTTCTTTGGTAGCCAAAACACCATAATGTAGAAACTTATTTCCCCATAATGTGATAAGTTGCTGGTGAACAATGACAAACTGAAATTAAAAATATCATAATGTACCTTTCCTTCATTCAGTTTATTAACTTCTGTTAATATCCAGTGACAGCAACACCAGGACAGAGGGAAACTTACGCTGCTTGTTAAAAGTGACATATAACAAGCCTTCAGCAGGTGGGACACTGGGTGGTGAGTAGACAACCCTCTCTTCCATTTAGCAGAATCCCAAACAGTACCATACACACATACAGTTTGGTGACTAGTAGTTTTCTTGCCTACCTATGTTGAATGCACTTATTGTAAGTCGCTTTGGATAAAAGCGTCTGCTAAATGACTGTAATGTAATGTAATGTAATGTAATACACACGCACAACAATAACATAGTTATAAGCTGTCTTTATATCTGCACTGAGGCCACACACACACACACACACACACACACACACACACACACACACACACACACACACACACACACACACACACACACACACACACACACATATTTTTCTGTTGCCTCAGTTGTAAATGACTATGTCAGGAGTCTATTTGGTTTACTATTTGGTTGGGCAGGAAATGTAGAACAGGTTCTCCAATGATTCTGGAGTAACTGAAGATGTTTTGATAGTGAGGATTGTGTTTTTCTTCCTTTACAATTCAAGTCGCCAGGAAAGCACAGCTTTAGCATCCATCCGTTTCTCATCTCATTTCCGCTTCGGAGTTCAGAGGCATTGGCCTGCCACTAACGTTTACTGAAACAAGAAGCATCTCGGCTGTTGCTAAAGCCAGTAAAGTAATCACACCTTTCATACAAATTAATTCAAGTCAAACAACCATGAGTTGTTGATGCAATCTGTTGGACAAGAATTAATGAGTTTGAGTGTGTGTGTGTGTGTGTGTGTGTGTGTGTGTGTGTGACCATGCACGTGTGTGTGATGTGCATGTATTAGTGTGGGTGGGAGGAGGAGAGAGCCAATACAACTGAATGTGTTCCAGGAAAAGGCTTTATTAAATTATCTAGGCAATCATTTTTGTGTGTTTTTTAAATCGGATTCTGGGAACTACGGAAATGATCATCACTTTGAGAGTATTTATTTTAATGGCTGTTGCAAAATTATCCTCACAAGCCAGAATCTAAATGGAGCGCAAATTCAAAGAATGGCAACTGAGTTATTAATGAATTGACAGCGTCCAAAAAGTTGAACAAGTCATTTGGTCTATTGAGTCTTAAAATGTCACTTGCATTAACAAGTGATCTGCTTCATGCTGCCTTATTTCAAGATGCTGTTATTGTTAAAAGAAAGTGCTCAAAACAGGTGAAACAGCACTGGAAACAGGTAATCATCTCATCACATTGGAAGAATGTTTTACTAAATGATGGAATTATTCTGTAGTTTAACTTGACATTTGAAATATTTGCTTATTTTTTCTTCATCGGACATTTGTCACATTGTGATGTCTTTCTCCCTAAAATGACTTGTTAACACTGTTAACTGTTCTCATTAAAACCAAAGGCCACAGCTAGCTCCTTTGATGTTCCAACCCTGTTGGAAACCAAGCAATAATATAATCTATATGACTATACTGTAGCATTCGTGTGCCCCTTGCACAGGTTTTTGCTGAGCATTTCATGACAGTGATGAGTGTTTTATAATAAAATAAAAGCAGGAACAGAATTGGAAGGACAAATCTCGACCCCCTCAAAAAAACAAAAAAATCATTTCTCACAAGAAAACTGAGGGAAAGCGAAAGAGAACGAGGCAAATAAATAGAGAGAGGGCACAAGCTGCCGAAAGCAATCACATAGATAACTAGTCCATTAGGGACACACACACAGAGAGAGAGAGAGAGGGTGTCACGGTCTCCACCGTGCCCCCTGTGTTTCCCCATGTGTCTCTACCTGTCTGTCCCTGTCTGTGTGTGTATGTGTCGGCGGGCGTGGCTCCAGTCTCCGGCTCCTCCCTGCATCATCACCTCATCCCGATCACCTGCTCTACCCCGCACACCTGCTATCCATCAAGTCATCACCACCAGTATAAAAACCCCGGCCTTGCATCCACTCATCGCCAGATCGTTATTCAGCCAGTGTGGTATATCTCGTTCCCGGCCCTTGTATTTTGGACTAAAGCCTTGACTACCTGTGTGTTCGTTTGTTAACCCTGCTCTCTTCTCATCCCAAGATCTCCACCCGTACCCAGCCATACCGCATTCCTCCCTGCCTGTCTACCTGCTCTTCCTCTGCCTGCCACGTTCACCACCAGTCCCTCCGGCTCCCCCTGCTTCCGCCTCCAGCCCTGTCCACTACCTCCGCTCCTGTCTACCCCCCGGTTTTCTCTTCATAATAAACCTTTGTTCATCCTACCTCTGAGTTCGGTTCTGCTTTTGGGTCCCACCTGGGATACCGTAACAGAACGATCTGGCCACGATGGACCCAGCGAACCCGGACTCGGAGGCCGCCTCACTCCGGAGAGCAATCGCCAGCCAAGGCGAGTTCTTGGGGCAGCACGAACAAGTTCTCCGGAGCCTCACCGAAAACAACCAGGTTATGCTACAACAGATCACCCAGCTAACCAACCAGGTAACTAACCTAACTGCTCTCCTCACTCCGCCAGTCTCCACAGCCCCGCTCTCTCAGCCAGTCCTCCCGGTCCCGTCCCCGATGCCTCCACCCTCCCGGGAATCCTACGCATCGGATCCAGAACCCTTCTCTGGAGACGCGGACAAGTGCCGCGGGTTTTTGCTACATCAGGGACTCTCTGGCGGCGGGTATCATCAAGCCCTCCTCATCCCCGGTAGGAGCAGGGTTCTTTTTTGTATCAAAGAAAGACCTGTCTCTCCGCCCCTGCATTGACTTCCGGGGTCTGAACAATATCACCATCAAGAATAAATATCCTCTTCCTTTGATAAACTCTGCTTTTGAGCCCCTGCAGGACGCCACGGTGTTTTCAAAATTGGACCTGCGAAACGCCTACCACCTGGTGAGGATTCGAGAAGGGGATGAATGGAAGACGGCGTTCAATACTCCGGTGGGACACTTCGAATACCTAGTCATGCCCTTCGGACTGACCAACGCCCCCGCCGTCTTCCAAGCCCTGGTTAACGACGTCCTCCGGGACTTCCTGAATCGTTCCGTGTTTGTGTACATCGACGACATCCTCATCTTCTCCCGCAACCTCGAGGAGCACGTCCAACACGTCCGCCAGGTTTTGCAACGCCTGCTAGAGAACAAGTTGTTCGTTAAGGCAGAGAAGTGCGAATTCCACGCCAGTTCGGTGAGCTTCCTGGGCTATATAATCGAGTGCGGGCAGGTGCGACCAGATCCAGGCAAGATCCAAGCTGTGGTCGAGTGGCCTACGCCCACGTCCCGGAAACAACTACAGCGCTTCCTTGGCTTCGCCAATTTTTATCGCCGTTTTATTAGGGACTACAGCCGCATCGCTGCCCCGCTGACCAAGCTCACCTCTCCGGCACTCCCCTTCACCTGGACCCCCGAGGCGGGACGGGCCTTCACTGAGCTGAAGAGGCGCTTCACGTCCGCACCCATCCTGGTCCACCCCGACCCCTCGCGCCAGTTCGTCGTGGAGGTGGATGCCTCTGACACGGGGGTCGGGGCGGTCCTCTCCCAACGATCCAGCTCGGACCAGAAACTCCATCCCTGCGCCTTCCTGTCTCGTCGTCTGTCGCCCGCCGAACGGAACTACGACGTAGGCAACCGGGAGTTGCTGGCCGTGAAGCTGGCCTTAGAGGAGTGGAGACACTGGCTGGAGGGGGCCGAACTTCCTTTTGTGGTCTGGACAGACCACAAAAACCTTGCCTACCTCCAGTCAGCCAAGCGCCTCAATTCCCGTCAGGCTCGTTGGGCCTTGTTCTTTGGACGTTTTTCTTTTATCCTCACCTATCGCCCTGGATCCCGCAACACTAAGCCGGACGCTCTCTCCCGCCTGCATGTCTCCCAGGAGGCGCCGGCCACCCCGGACACCATCCTCCCGTCTTCCTGCGTGGTGGCTGCTGTTACCTGGGAAATCGAGGCGACGGTGAGGCAAGCCCAGCAGACCCAGCCCGACCCAGGTAACGGCCCCCCTAACCGTTTGTTTGTTCCCAACTCTGTCCGCTCCCAGGTCCTCCAGTGGGGTCACACGTCCCGGTTGGCCTGCCATCCGGGAATGGGCCGCACGCTGGCACTCCTCAGAGGACACTTTTGGTGGCCGACGATGGAGGCCGACACCCGCACCTTCGTCGCCGCTTGCACAGTGTGTGCGCGTGGAAAGACCTCCCACCGGCCCCCGGCTGGCCTGCTCCGCCCCCTACCTGTTCCCAGTCGCCCCTGGTCCCACATCGCACTCGACTTCATCACCGGACTACCCCCCTCTCAAGGTAACACCACCATACTCACCATCGTCGACCGGTTTTCAAAGACTGCACACTTTGTTGCCCTCCCCAAACTCCCCACAGCCCATGAGACGGCCGAGCTGCTTACCCTTCATGTCCTTCGCCTCCATGGGATTCCCTCGGACATCGTGTCAGACCGGGGGCCACAATTCATCTCCCAGGTGTGGAGGTCTTTCTGCATGGCCCTGGGAGCCTCGGTGAGCCTCTCCTCCGGATTCCATCCCCAGACCAACGGCCAAACGGAGCGGGCTAACCAAGACCTGGAGTCCGCGCTCCGCTGCGTCGCCGCTCGCAACCCCTCCTCCTGGAGCTCCCAGCTACCGTGGGTAGAGTATGCCCATAACTCGCTCCCCAGTGCAGCCATGGGGAGGTCACCCTTTGAGGCCTCCTTGGGCTATCAACCTCCCCTGTTCCCAGCCCAGGAGGAGGAGATCGCGGTTCCATCGGTTCAGGCCCACCTACGTCGTTGCCGTCGGATCTGGAGGGAGACACGCTCCGCGCTCCTCCGCACTGCCGACCGCAACCGACGCCTGGCCGACCGTCACCGGACCCCGGCTCCGGAGTATCGCCCAGGTCAGAGAGTTTGGCTGTCCTCAAGGGATATTCCCCTTAGGGTCATCTCAAAGAAACTGTCCCCCCGGTTTATTGGTCCTTACGAGATCGATAAAATCATCAACCCCTCTGCCGTAAGACTGAAACTGCCCAGGTCCATGAGGATTCACCCTACCTTCCACGTCTCCCAAATTAAACCTGTGTCTGTCAGCCCCTTGTGCCCTCCAGCCGTTCCCCCTCCACCCCCCCGGATCATCGACGACCACCCAGCCTACACCGTCCGGCGGCTACTGGACGTACGCCGCCGAGGCCGGGGATACCAATACCTGGTCGACTGGGAGGGATATGGCCCGGAGGAACGCACCTGGGTTTCCCGTCGTCTCATCCTGGACCCCTCCCTCGTTCGGGAGTTCCACCAGGCCCATCCGGACAAGCCTGGTGGGTCGCCTGGAGGCTCCCGTTGAGGGGGGGGTACTGTCACGGTCTCCACCGTGCCCCCTGTGTTTCCCCATGTGTCTCTACCTGTCTGTCCCTGTCTGTGTGTGTATGTGTCGGCGGGCGTGGCTCCAGTCTCCGGCTCCTCCCTGCATCATCACCTCATCCCGATCACCTGCTCTACCCCGCACACCTGCTATCCATCAAGTCATCACCACCAGTATAAAAACCCCGGCCTTGCATCCACTCATCGCCAGATCGTTATTCAGCCAGTGTGGTATATCTCGTTCCCGGCCCTTGTATTTTGGACTAAAGCCTTGACTACCTGTGTGTTCGTTTGTTAACCCTGCTCTCTTCTCATCCCAAGATCTCCACCCGTACCCAGCCATACCGCATTCCTCCCTGCCTGTCTACCTGCTCTTCCTCTGCCTGCCACGTTCACCACCAGTCCCTCCGGCTCCCCCTGCTTCCGCCTCCAGCCCTGTCCACTACCTCCGCTCCTGTCTACCCCCCGGTTTTCTCTTCATAATAAACCTTTGTTCATCCTACCTCTGAGTTCGGTTCTGCTTTTGGGTCCCACCTGGGATACCGTAACAGAGGGAGAGAGAGACATTGTAGTAACTATGGAGAAGTAAGAAAAACACATCTTCCTAAATTCAAAACAATACGTAGTAATTTTGAAAACCATTCCCCAACTGAAAAATTAAAAGATATTCTAGAGGAAAAAAGCCTCACATGCAACACAATATGTATTAATACTTCCCAATTACAGACAGGAAGGACACTAACAGTGTAAAAAACACATATCGTATGTCCTTTGATAAATGTGTCTATTGATTTAGCGATGGATTAACGTGACATTGTGGAATCATTTGTTGTTTTTAATGTTACATCGTCGTGGTTCCTAACTGAATCTGTTTTTAATCTCTTATTTGTTGTTTTTGCTTCGGCAATAAGTACTTTTGTATTTCACGCCTATAAAGCACATTTGAATTGAAAAACAGATATGGAAACAGAGAGAGAGGTAAAATGGAAAATAAATACAACCACCCACGCATCAGGCTTGTGTGTGTGTGTGTGTGTGTGTGTGTGTGTGTGTGTGTGTGTGTGTGTGTGTGTGTGTGTGTGTGTGTGTGTGTGTGTGTGTGTGTGTGTGTGTGTGTGTGTGTGTGTGTGTGTGTGTGTGTGTGTGTGTGTGTGTGTGTGTGTGTGTGTGTGTGTGTGTGTGTGTGTGTGTGTGTGTGTGTGTGTGTGTGTGTGTGTGTGTGTGTGTGTGTGTGTGTGTGTGTGTGTGTGTGTGTGTGTGTGTGTGTGTGTGTGTGTGTGTGTGTGTGTGTGTGTGTGTGTGTCTTTGCTGAGGGCTGAAAGGTTGGCGAGGACAAAAAAAATCAAACAGGGAAGAGAGAAAGTACTTCACTGCACAAAAACTACATGTGGGTTTGTTCACAAACTGGGGATTGTTCACAAGTTGGACAAAACCACATCCCGATATTTTCACTAACCCGGGCTTTTCACAAACCAAATAGCCAATCTTATTGTTCTATCAGATTGTCAGTGGTGGATTAGTGCTTTGTGAATAGTTTGAATAGCAAATAGTTTCACTCCAATTTTTGTATTTTCTTTTCTTTGCTTGGGAAAAAAAATAAATAAAATCTGCCAACATTGTGACATCCTGTCGCCATAGAGACACTGTAACAGGACAGAAAGGACGTGATGGGAACAGGGGATGGTAAACAAGATGTCAGAGAGCTGCTTTGGGTTTAACTTACAGGATCTCTAGATAGGTAGCCTGCAGATAGCCTGTTGGCATTGATTGTAGCTGTGGGATGTAGCAAACTACTGCAGGGCAACATAGAAACTGGGAAAACTGCAACAGAGCAAACAAACATATCCTTCTCTGTTCTGGGAAAGAGGGGAAAAACAAAGGGAGAGAGAGAAAGAAATGGAGGTGAATGGATGAGCCGCTGGTTCAATCCCCTGCACCCGTTATGGTTCATCCTAGCTTAGGTGCCTTTGAGCAAGGCACCAATCTCCCCCCAACTGGTCAAAAAGAGGTACAATAGTACAAAAGTTTCCACAGTCAGAATGGGAGGAAGTGGGATATCAGAGATTATATAAATGGGACCCAATTCCTCAATTAAAATGAGACCCAATCCATTAGTTGGCAACAAGGGAAATCATTCAGATGGAAAAAGGGATCCAATCCCCAAATGAGAAAAAAATGTGGAATCCCTCACTTGGGCTAAATGGGACGCAATCCTTTTTCGGCTTGAGACATTCAGCATCAAAGAGTTCAAAGCCCTGTGACAGAATAGCAGGCTCTCCACGGGGTTACTTGCTCAGCACATGAAGGAAAGCCAACTTTTTGCGTCTTAGAAATTTCAATAAAATTAATGTAGCTATTACAATTTTTATTAAATGTTTAGTACGTTTAGTGAATAGGCTTATTGTAGTAAAATATAACAAAGTGTGAATCATCAATCAAACAGAAAGTGAGTTAAGATGGAGCTCTGAGATGGAATTGAGGATGCTTGGGAAGATACGCTGAGATTCAAACTAGGGGCTCGCTCCCGTCTCTCATTTCACTGGCTGTTCCGGTAAAGTAGGAGCTGACAATGACGACCGCTCACCAAAAGATGCACCAGGAGCATCCCTAGACCATTACATAAGCAGCAACGCTTTTCCTTATGGGGAGTTTTAGCTATTTTTGTTTAAATGGTAGCAGCCTCCATTATTAAATGTCTGGGCACACTAAAGTTTTGATGGGTTGAACACCAAGGCAGCCATTTTTCTCCTTCACTGACCACCACGAACATTTATGGGGTGTTGCTGGCTGGGGAAGAGGGAGTCTATGGTTTATGACTGCTAATTACAAGCATAGCTGAAACAACACAGATAGAAACTGGTTGTGAGGAGAGCAGGAATAAAATAGATTGATCCAATGATATATTTATTTATCAAAATGATCAACACTTAGCACTGAATGTCTTTCCATGTTTTGGTACTTAGTATTGATGGGAATTGGTTGGTAAAAGCATCAGGTTTTGACACCCAACCCTTTATTGAGTCCAGGATAAGTGCCTCCAAATGACACATGTAAGCTGACTCCAGTGAAGTATTGCCACATCATTACACTTTTTTTCCCTCAATGTCGCCTCATTCAATTTTCCCTCCATCAACAGGAACATCAAATGAAACTCATTCCCCATTTATGAAACGATCGCACCATTTCTGCCATGAATGGGGACTTAATGCTGCGCGGTCCTACCAGATATTTAAGGCTGCGCGCTTCTTTAAAAGCCCCCTGATTATTATTGAAACTACTGAATGTAAATGGGCCTTCTCTGTGATCCGGACTCTTTTCATTGTTGTCTCCCATCTGTCTCCCCACTAGGGGAGGACAAGACAAAGAGAGCTATTAAAACTAAAACACTCCATTAGATAGAGGGAGAGAAAGAGAAAGATTAGAGACAGAAAGAAAAAGGGAGTAAGAGAGAGAGAAAGAGAGACAGAGAGAGAGGAGGGGGGATGTGGGGAGAGAGAGGGAGGTTAATTGGGGAGGGAGAGAGAGAGAGAGAGAGAAAAGGCTTGTTTCCTTCTTTCCTTCCCTGAACCATTTTTGTGTCTTTTCATTGATAATAACTGACCAGGTTTATCTTGGGGCTTTGCGATTGGTTGAATTGAGACTTCCATCACATAACATCACACTGAAGACAGTCAGAACTTATTGGTATTATTGAGCTGCATGGATATCAAAGAGAGGCTTATTATAACCAAACTCAAATGAGCATGAATCAACAAGCTCTCCTGAGAAACTCTGAGCCTTCAGTGAAGGGTCGAGTATGTGTGTGTGTGTGTGTGTGTGTGTGTGTGTTTGTGTTGGCAGTCTGGGGAATGAACCGGAATTAATTCAGCTTTGCAAGTTATTTATTATGGTTCCGGGGATTTATTGTTATTTCTAAAAATGAAGACAAGGGAGAGACAAAGAATTCAAGCAACAATTTACCCGAAAAACAGAATTTGCATGTTTTTCCTGTAATCCTATACGGCTTTGGCGCTCTTGTTTCTAGCTTTTGGTGAAAAGACTTGCTCATGTTCACGATTAAGACTCAATAGTCATGTGAATTCTGTTTTCAAGTGGATTTTTCACTCAGTAGATGGCAGGGAAATAGAGGATACGCCTAGTGACATGTTCCATGTGTACCTCTGTCCCAAAACTGGTCCGTGAAATCCAAATAAATGGAGAAAATCAGTTCAGGCTGGTCGATCGGTGGATAAATCTTTTAAGTCCATATTGGTTTGTTGTCAATCTGTTTCCTGTATTAAGTGCTGACTTTTTGCATGTGTCATCAAGAACATCAACAAGATTTCTAATAGCAAGTTTTGACTTGACAAGGTCGCGGTGGAGCCATTGTGGATGGTGGTAATAAGCTGGCTCTTTATGGGCGGACGGGGAGCGCTTCCCACCGGCGCTGGCTCTCTCTCGCAGCATGGGGGTAGAACATATTATCGAACGCCGAGCACAGGGATCACAGAAGTACAACACATAGAAAACACACTGAATGTGATCATTCTACACTCTTGAACATAGGAAAATCACAGTGAGAGAAACTTCAAATTGCAATATTTTAGTTTGCAAAAAACCTGCTGAGCTATGGTTTTCTCTGCTATTCACTCCATCTGGCAGTATGGGGGGGAAACACCAGTTTGTTCAGAGACCAGACAAAGTGACCAAACCAGATTATTAACATTCAGGTAATGGATGAAATGCAAAGGAATTTGTATATAACAAACTGGTGTCAAAAGCACTTTTACAGGACAGACAGGGTTCAGATACTATACATCTGCTATGCTGTATACATTCTCACTCACAGGAGACTGTAGATCCATTCCATTCTAGATACCCTGTATTTACACAAGAGACCCTGCAGGTATAGATCAATTTCTACTCTAAATATTATGTTTCAATGATTAAGATCTATATGGATTTGTATAAAGTCCATTTAGTCATCCCATCTCAAAGGTAAAGAAAAGATGGATTCAACTCCATGTCCAATCTAGATACACTATCTCTATGAAAGGAAACTCCAGGATAGACCAGGAAGCTGTGGATCAATGGGCTTGCTGTTAATGAGGGTTGATGGAGGGTCTGGTCATGTGATCAATACAGACATAAATCTACCAGCTAGAGGGTGAAATATGACTGTGGCCTTTCTACACATCAGCATGTATGGACAGGTCATGGGATTAATCTGAGGAACACACAGGCAAAGGCACAGGCACGCAAATGCATGTGCAAGCCTGTAGCACACACACACACACACACAACACTCACTGGTGTGCACACACAACACACAGTAGTAGTACCCGCATAGCAGCATTAATCCTCGGCAGCAGTCATTCTCTTTGTGATTTTTAAGACCGAAACCAAAACGAAATATGAAAACAGAATTAGACCAAAACAAAACACAAAGGCCTGTCATGATGTTGTTGCAACAGAGCAGGAAATGCCACAGGCTGACAGTCAGTGGCACAGAAAGCCAATGACATAAACAGAACCAACAGAACCAACAGAACCTGGCTTCAGAGGAGCACGATTTCTCTCAGTGTAGTGGACCAGTAAACACCAGTATGTGTGTGTGTGTTGTGGATCAGTACACAATGGGTCTGGTCGGACAGATTCTCTCTTCTACCACTTTCACTGGTTCTTGGGCTCAGGACAATTTGACAGGTCAACTTATAATCCATAAATACACACACACACACACACACACACACACACACACACACACACACACACAGAGGAAAAAATAGACAGCCTTAGCAGAGATAAGCAATGCTCCATTTCAGTCTAGAGCTCCATGACTCCGTCTTTCATAACAGCCCAAACAGTGAGTGTGTGTGTGTGTGTGTGTGTGTGTGTGTGTGTGTGTGTGTGTGCGCGTGAGAGAGACAGAGTGAAATTAATGAGGTATCCATTAGTACACTACTGTCACTGGCAACCTCAGAATACCTCCCATCCAGTCGCAGCGAGTGGTCAGAAACTAACTGTTGTATAATTTAAAGATAAGCCTGTGTTGAATTTCCTCTAAATATGTTATGGTCAAATGAATTAACAACAATCACTGGTTCTCAGTGAGATACAAGCGGAGCATCATATTTCATCATTCCTCCCCAACGTCATATAAAAATAGATTTAGATTTGGTCAAGCTTATATAATCAAGCTTATGAACTCCCGTATTAAAACAGCTGGAAATATGAAGCTTATGACAAGCATGAAATGTGTAGTGAAAGTCACATTTTTTGCTAGTATGGGGACATCTCTCTCTCTCTCTCTCTTTCTGTCTGTCTGTCTGTCTGACTTTCTTCAATGTGCCGCTCCTCCTTTCGGTCTGTCTCTATCTAGTCCCTCTGTATTTCAATCTCTTCTCTCTTCTTTGTCGCTTTGGTTTTCTCCACCTCAGCTTTCTCTCTCCCACCCTGTTCTTCCTCTTTTATCTAACTCACATTTACCCACTTGACCCTCTCTCTCTCTCTCTCTCTCTCTCTCCTTCGCTCTCTCAAACACACACACCCTTCATTGTTTCTTCAAACCTATTGGCATCGTATAGCTCATCCTTGTCGCACCTCCTCGTATCGCTTTCCTCCCCTCCACCCCCCCTTCTCTCTCCCACCCTGTGTTAAGAGGGAATTAGTCTTTGCTGTTTATATGGGGGACCAGCAGGGACAGATTGTTTCCTTTAGGGGACGTCTGTCTCTGTGTGTGTGTGCTTTGTGTGTGTGTGTGTGTGTGTGTGTGTGCGTGTGCGCTTCAATCTGTGTCATGTACAGTCAAGAAATGAATCACTCAGATCTTCCTGCTAAATCAACATAAGGTCTAAGAAGAAAGAGAGAGAGGCCGAGAGTGAGAGACATAAATAATGACAGAGATGATGCTGGAGTGTCACCTGTCACATCAACACACTTACAGATTTGTGTACAGACAGATGTAAGTAAGACGTAACAGATGTAACGAAGGCAGAATGTTAATAAAAGAGGAACAATAAAACAATAACAATAAAAGAGGAATGAATTCAGAAAATGACCTGCTAACCAGTTGTACTGACTTGATCTCACACAGCAACACTTTTGTCTACCGCTGTGAGACCAGGGCTGGTTTTCTCTAAAGCATCCTTTAAAAGCATATGAAACAGAGTGATGGTGTTCAGATAACCCACCTTCTCAGGGCCTGATGAGAAGACTTACCCTCACCATGCCTCGCAGTGTAAAGGGCCTTCTCAGAGTAATACAGGACAAGCCTTCTGCACTGTGCTCACTGCTAAGTAGGGTTAGGCAGGAGGAGAGCAGAGGAGAGGAGAGGAGAGGAGAGGAGAGGAGAGGAGGACTCTTACCTGCCATGCCTGGAGGGGTTTTCAAAAATTTCCCATTGAAATTTTGAATCACCACATCACACTTTTCTGTTGACTCCATCCTGACAGAGAGATAGAGGAAATAAAGAGAGAGAGATTATCAGTTTAATCGTTACAGTTAATTATGGACTAAAGGTGCTGTGATTTTTGTAAGATGTTACTGTAAGTGGATGTGCGTGGTTTTTTGTGTGTGTATGCTTGATTAAAATACCTTTACGTATGCATGTGTGTGTGTGCTTGTGTGTCTATGTGTGTGTGTGTGTGTGTGTGTGTGTGTGTGTGTGTTGTATGGGGTTTCCTATTCCTTTGTCCCAGTTAAAAAGCTCCATTCAGTCAGTCCTGTTGTGTGTCATGTCCCCTTTGTCTGCCCCTATTCAGCTCTACTCACCAAATCACTGCTCAATGACTAATTGCCTGCTTGGCAAGCAGTGTGTGTGTGTGTGTGTATGTGTGTGTGTGGGAGAGCGAGAGAAACACAGACTGTGTGTGTGTGTGTGTGTGTGAGTGGTATGCATGTATGTGCACGCATGCATGTCTCCATGTGCGTCTAGGGTTTTCTTCACATAGCTGCTGACCCTGAATGGAGCCCTGACTGCACTCTAATCACTGGCACACTCCACAATGTAACTGAGAAGACCACACACACACACACACACACACACACACACACACACACACATAGGAGGAGAGGGACGGGGCCATGGGTACTGGAGTGTGGAGCTGTATCATTAGAGCTAGATGTCCTTCGGTTGTAAATGGTAGGGAGTCAGCTAAGGGTAATGTTGCCTCTTGCAATTATCTGAAACATGAATCTAAAGAAGTGCAACAATTGTGTAATCATTATGACTCAGTATTAATTAATGTCTAATGATTAAATGGCATGCATGGCACACATATTTATGTGGGTATGTGTGGTTGTTTGTCCTGCAAAAATCTTTTATATTAAATGTTGTAATTTTGCTTTTTTTTGGATATGACTGACGACCGGCATTGACCCCTAAATGTAAGTTAAGTTAGCTGTATGCAAGATTTCTGCAGGACACTAACTGTGTGTGTGTGTGTGTGTGTGTGTGTGTGTGTGTGTTCTTTTCTCCGTGCACACCTGGCAAAGCCGACCCCTCTGCTCAGGCCGTTGGCGTCTCTCAGTACCCTTGTGGAGATGACGTGACCAAAGGGCTTCAGCATGTTCTCCAGCTCCTGCTCGTCCATGGACACCGGCAGGTTGGAGATGTACAGGTTGGTGGGGTCCTGCTCCTGTTGCTGTAGGGGGGAGACGAGGCGTGGAGAAGGGGGAGGCGGTCGGAGAGAGAGAGAGAGAGACAGATATTGTAAATTCAACTTGTCTTGCGTTAAGCGTATCTTTCAAAGGAAATATTTCAATGCTAAACCAGAAAACAGCTGCATCTTTCATCCCTATGACCTCCGACAGCTGAGTATTGATTGAACACTGAGCATGCCTCTGACAAACCACAGAAACAAGAGAGCCATATAGAGACGGTCCTGCAGAGCCATGAAGTTCTTAATAATTCAACTTTTCTACACACATATTTAATGAAAGGTCATTTGAAGATCATATGCATTACTAAAATGGATTCTGTTTCAAGGCGGTTTGGTTATTTAGGTGGCCAGAGGCACGTGATGCACCTGTGGCGCAGCTGGACTAGGAGGAATACAGTATCAGTAGATGTGGTGAGCCTGGCTTCAATCGTGACCAATCAAATCACCTCTTTTCCTTCCCTATAAAAGTAGTGCGCTCTCTGGCGCTCTGACAATTTGGTGATAGAGGAGAACAGTCTGGACACTCTGCCACAAAGGCCTACCCCAGGAGGAAACTGATGTCCTTGTGCGGGAGGTACAGAAACACCACAAATACACGGCCTAGTTAACCAATCAGAAACGCTTTTGTAAGAAAAAAACCTTTATGGAAAGATTAAAATTCTCGTCTATGTTGTCATGCGTCATGGTGCATACTGACAGTTCTGTCCAGCTGTTCGCACTGTAGCCGAAAGTGTCTCAATTGATCAAAAGTGACACAAATGTGATTATTTCAAGCTGAACAGCAAAAAGCAGCGTGGCATTTTTTCCAAATCCGTTCCAGATATTGATGTGTGGTACTACTGATACGACCCACAATTCAGAATTGAGCATAATTGCCGGCAGTATGAACGCAGCCGTAGTAACTGCAACTCTGTGCTACCACAGCACTTGTGTTGTTACCAGGCGGAGTTTTTATAGTCAACACAGTTTCACTCACTCCGATCCTGCAGTCCCCCCACCCCACCCCTCCACCTAGAAAGCGCTAGCGCACTTGTTTTCAAATTATGACATATCCCACAGCAAAATATTTCTGAACTTCCACCGCTCCACTTAAGTGCAGACTCCCCTAAATAGAGAAATAAATATTCCATTGAAAAGTGCACCAGCTTTCTGCTCAAAACCCCCCTAAAGCAACAGGAAACCCCCCCAGGATTCATAGACGGTAACAGGGTTGCGTAACATTTTTCCACAGGAATGTTTTTCATGTGCCTCTCAGCTAGTTAGACTGCTTTACTTCAATTATTTCTGTCCTGTTTGGCAGCACTCAATTGAAAGTATCCTGCACAGGAGACCAAACTCAAAACTATGTGTGTGTGTGTGTGTGTGTGTGTGTGTGTTTAAAATGACAGTATATGCAAATGTAAGACTCACATTCTGTAGAAATTTGCCAGTAAAAAAAGAGAGAGAGAGAAAGAAAGAGAGAGGGAGAGAGAGAGAGAGAGATTTGTATTACACACATGTACCGCAAATTACAACTACACATGCCATGACTTCAAGCCATGACTTCATGATTTCATAAAACCATTCAGACAGATCGTCCCCCAGAGTACCTGTTGACGTTTTAAATGGTTCTGTGCTGTTTCATTGCTTCACGAGAGTTTATGGCTGCATTGTTGGCTGCCTCTCCTCTCTACGCTGTAATGATGTTTATGTTTGCATTATAAGCTTGGTAACGAGAGCGGCTCCACCAAACCTTGATGGTAGGGGTGGACGCATGAACCATTACAAAACCTCTTAAAATCTTCAAAAGTCTGCAATCCACGCTACATTTCCAAGATCAAGAAGCGCTCAGAGAGCCATGTGACGAGAGAGCCTTCCTTGATGTTACATTTTTCACTTAAGTGTTTCAAACGTGAGGGTCAGCCAAAGTGTGGATGAATTTATTCAGCATCAAGGCACCCTGGTGGCTTAGCGGGCTTAAGTCCACACCGTGCCCTTCTCGCTCACATCTCTCATGCCCCCCCTCCCATGGGCACAATCTCATAAAGTAGAAGGGACATTGAGGTAATCGTTAAAAGAAATAATGAATAAAATCAGATGAGGTCATGTGCAGCATTATTAATCATAGTTAAGCTTATAACTCCAGTGCAGGGCTGGAATTGGACACTGCCTTCGCATCCATGGTTCTGCTGTTGTTATGAAAAATGAAACAATATTGCAACAAATATATTGTAATATTGTGTTGTACTGTTTACTGTATAATACATGGAAGGACTCGGCTGAGTTAGTGTGACTTTGGTGCTAGGGCAAACAATGTATGATTATCCTTGTGTGTGTGTGTGTGTGTGTGTGTGTGTGTGTGTGTGTGTACGTGTAACAAAGTAGTACTGTATGACTCCCTGTGAGCTAAATATCTCCTTTACCCACGGGGGATTTCTCTTTGCATGACGGGAGGTGTTTGGTGTCCAAACTGGGAGGTTCCAGTCTGGCCTACTGTGACCAGATCCGTCGATGACTCAGAAGAACAGCTCCAGTGACAAAATTGAAGGAAAAAAAAAATATTCAGAAGTCTGAATACTTCTCTTCATCAGAGATTCTCCTTGGCTAAGTGGCTGATTTTGGCATCCTCCCATGCAGGGAAACTGTGTTGAAATGTGTCCTTTTACTTTTGTGTGCGTGCCTGTGTATGCACGCATTGATGCAATGCATGCGGTGACAAGCGAAAGCAGCACATCAAAGGCATACAGTCATATGGGCCAGCTGTGCCATCTGTCACTGATCACAGAGCTATCTACCTAAGAGTTATGTCACTAAGATCAGTGAGGCTCCAGTCGCTGTCTATTTAGATAAAACACAATCCAGCAAGTAAACAAAATGTAAGGATACAGCAACCAAACACAGATCCAAGAATTTCACAACATCATATATAGTACAGTACCTAGTTCCTTACCCCTCAATGTTGCACTGTAATGTTACAAGAGCATCTGTCATCCAAACAAGCCTGCAGAGCACCTGAGGCTATTCTTCTCTGTACTTCAGCCTCCAGATGTCACTATCAACAGTTTGGGTTTACTAGACACCAAAGATTTCAGTTTTAACTTGAGTTACTCTGAACTGTGTGAACTGAGAGTCTCATGGCTGTCTACAGAGATCTATCTACTCCTCCTGTTTCGGCAGCCATGAAAAGAAAACCTGTGCCACGAAGGGTTAAAGGTAAGATTTCCTGTCCCTGTGGTCAATGTGCTGACCAATGAATCTCACCCACAGCCAATACGTCTTAATCAATATCTCATAGTGGTTTGCACAATTTCAAGAAAAGTAGGTCATTTGTTTTGCTCCTGTACACATTTTCCCTATATTCTATAGTTAACAAGGGGAATGGATGCAGATTCATGCTAACAACGGGGGTGCCACAGCCTCTCAAATTACCCCGATGAGTATATTGCACACCTGACTAAGAAAAGCTATGAACTGGTGCAATTGATTTTGCCTCACTTTTCTTAGTTTCATTTGTATGGTCTCAATGAAGAGGGGGGAAATTAGAGATTGAGACACAATCAACCGGGGGCATAGCGGCTGGATATTGAGATCCTACTACACTCCACTAAACCATCTCCAGTTGTACAACACGGTAATTTGTTAAAATACTTTGGGGACTTTTGGGATGGCTCTAAAGTGCTCCAGAGCCCCCCGCACCATGAATGAACTTTGCTTGACTTTGCTCAAAGTTACTCTCTGCTTAACATCTCAGTGATCCCTCACTCGGCATGTTGCAAAAGACTCACCTCTCTGACTGTCCCCTCTCTCCCTCTGTGTCTCTCTCTCTCTCTCTCTCTCTCTCTCTCTATAACATCTGTTGTGAGCTTGAAACAGCTTCACACCAACTGTGCCTCTCCCTGACTGTGTAGCCGGGGCCTGCCAGCCAGTCAGCCTGTGTTTTCAGCCCCATTAAACCTCATTGCTGCATCATTATAGCAGGGCTGTGTCTAGTATCATGCTACTTCCTGGTTACCCTGCAATGCAACAACACCTGCTGGAGAGCTAGAGGGTAAAGAGAGGGCAAAACAGTGGTTAAATACCTGTGAAAAACACCAGCTGAGTCCTGTACAATAGACGGATAGAGGGAGATGACGTGAGACGGTGTTTAAATGTCATATTTCTTTCTCACATCGGTGATGACACATCGCGTTTAAAAAAGACTCAGCAACGCAAATATGAGATAAGCACTACTGCAGAGGGAAAGAGTAGAGGGTGTAGGGTGAGACATGGATGGAAAACAACTACAGCAGAGCACTTTCATAAACGGTAGAGGCTTATATGTCTTCAGGGAGAGCAGACTTTCTGTTCATTATGTGTGTTGACTCTTCCTTCTTGTCTTTCGTGTAATCCTCCTCATTTCCTCCTTTATTCCATCTGTCCTTTGTTTCTTTCTTCTTTGCCCTCCTTCACCCACCTCCTCTCCCCCCTCCTCTCCACTTCCTCACGTCTCCTTTCTCAAACTCTTCCTGCTCCTCTTTTCTTCCTCCACTTACTAGCACCCCTCCTCTTCCTCAGACTAAAACCTAATCTTCTATAATGATGGCCTTGCTGTCTGAATGCTTAATGAATATTTAATGAATACAATTTTCCTCTTCTCCTTCCTTCTCCCTCCTCAATCACCTCCTCCACCCTCCTCCTTCACCCACCTACTCCTGTTTTTCCTCCCCTTCTTCTCCTCTTCCTTCTTGCCTGTCTTTACTTTTCTCCTCTTCCCCCCCAAACAGCAAAGCCATCAACCTCATCTTCTTTGCCCCCTTCTTCATCTCCCTTCCTCCCTTTTCCTCCACCGCTCCCTCTTTCTTCTTCCCTTCCTCCACCTTCCTCTTCCTCAGACCCAAGTCCCAATCTTTCATAATGATAGTCCGGGTGTCTAAACGCTCTCTAAAGGCTTAATCAATACTTAATGAACATACCATAAATACTTTATGAACCCTCAACCCTGAGATCCCCGGGGTCTCGTCAGCCATGGAGATATACATGTTCCCTCATCTTCACAACGACTGGAGGCTCGGTGGATTCAGCGGTGGATACGGATTACCTCATCATCTAGTCTCTGGTCAGTTCATATTACTGTAGTCATGGTGTGTTGGCTGCTGGTGCATATGTGTGTGTGTGTGTGTGTGTGTGTGTGTGTTAGTGTGTAGTGGGGGAAGACAATAAGAGAGATGCTCATGTCGACATAGCATTTGCGTCAGCTGTATGCAGAATGTGTGGCTCCTAAATGATATAGGTCTCATATACCAGGTTGATGTGTGTGTGTGTGTGTGTGTGTGTAATTCTTGGTTCAATTTCTAAAACGGGTCAGAAGCCATTAAGCCACCTTCAACCAGCATTTCTTGTTTGCATCTGTATGTGAATTTATGTGTGTTGTGAGACTCGTTGGCAGTTGTTCATTGCTGCTTGTATTTCCAACAAATCAACTTTTCAAGCATGAATGAACCATTGCATTTGACACCATGTATTTTTGGAAGTTATTTACCAGATTTTTCACAGTTTTCTTAGGGCACGAGGGTAATTAAG
Organism: Hoplostethus atlanticus; assembly: GCA_034670405.1. Lineage (NCBI taxonomy): Eukaryota > Metazoa > Chordata > Actinopteri > Trachichthyiformes > Trachichthyidae > Hoplostethus > Hoplostethus atlanticus. Next base: position 8,808,761 of record JAXDDX010000005.1, on the reverse strand, counting down.
CTTACCTAACCTTTAAAGTGAAAAAAAAAAACATAAACACATCATTAAAACTACAGGGTTTTCAAGCGATGGCATAATTGTACATGCCGAAGTGATTCAGAAGTACAGAGGCTAGTTTCCACTGTGAAGTAGCGAATAAACTCTGGGTGACTATTCAGAGGAATGGCATCACTCCTGACTAAGTGAGAGACTACATTTCAATGTTGATTTCCAATTTATAATGGACAGAACGTTTTTTTTTTTTTGTGTCCCTCCGCCCTCCATCACTGGCTGCGTCTTCACACTCTGGATGACTCATCTGAAGTGCTCAGCGAGGCTTTCTAGATAATGGGAACTGCACATGCATAGCTCTCGCATTTTCTAATCACACACACAGTAAAAACTCAATCCGCCCATTTTATTTGTGCTTACTTCTTTCGCTCTCTCTCTCTAGCTGTCCCTTCTCAATCATGTGGCTTTGCCTTTCTCTCTAGCGCCACCGTCTTCTCTTTCTCGTTGGAACTGTATTTTACTTATCTGTTCTGCTGTCTGTCTCCCATTAGTGCTTTTCTTCATGTCTTATCATCTCTCTCTCTCTCTCTCTCTCTCTCTCTCTCTCTCTCTTCTGCTCTCATGCCTGCTGTGTGTATTAAAAGCCCAGTAATTCATCACAGAGTCAGAGTAGAGTGCGGTCCTTGCTGCAGACCAGTGTGCTGGCTGCTTCCCTGCCTGTCTGCAGGCCGTCCAGAGCTGGAATCAATCACCCAATCATGAGACACAGAAACCACCGGGGAGAGTCAGAGAAAAGGAGATAGGAGAGAGAGAGAGAGAGAGAGAGAGACCATGGGTGGATCAAATATACATTTTCCAGGCTGAATGCAGATCAAAATGCCATGGAAATGTGAGTTGTTCTGTTTCAGTGCCCACAAGTTTGATTTGAAGAAGAAAAGATGATGTATTCAATAGATATATAGGGAATAAATAGAATAGGGTGTATAAATACAGGATTACAGGATGGTGATCGTTGCTGTTGTTGTTGTTGTTGTTGTTGTTGTTGATACAGGCACAAAAAAAATAGCTGTTGACTAAATTCGAGGGCTGTTGCCAGTGCTGTTGTTGTTGTTGCTGTTGATGATGATGATGATGATAAGATGCCAATGCACAATGTGACCATACAAACCAACATGCCGGCCTGATTTGTAATTGTACCTCTGCCATACTGCGGTGATACCATTGTGGCTTCGACTGTTGTTGTTATAGTTGTTTATTCTCCAATCCGACCACACAACACGGCCTGATTTGTACCAGCTGTATGTTGGGTAGTGGAGTCGATTCTTATGGTTATGTGGTTGTTTTTACTTCTTTACGGCCAGGTCCTTAAAGCTTTTCAGGCATTTAGACTCATTAAAATGTATTACATCTTTTGTCAACCTGTAGTTTAGGATTACGCTTTTGGCTGGTAAATGTTTGTGTTCCCAATCTGGGAAACTAATAAAGAAGATTTTAAAGAGGTTTCGCTGAAAAATGAGACATCTAACGAGGTTATTTGGTAGCCACACAGACACACAACATGCAGTCGTGGCCAAGCCTCAACAGCTGTAGCACAGAGGGCCTTGGATCACAAGGCACAACATCACTATCAGACAAGCAGGCCTCTCTCTCTCTCTCTCTCTCTCTCTTATTCCTTCTCTTCTATAGCCTGGCAGAATAAATACTGATGTTAAATATTATTATTTTTTATTATTATTTTTATATTTATAATTCCAGCTATTTTCAAACTGGTCATATTCTCCCATCATTTTCCATCATGCCAATTGATTGTAACCAAAATCTCATCCATTTTGCCAGCATAGAGAGACTCTGAAGGAAAATGAAAAACATTTGTATGGATCCTTAGCAGAGCGCAGAGCTCAGCTCAATTATTACTTTTTTCATTTAAATTTGATTCAGCCTTTTAAAAAAAAATATAATATCTTTTATAATTGTATAAAAGAATCAAGACATTGTACCCTTTGGTATTCTTGATTGCTATGCATGTAGCTAACTTGGCTTGGACCATGCATATTCTGCTTGTGAGCAAAATCCTGACCAGAAGGTAAAACAATCAATAGCACAACATATTAGAGACTTCTATAATAATTCAAGATAATGATATCTCCTTCAATATATCTTCTACGCAGATGCAATGTGTGCATGTCAAAGAACAAAGGGAAAACTATTAATGAGAACTGAATTTTCATAAAAACAGAGGGATTTCGGAACAAATCTGTTGAATGTTTGATAAATGGGGTTCAGTGTGATTCCAGGCTTCTTCAGCCTATGTCATACTGTCTGCCTGAGGAGAGAGCAGGCCACAGGGAAATCCTCTCTCTAAATGATTAATGGCGTCTGGAACCAAGGAGGGAGTTGTCTCAGTCTGCCTCTGCAGGTACACAACCCTGTATGACGCCTCCGTGTGTGTGTGTGTGTGTGTGTGTCTGTCTTTGAAGCTGCATCATCACAGTCAGGACTGATGTGAGGACTGTTTCATGGCAGTCCAGAGGGACTCATTAATGATGGTAGAAACACACACACACACACACACACACACACCCATACACGGAGGTGTCACACTGGGATGAGATGATCGCGGCTGAGGGAGGAAGAAGGGATGGATGGAAGCAAATTAAAGAGATAAGAAGAGGAAATAAAGTGAAAAAGAGATGAGGATGATAAAAGAGGAAGATTGACTCGTCAGATGTAAGTGCAGCAAAGTAAGTTGGAGTCTGGGCGCTAGAGAAAAGCGAGTTCATTCTTCATAGTGGGCACACAAAGGACAAGCCTATAGAGAGCTGCTTTACTGTATATCCAAAGGCCAGGAGGCAACATTATATTTACAATTGTGATCATGCCATTTACAAATCTTCATACAATCCTTGTACAAGTTGAGGGCAACGTCAACCACGGCCTCAGAAAGTTGCCCATGTATGGTCTTGCTTTTGATCATAGTTCGCATTATCATTGTTAATACCTGGTGAATACCGGCTCAGCTCCTGCACAACACACACATACACACACACACATACACACACACACACACACACCACGTAATGCTTCACAAACTTACATTCTCTCCCTCGCTCCCTCCTTGACTGCCTGTATATCAGAGCATTTCATTAGAAAAATGCAATAAACCAGAAAGCCTGCTGGATTGCTGTGTTATCATTGAGGAAGCACTTTCTCGGATAAGGGAAGTGAAAATTAATAAAGAAAGTTTTAGACAAACTTATTGAATATTGAATTTTGTTTTCGTCTCTTTTTCCTGCTAATGGCATGTGGCTCGTCCTCAGACAATACATTGGGAAATGAAGTTCAGAGCCACAGCCAGAAAGAAAACAAAATTAAAAAAAAGTTCTCAAAAAATGCAGGGGAGGAGTAGATTTGTGCTCTCGGCAATGCGGTGATTAAAACATAAACCATTGGCTCAGACAAGAATCACATTGACTCGGAGGAAGGAATCAGATTCTAACCACTGTGTCATGTTACATGCATGTTCTCCAAGATGAGTTCAGGGGAATACCGGTTAGGAGCCTGTGTAAGAAAATTGTACATTTTTCATATTGCATTTACATATAGTGGTAACTGTAGAAGTCCCCCCACTCTTAATCTGCTGTATCCTCTATTATTACTTCAGGATTTTCCAAAGAATTTCTCTTGAGGGTGGAGCAGTGATAAGGCAGTGGCGCAGCAAGGAGATGAACTTCTTCAATGGCCACATACTATGCATCTTATTCTCACCTTAAATACATTGTAATAAAAGGCTAAAAACCAAGGGCATATAACACTCATAACACTCTAGCAGCAGTTACAGAAGTTGCCCTAGCAGGTTGACTTGCTGTGTAACAGAGAGTAAAGCTGTCCATGTCCACCCACACCTGCTGCTGGCCTCAGTTATAAAGTCCTGGAGGAGAAGATTACTGGTTTACAGTTCAATAAAATACCCTTTTCATCAACTCTCAAGCTGTTCTCGCTACATCTGTCACACTGCAATTGAACCATCAAGGTCAAGTGTGTGTGTTTGCGTGTGAATGCATATGTGCCTGTGTGGGTCTGAGTGCGGGGCAAGGCAGCGAGCAGGGAGTGTAATCCAAGACAATAAACTCCAGCGGAAATTTCCGCCACAGTGAAATGTTTTGATTTATTTAACCACAGTAGATTGACTGCTCACTAATAAACGGTAAATGCTTCATTTTTGTTCTTTCATAGTTAACACGCTAACACCTACAGGTAGGAACTTCACAGTACAGCAAGTCTTGGGTTGGCCAGTGAGCAGCTCCACTGGACCATCTGGGGGGTTAATCTTGCTGAAAGACACTAAACTGGAATTATTAAAGTGCTGAGTTTTGGTAACTTACACCCCACACACATTTTCCCACTCAATGTGGGATTGCAAACCAGTGACCTTCCGGTCTCAAGTGTATTTCTCTAACCATTAAGCCCAGCCCTTAATATATAGGGTGGAGTATATTTCCTGGGATTAATCCAATTATTCCTAAAGGCCTAGTAAACATCACATTCATCCCCTCAAGTCTTTATGCCAGTGTTTTGATCATTTTGGCCTTACTCTGTTGCACGGTATTGCAGCATCTAACAATCTGTTAGTTTAACAACAGTAAATGCACATTGTTGGGTTGATTTTCAAATTTTGCAATGTGGGTGAGCAGCAAAGTCGAGGCAAGGGGACTCCACCTCCAACGCGTTTGTGTTTGTGTACGTGTGTCTGCTAGCATGTTTTTGTGTTTTCACCTGACACTATTTCATCCTGATCAATGCCCCAATGCTCGAGAGCCATGGCCTGTTGCCATGGTTATTTCTATTTGAGACCGGAGGGATTAACCTCTGGAGGGAGAGAGACAGAGAGAGAGGGAGGGAGGAGCAAAAACAGAGGAAAAAAGAGAGGGAAAGACATAAAAAAGAGAGAGAGGAGAGAGATAAAGATAGACCGGGAGCAGAATAGATAGAAAACAACCGGATGAAAGAGAGAGACAGAGAGAGAGAGAGAGAGAGAGAGAGAGAGAGAGAAAAGAGAAAGAGTATAAGCAGAGAGCGAGAGCGTGCCTTTCCTCTCCCAAGGGCCTAACTGGGATCAAAATCGGCCAGAAAGAAAGAGAAGAAGGGAGAGATAACGAGGGGAGTGAAAGTGTATAAAGGGATGTGAGGGGAGAAAACAACAAAAGAGAAGGAGAGCGAGGGCATGGATGGAGGGATTTGAAGGGTCAAAAGGTTGCAACGTCCTTTCAGCGCACTTTCCTCTGTACAATACAATCAGTAAACAATATGTAGCCGAAGTACAATTGGTAGCATTTAATGTGTGAGTCCTTCATGTAGCCTCTCTCTATTAAGCTAGGCTAACGATGCTACCATGAAGTGTCAGCGTGTGCATCAGTGAGAAAAATGAATGGGTTTTTCGTGATTCCTGAAAAGGTGGCTTTCTGAAGATGCAAGGTGCCGATGCTCTGCTGATGTGGTACTCAGATAGAGGAGGTTTTCTCGCTGTCTTTCGGCGTCTGGACGAGGGCACAGAGGGGCCAGCGAGCAGCTTGGGAGACCAAGGTTATTTACTTTTAGCCAGGGAAAACCAGCCTGAGTCAGCAAGAACTAAAGGGCAGAAACACACGAGCGCACAGACGCTCATGCACAGACACATGCACTGGCGCAGACATGCTATCATCCCACTGTATTTCATCTCTGCTTCACAAACACACACGCGCGCACACACACACACACACACACACACACACTGCTAAATGGACTCATCATTGGAACGTCGTTGAGAAAAGAGCAGCCTAATTATCCATCATATCCCCTACCAAGGACACCTCATAACACACGCAACGCACACACACACGCACACACACGTGCACCAACACACACACACTCGTCTATTCATCTTAGCTGAACCAACCACATCCTCCCCTCTTACAAAGCCATTACACTATAACAAGGGTTCTTAAGCCCTTTCAGTCCAAACGGAGCAGGTTCAGTAGCCTCCCGGGACACATCATTTTTAAAGCATTTCGTAGCGACTTTGCGGCCTCGTCATTTGAGGACCCACCAGAAACCGGCCTGCGTTCCAATTTGGGGTCCCAACAGGGCTACAACTCTGAGCTGTACTTACCAACTAGGATCTGATAACCAAGAACCCACCAGTTACCAGACAACCAGTCACTTATTAATAATGTCTTATCAGTAAAACACACACACACACAGAATAGAACAGCAGCAATTACAGATGATTTATTATAACAGCATGTATAGGAGCTCGGACCAAAGTACCTTTATGCTTAACATTCATAGGAGCAACCAGGACGGCTACTAATGTCCAAATTGCCCTCACTACCCACTCTGAAGGAGTTACTGAAGGACTGCTAGTACCAGTCAATCAGATCCTCCTCAACAGCACCCATTTAAAAAAATCCATTTTGTATAGACTTATTGATTCTTCTTTTACACAAAACTCTACTACTTTCATGATTTTCAAGAATTCAAGATTTCAGCCTCTTGAATTTTAGGGGACGGTTGCTCCAGGTAATGAGCTCTACGTGCTGCTGTGGGCTGACAGAGTAGATGTATGTTAGACACAGTAAATATGAATATCTGGTTAGCTGCCCGACTGCAATGCTAATACAGAACAGTGTGACAGCGGGCTAAAGGTATGTTCACACAAAGCACTTCGAACATGGCACTGCTATTATTGTAACAGGACCTACACCTCCTAGGGCATCCTCGTTTTAAGCAAGCAAGCTAGAAAATGGTCCAACTTGGATGCAGAGTCATACTTTTTTTTTTGCATGCAAGCAAAATCTTTCATCTGAATGAAAACTGAATAAAGGACCACCATGGAAAGAAAGAAAGAAAGAAGAAAGAAAGAAAGAAAGAAAGAAAAGGCAGGACAAGCAGACAGCCAGAGACACAACCTCATTGGTTTTCAGTGAGCATGTGCGGTGGCTGTGAGACTCAGACGTACTAAAAGGTTACAGCAGTTGATTTGTGATATTCTACTCTCAAAGAACTCTCTCTCTCTCTCTCTCTCTCTCTCTCTCTCTGTCTCTCTCTCTCTCTCTCTCTGGAGGAGCAGTTTGGCCGCTGCTGTCCACAAAGTTTGATCGATGGCTGAGCTACGCCATCGGATTGTGAATCTAGCCGTCTCCGTTTTCTGCCCTATGACAAACAACAAACATGCCTGGCCGCCAATAACAATGAGAGATGTGAGGACCGGACAGCCAATCAGAAAATCGACTTCGGGAGCGACACTTAATAGTGTCCCCATAAAAAAAAAAAGGACATTTCAGTCAGGCTCGCCTCTGTCAGTCCATCCGGCGAGGCATGTATATTCCACAATGTGTATAAAACAAGCTGTACGTGTGAAACGCAGCACCGACCCATCTCTTCCTCACTCCCTCCCTTTTTCCAACAGCTTCATCTCCTTCCCGTCCCCCCCCCCATCCCACCCTCCTTGTCCTCGGTCACTCTGCATTCCTCCTGCCCACTCCATCTCTCTCTGCTATAGTCCAGGCATCCCACTCCCTCCCTCCATCAATCTCCCTACGCTCCCTCCCTTGCTCCGGCAGCCCACTCAAAGGCTAATTCCACAGAGGGAGAGAATGTGAGGAGAGGCGTTTTATAGTGTTTTCCAGTTATCTCCGTCCTTATAGAGCCGTTCTCAACCCAGCTCCATCAAACCAAGCACCACCCCCACTCTCTAGCTGCCTACTCTATACCTCCTCTGTTCATTGCAATATGCCCCTCAATCCTCTTTGCCTTCCATTCTCTCAGGGATAAAGCTTGGTGATGTGTCTGAATTTAAAGGGGGTTTGTTTCAAAATGAGATATTTGCCATTTGAGAGTGTTACACTCACTATGGGATATTGAAGTTTTTCATTTTCTCCTTTTCTTCTAAAATAACAGCATCTTAAATGATTTATTGATGCATTGATTTGTATTGTTGAAATATTGAGCAATGAAGCTGCAATACCATTTGTTTTCCATCAAAATAGATGCTGTATTTTTTTTGGACTGTGATCATTCACATCACTGGGTGTAGTTCTGCACATGCTGCTGTTTTTGGACGAGTTACAGTGTAAGTCTGAATGTTCACACGGCATGTTTTACCTGTTAGTAGATACTGAGATCATCAGGGCTCGGACAAGGTATAAATCATTGTCCACCACTCACAAGCATCTGTAGTATAGTTAATGGTAACATTGAGAAGAGGCAGTCTGAAAACATGACATAATGACATCTAAATAATTACTGAACAAATAACCTTAATTTACCACACTGATATATCCTGGTATGACCTCATGTATATCATGGTCTCGTTGGGTTTTCTCAGGTCGCTGTTGTATTTATTCTATGGGTTGGAACCACGATAATAGATCATGAGGACTCAACATAGCAACAAAAAGCACTGCATTTAAACAATGTTCTAGGAAGTTTTCAAACCTTATGTTTCTGTAATGGTAACGGAGCTCTGGGGATCTTTTCTTTTAAGAGCGCAGCGATCACCACTTAACCACCACCCGGTTCCCAAGTTCCTGTTCCCTTCCCTCCCATTCTGCTGTCAGACATGATGCAGCATATTGCAAAATTCCTTGAATTGTAACTGCTGGTTGCTTCACCGCAGAGATATAGATTACATGATATATAGCTAAAATATGTGATTTAAAGTAATAATCCACTACATTTCCATATAAATAGATGTCAGTTTTACTACTCTGCACTGCTGATTGCTCTAGCACAACAATGATTCAAATGTGTTGTTCTAAACACCCGGTGCACTCTGCTGTACAGGGCGGGATGCATTTTATGTTTCTAGAAGCAGAAACAGCAGTAAGTTTGGAACAACTAGAAGAAGAACTGGGTAGTTTGCACCACCAGCGATAGCCAAAATGGCTGAACAGACACAGAAAAGAGCGCCACCTAGAGAAACTCAAACTTCATCAAAAGACAAGCCAAGGAAATAAATGTCACAGTACTGGAGTGTTTGACTGCCAAGTGATCTCTGGGAAGTGTAGCGCAGAAACACCACAACAATTTACCATTTAGCACCAAAGATGTTGCCAAAAAACAGATTGTGCAGATTATCACTTTAATACTGTTAATGGCATCTGCCTCGTCTGTCCCTCAGCTTACCTACCTCATCTACCTGTTTGTCTGTCTGTGACAGTACCTGTCAATCAGCCAATATTTCAGTCTATCAGCGTGATTGCTTTTTCCTGTCCCCCTCTCTTCCTCTCCTTTCTTCTTCTTCCTCTTCGTCCTGTCTGATCTGGCTTGGCTCGGCTCGGGGACGAGGCATGACTCTTGCTTCAACTACTAAAATTATCTTTTTTTAATGAAAACATGAAACATACAGCATTTATGAGTCAGGCATCTTTGTCTTGGATGGATGGCTCGATGTGTTTTGGCTGCACATCACTCAAGCCATGCTGCTCTAGGCTGGATACACACTACAAGTTTGCTCAAGCAACAAATTGAAATTCTGGAGAAAAATAAAAAATAAAAAAACTAGTACAAAAATTGATGAGATTTTCACCTTGCTTTTCTTTTGTGTGGGGCGGCTTAATTGTGGTTAAACCTTAACAAAATCCTGCGGGGCTCTTGTTATGTTCGGTGTGGCTTTGAGACCGAGCAGGCTATTAAGTCTGACATGTGCAGTATACTGTAACATTATATAATTCAATGTAATAAATACGTAAGTAGTAAAGTAGTAAAATGAGTATTTGAAGTGACGTTTCAACATTTCCCAGTGTTTTCGTTACTAAAATGATGTCATGTCTCATTCAGCAGTAAAGTGATACATAATATCTTTAAAAAAAAAAAAAAAAAAATATATATATATATATATATATATATATATATAGCCAACAGGTAGCCTAGAAAGAAAACAGTGGGAGAACATTGTTATTGTCTTTGTATACTCTGTACTCACATTGTGTTTATGGATATTATGTTTTAAGATTTTAATTGATTTTAAAGTGGTTATATTATTGTATCTTGTGCACTTACAATACTTTTACATGGTTTAATACACAAGTTAATACACTGAAATAAAGACAGTGTCACCAGAAATTATGATGATAACTGTTATGAAGAGAAATATTTTCTCATCAGTAATGCCACAGAGACACATTAATCACCCATTCATCTTCATTTTGTTTTTCTACTCAGGTTGCTTCTGTGTTTCTTCTCCCTCCCCTCTCTTCCTTTCTTTTCTCAGTGGTCCACTTGCCCTCCTCGATCGCTCTCCCTCCCATCTCTCTCTCCACACACACACACATAACCCAGGGCTGGTAATGCAGGGTTAATAAGATTGGAGAGCGGCTGATGGTTGCACACATTCAGGCCAGATTACATTTAATTCAATTGGGGCTCACTCGCCAGGCTCCCTCCCACTCTTCTCCTCATCCTCCCTTTCTCTCCTCTTTCTCCTCATTGTCCTCGTTCTCCTTTTGTTGGACTCACGGTGGTCCAGCCTCACAAAAAGACACAGGTTCATATACACACTTTTGCCCCTTGCATACATGCATACAGTCTTGTGCACACACACACACACACACATACATACACACAACCTTGGCCACTCCACTGTCCTCCACTCCTACACCCAATGTGAGTCATTATCTCTATTTTACCCCTTTAACTCTGCCTTGAACCAGACATAAAGGTGGAACCCATGGTGCAGAAAACCTTATCTTACCTAATATGTCTGGGAGAGACTTCAATGCTTGCAGCAGAAGAGCAGAGCGAACTAAAGCTTTGTAAAAATGGAAAGAAGGTTTCCCTGTACAAGTATAAGAGCTCTTACTGTAATACTGTAAATATTGTGTTGTTTTTTTATTGTAAATACTGTGTACTGTTGCCCTTTGCACATTCCCGTTGAGCATTGCCACTTTTTCATTTCACTGCACACCCCGTGTGTGTATGTGACAAATAAAGTTCTTGAAGTCTTGAAGTCTTGAAGTCTTGAAGTTCACCTTGGTGTACAGATGCAACCATTGGAGAAGTCCCACTTTTTATTGCATGCATGCTGAGCTGCTGCAACGGCGCTTCATCCCCAAGAAGAATTGTTCCGAAAAAGTTACAAGGAAAGGTCTGGTACTGCAGACACTCATTTGGTTCTACTGTACAGCATTAGAGAAGGAATTGTCAGCATAGATGTTATTGTGGCAGTTAAATTGGAGGAAGTTAAATGCATGGGAAATTTGAAGTCAAACCATTTATTCTGTTTTGACATGGCGCTTGGTGAGCTGGATGCCCTGCATGACAAAGAAGGAAGCAGCTTCTTATTATACACGTCATTCTGGAGAATGCAAGCCTGTCATGGTTAATTCATGTGTGAAATGCTTTTGAATTCTACAACAAAGGATACAGTAGTACTACCAGTATTAATCCTTAATTTTGGTGAATTCTTTTTACCATTGTACCACCATCCAGAGACATGATTCAATCAGCTGCTAGAGCTAGGAAATATAACTTCTCTGTCAACAATACGCAGCAAAATGGTTATGAGCCTTTCTAAGAAAGAGTTGAAATTCGAAAAAAAATAATTTCCACGTTTTAGTTGGTTAGAAAAAAAATGAAATTACACAACGCCATAAAGCAGAAGCAACATCCCAGCAGGGGCATTAGGTTTCCCTGTTTTAAGATGGTGCTTTCTGTCAGAGTTTGCTCTGGAAAGCTGCACACTATCAAATTCCACATTACAGCAGCATCTGGAGAACACACTGTATTATATCAGGGGGAGAAGCAGAGATAGATGGAAAGAAAAAGAGAAAGAGAGAGACAGGGTGAAAAACAGAGATGGAGACAGAGAAAGGGGAAAGCAGACAAAGAGTGGAATACATAAATAATAAAGAGGAAATAAACACATAGACAAATATAGGTGAGGGAAAGAAAGAGAAATAGAGAGATGACAAAGAGGGTGATACAGTAAGATAAGAAAGAGAGGATGAGAGACAGAGACTAGAGAGAGAGAGAGAGAGAGAGAGAGAGAGAGAGATGCTCGCGTCTTTCTGTCTATGTGTCTTTGTGTCTTCATTCATCTCTTTTATGTCCCAATCTGCTCTGTTGTCCTCCTCTCGCCATCACTAACCTCAGCTGTCATACACACACACACACACACACACACACACACACACATGCAAAAAGAAGCAAGATGGGTACACACACATACACACAGACACAGCACAGGCAACAAAGCTAGCAAGCACGCATGCACACAATAGATACGTCAGTAGACCCAGTCATGAGAACATCAGGCATCTGGCTTTTATCACTCACACAGAAATCCTACACACACATACATTCACACACACACACACACACACACACACACACACACACACAGCTTAAACAAGTTGCAGAGAACAAAGGCAGACCACCACCAACACATAAACATGCACACAACATAGTGTCAAGACAGACTGAGAGGAAACAAGACAGAGACTGACATAGAGAGGGTGAGAGAGAGGGAGAGAGAGAGTGAGAGACAGTGAGAGACAGTGAGAGAGAGAGAGAGAGCGAGAGAGAGTAGATTGAGTAAAGGAAGCACACAGCTGGACAGACCCAAGGGTTTAATCAGGGCTGATAAATGACAGTCATGCAATGAGGTTCAATCTATGTGTGCATGTGGGGGGGTGGGTGGGGGGGTGTCCTCTCTCCTTCTTTCTCATCATGCCCCCCCCCTCACTTTCTGTCCTCACTCAACCCTGTCATTAATGACTCTGGAGGAGGCAATGCAGCACCTGCTGCAGACAAACACACACCCACCCACACACCCACACACACTGAAACACACATACACAGGGAGAGAAAAAAGAGACAGTGAGAGAGAGAGAGAGAGAGAGAGAGAGAGAGAGAGAGAGAGAAAGAGAGAACAGAGGAAAAACAAGAGGAGAAAGGATGAGGAGGTAGAAGGAGGGGAATTGGGGCAGATAGAACAAACTAGGACAAACAGGAGAGAAGAAGGGAAGGTGAAAGACAAAGAGAGACGGAGAAGGAGAGAGAGGCAGGAGGTGAGCAAAGGACAAAGAAGGAGGGAGGGGGGGATAAAACGGGAGGTGTGAAGTGTCGCAGGCAGTGGTGCCATCTCTGTAATTAGCAGAGTGACCTTGGTCCTCTCTGTTATTGTACAAACACACACACACACACACACACGCCCTCACATGTACAGTAGTGTGTGGGTGTGTGCACCCTAATATAACTTTAAAGTAATAATCCATGATATTATCAAATAAATAAAGGTCCGTTATGCTACTCTCTATCTACTTCAACCTATAGCAAGTTCATGAAAGCTTTTACATTTGTTTTACATTTTGCTGCTCTGAACACCCGGTGTAGGGTAGGTCTTTCCTGTGAGAAAAGCTCTGCCCCACAGGAAGTGATGCGTTTTATATAGCAGCAGCAGGAACAGTGGATTGCTTAGAATAAATAGAAGAAGAAGAGTTAGCATGAGCAGCGATAGCCACCACAGCTGAACAAAGACCGGCAACTATCACCACGCCAAAATCATCAAACAAGGAACTTAACGATTGCCACTTTTACCTTTATGCAAAATGTAACCATTTCTTTGTGATTACTGGAAGAAAGCATCATCTTTATTATCTAAAAATTGCTCTTTGCTTGAGAGGACTTCTAGACCAGAGAAGAAAAACTAACACACACACACATACACAATTATATTGTTCCTCTGGGAGTCCAGCATTAGTTTGTTTACGTCCACATGTGACCCGAGGACACAAGGAGAAAAATATTGAAGATTTAACCTTCCAGCTGCACTGAACCTGCCAGCTACACACACACACACACACACACACACAGACCACTATATTAAACAAACACCTGCTCACACAAAATGCACTGCAAAAGGTATGCGCTATGGTTAGACACTCACAAAAAAGCTGAACCAGAGACATGAGATGGGAAGGTAAAATGAGGGAGATTGTGAAAATACTGTCTTCTCCCTTACAGCAGGACTTTAAGGAAAGGGTTTAATGAGGATACAACGGACAGAAACACAGAGGGAGAGAGAGACAGAGGGAGTACTGCTGTAGCAGTAATCATCTTTCAGGTCAACAGTAATTACCAGGAAGACTGAGGCAGCTCAGAGCTAGCTCACACACACACACACACATGCACATGCACACACACACACTTTACATCTTGGCTTTCTATATTTTCTTCTCGTCTCGTTTCCATTCCAACCAAAACATGTGCCTATCGCCCTGACAGGTCTTAAGAAAGAAGATGACAGTGCGAGCTACAGAGCTTAATAGATAAGGACTTTTCACAGTGAGTACAATCACATGCACACCAACAGTCCAATCGTATTGCGACTACGCTCCGATAAATACATGGGTAATGTAAGCAATTTAATCAAATCATGTTACTTTGACTGAAGGTGTCAGTTGAATTTTCATACTGTGATTAGTACTTGTGTTGTACAGTATGTGGCCTGTGATAGAACACTTGCTGCCATAAGTGAAGATTGTTTGGACATGTGACATGTGCTACTATGTACACCATAATCACATTGTCAATTGGTGTTTTCACAAGTTGTGACACTTGTTCAGTGTGGAACCTATTCCCACAGTTGAATTAATGCCATGCTTGGGGTAGGAAACTACCCAGAGAAAGTACCTCCCAGCTATGTCCTACTGTCCTCATGAGTAGTAGGTCTTGCCCTGCTATGAGGGGCGGTAGGTTTAGCAATTGCTCATTATTGATGATTTGGTGCACCTGTGGTATGGCCTATTTAAACCTTTCCCTGCTCCTAGCCTCTGGTCCTCCTTACAGCAAGACCAAGCCTGCTGTAAGGAGGACCAGAGGCTAGGACCCAGAAGCACACAGAGGCAGATGGGTGAACAGAAAAAGGCTTTACTGAAGTTAACTCAAAAATACAACGCTCCTTGAATGTAACATAAAACAACCAGGCAAAAGCTGGGTGAAGACTGTCTAACAAAAACTGGGAAAACTAATCTAGGCACACAAGTAATACTAGTTTAATATATATATATATATATATGCACAGCTTTGCATCTTGAGTGTGATGTAAATTCAAATACTGCACTTGTTGAGGTGGGTTACAGCTACCTTGTAAGCATCCTTGACTTAGTTTCAGCATTGGATAACTTTTGGATAAGCACAAAAGTAACATGGGAGGAACAGAAATACCATGGTAGCAATATGACTGCAATTTATGACAGGAAGGAAGAGTCTGGCATCGCTCTACACATAGGGTCGGTGGCAATAGGCAAATTGAATAATAACAGGACATAAGAAAAATGAAAATTGACAGTGCATTGGTTACATATCAACAATCTGTTCAGACCCATAATCAGAATAAATAGATTACTGCATGCCAACATAGTCAGTGTCACCATTGGCTTCATGTCAAGGTGAGAATTTGTCTGTGTGTGTGTGTGTCTGTGTGGGGTCAGTCATAGCTTGTGCTACTTGTTGGCAGTATGTGTCCTACTCTGGCAGGTAGCAGAGGCAGTATTGCTGGGTGCGAGCTCATAGTGGATACACACATGGGCATGTACACACACACACACACACACACACACACACAGAAAAGTCAGAGCTAGAATGATCACCTCACAGGAAGAGAGGGTAGTAGAGGTTTTCACCATCGAATTCAGACTGAAGTTGATGGGGAAATACTACAGCAGCTTGTTACACTTAAGACAAAGAATGTAGGCCACCATTATCCAATCAAATATTCTAGCCACAACAGCCAACCAACAAGTCTGTCTGTCTGTTCTACTAGAAATGCAATAACCCAACCTAGACAATTAGTTTTAGTCTTATTTCTAACAGAGAAAAAACTTTATTAGGAAGGAAACTGAAACAAAATGCAGTGCAGTGTAATTTTAACAGGGCATGTAAATATACTGAAGCAAAACAGTCTGACAGAACAGAGCAAAACTAAATATTAAGCAAAACTGACGTGTTTTGTGACATTGATGAGTGATGAGTGTGACATTCTTTATGCAATTTGAAAATAGAAAATATGACATGAAACACTTTGATACAGAATTAGTCTGCTTTACTTTAACTACTGTTACTTTAACTACTTTGATTAAGTTTTGTGAGCATTTTTCATCAGATCCCATAATAACGTTCAGATTTTCAAATGTTTGACCCAGTGTTTCACTCCACGATTGGCTCGATACCGATGCTCAGTGAATTTCTACTATCTAATCTCCAAGACTTTTTCCCATCCTTCTTTCCTCACATAATCAAAATTCTTCTTTCTCAGATTTCTACTCTCTCTTTCACACATACTAATTGCCCCTCTCTCTCTTTCTGTTCCTCTCTACTGCCATCTCAGCGCTCATTCTCTCTTTGGGTGGAAAAACACTCCATTGTCTTGGAGATTAAAGGGATTAAAGGGGCAGCAACAATATAAAATAAACTTAACAGATATTAAGGAAAATACTGACATGACATACAATAAAATCAGAAACGGAAATAAAAGAAGTACTGACAAGGCAGACAAAATATGAAAATATGAGTTTAAAGACACAGACGAAAACAATCAACTGTGTTTGCTGATGTCACGCTCAGTGGAGTGCAGTTTCATAGCCTAGGTGCCACCACAGATGCACAGTCCCCTCTTGATTGGAGCTTGAACTGGGGACTGGCCAGAAGTCCTTGGTCTGAAGACATAAGCGACCTTGCAGCTTTGTGGGGGCTCAATAATTCATACAATATACGATGGGCCAGACCGTTTAATGCTTTATAAGTAATTAAAACAAAGTAAATTTCTAAATTAATCGGCAGCCAGTGCAGTGAGGCCAGCATTGCAGAAATGTGAGCCCTGTATGGGGTCTTGCAGCTGCATTTTGTACTAATTGTAATCTGCCTCTGGTGGCTTGACTGATGTAAGAAGCCTAGAAGGGAGGAGATAAAAGCATGAACTAATCTTTCGAAATCTTGGAAAGGTAGTTTATAGCGTACTTATACAAAAAAAAACAGGACTGCACCACGTTTTGTTATGTAATTATCAAATTTAAAATTAGGATTGGACATTTTTTGATGCCGACTTGATGTTGGGTCCATGCTACTATTTGATTATGCCAGTTTTATCCGAGCTCAGTTAGAGAAAGTTTAGGGCCATCCAATTCTTTATTTGCATCCAGGCATTCATGCAGGGTAGCAACTTTGGTTAGTTTTTGGGGTTTTACAGAGATATAAATGTGTGTATCATCTGCATAACAATGATAAAAAATACAACCAAAGCCTGGGATAATGTGGCCTTGGGGAAGCATACAAAGAAAACAAAATAGGCCCAAACACTGACCCCTGGGGCACCCCACGTGTCAGTGGAGCACAGGATGAAACATGGTTCCAAATGAAAAGATCTTTTTTTTTATTAGATAAGCACGAGGAGACCCAGTCAAGGGTGCAACCAAATATACCAACCTACTGCTGACTGTCAATCATGGCGTTATCAATGGTGTCAAAGGCAGCAATTAAATCTAATAACACTAAGATAGCAACTTCACCCACATCAGCAAGCATAACATTTTTTGCACTTTTCAACTGAGGAGGTAGTTTCAACATGAGGTTAACAAGCCGATCGATGGTGTTGAACAAAAACCTAGGATTGCACCCCTTAACGGTTAAAGTATACAGCTCTTGCGTCTTTTGAGAAAATTAACTCCTTCATATGAAGATGGTGGACTTGTAACTGGTACCTTTCCCTTTGCAGAGTAACATACTTGGTCTTAAAAGAGGTGACAACATCTAGAGCTTATTGACAAATGTCACTGCAGTAATTCAAAAAATATATTAATGTGAGAGAAATGTAACATACGCTGACTTCAAAGTAGATGGGCAGATTGATCATTAAAGAGGTGACAGCGTACAGTGCCCTTCAGTCATGAGGAAGTGGTCTGGAGAGTGGCATCAAAGAGAATACATTTGTGGTCTGAAAAGAGTACTGACTGAGCCAATCCCAGGGTAAAGACCAAATCAAGGGTGTGGGCACAGTTGTGGGTGAGACACACTAACTGTACAAAATGAGTCCCAAAAGTCCCATAATTTGGAGTTCAATAATTTGGCTACATTTGCTAGACCTCAGCTAGGTTTCTGTAAGGAATAAAAAGTTACGGGATAGAAAAAAATCATTTAAAATAACATTTAAAATCTCAAAATCATTAAAAATATTAATTGATATTCACGTAACATTTGTGGCACAGGAGGGGTAGAGTTTGAAGTCTGGACCAAAATTAGGTTGCTAAGATTCCTGCCGGCTGGATAGTCTGTAACATGGGGCCTATTATATATTATTACAGGACAGTAACAGGACAGTAACAGCTGTACAATGAGTGATATAAAGGATCGGACTAACCCAGTGTCAGGCAATTAGTTTGTTCCTAGTTCGATTAGAAGTAACTAGGAGCAAATGTTTCTGTCTCAGCAAAATTTTCATTGAGAAGGATGTGAGAACAGAACATGACATTAATTCTCACTTGGACCTTCTAAATTTGTCTCGGGCAGCCTAATTGGTGCTAAATATGGTAAAACCAAGATTTTGAGAACTCCCAATTAAGGTACTTCATCTGACAAAATGTTAACATCAATGTTTTTTGGCATTGACTTTCTCATTGCACCCTTATTCTGAAAAGTTAGCTGGTACAGCAACAAACCTGTGTAGGGTAATTAGTTCAAGAAACAGCAAGAACTCTGTTTAATGTAATGCAGAATTGACTCCTTTCCCTCCCCTCCATCTCCCCGGAAAACTCAATCTCCTAGGAGTTGAGAGTTATTTTCTCTTTAATAACAGCTAAACACATCAACACTGCTCTCCGAAACACCCCCCAAGCCGTTAGGAACAAAATAAGACACGAAAGTGTAATGAAAAGAGGTTTAATAGAAGAGCAAGGCAAAGGTGGCTCAGAGGCTTGCTGCTGTTTAATTCAATGGGTTGCTCCTGGTGCCTGAAGACTGGCCTATTTTAATTGCACTACTCTCTCATTTATAAAAGGAGGTATGCAGCGATACAGCTTTAATGAATCTCAAAGCAAGCCATGCTATTCTGTGTCTCTCTCGCACGCACATAGCCCCCCAACAGACACACCCACTCATCAAAATCGCCTCTCATACAGCAATTATCTGCAAATACATGTGTACGTCCATGCAATCACGCTGTATTTGCATGCATTTATTCTCAATCACACACATAAATGCATATGCCCCTCTATACACACACACACACACGTCTGTATGTCAATGGGATTCAATTCACTCACTCACACACACATACACACACACACACACACACACACACAAACCAAACACGCTGCATATTTGGGGGACCGCTTAAGGATAAAAGTAGAATGCCCGTTTCTGATCCTGAATCGGTCTTGATGCAGCGGCTCAGTATTCAGGATATCAGTTTTGGGTGTCCTCATGGAAATAGTGGGTACTCCACTATACACATAGTTTTATTCATGTATAGTATATTCCTTTTTGGCATTTTATCTGCCCAAGGGTCCCTTCGCCCGTGTGGCGCCCGTCCAGCCCCATTGAGTCGGGCGTGGCGGCCATGTCATCAATATGTGAGTTGGCTTTCAGAAATCAATAACTTATCATGGATTCAATCGAAAATCTTATCAGGGACTCAAAACTGCATCTCTCAATCTCACATCAAAGTACTAGTACAACAGATATAAAGCCAGTGAGTACCATCATCATCACTGCAACTATTGTCATTATGACTACAAATGGCATTGCCATCATCATATTCACCATCATCTTCATCACCACTAGCTTTTCTCTAGGGCAGTGGATGAGCACACATATTCCACAGAAAGAAAGTGAGCTTACCGGGGATCTCGATCCAAATACTTCAATAACAACAAGTAAAGCACACCAGTAAAGGTCAGGGTAAATCTTACCTTGGCCATCTGCGCCTGAACTCCACTGGCTTTGAGCGAGGCCACAGCCTTCTGGGCTGCCGCAGGGCTGTCAAAGTCCACAAAGCCATAGCCTGTATACACACACACACACACACACACAGACACAGACAACAGAGAAGAAGAAAGAAAAAGAAGGAGGAGGAGGAGAAGAAGAACAGATTGATTATCACTTCATTGTACACAAAGCAAAGTGAAATTTGTCTTTCATTATTTCCCTCCTGCATAGTCACACATAGCTCCCATCACAGGCGTTTCTTCAGAGATGGTAAAGCACACGGTCGCCTGCAAATCAGTGTCCCTGGAGCTGTTTGATGTTCCGTGCTTTGCTCAAGGGCACTTGGGTCATGATGGCGGGCACTGTAATACCAATCACCCTCCATTCACCAACTCACATTTGGAGGACACCTAGGGCCCTATAAAATCTTTTTTTTTTTTTTTTCGTTTTCTGGCTTAATTTTTTCTTCTTATTTTACTCATTTTTGCAATCAAAGTGTGTGTGTGTGTGTGTGTGTGTGTGTGTGTGTGTGTGTGTGTAAAGCAATCCCATTTGTCAGTGGTTTCAATAACACAGAACCTCTTGCCACAGACTTTGGTCAGGACCACGTCCATACATGTATGAAATACCCGAGGCTGCTATCCGATGCCGGCAGGCCTCTCCTTGTTTGCAGCGCTTGAAGAGGATTTGTTTATTTCCTCTAACGTCATGTCGGTCTTTATTTGCACAGTGAAGGAAAATTCTTTCATCTCCAAATTCTTACATTTCTGTTGCATTACACATTTGTGTGAATTCCGTTGTTAAACAAAAATTCTGCAGTTCTGACCCGTTTACCGTTTCCCAGAGATTATAAGGCCCTGGAGGACACCCTCCTGTTGGCGCTGAGGGTCGAACCAACAACTGTTCACTTTTTAGTCAGCAAAGATATAAATGTATATGATATATACTACAGCTGTGCATCATGTGAAGAATTGTCTCTGACATAAATACATAACATAGTCCTGTGGATTGCCAAGCAAAAGCAACTACTGAAATTTTAAAACACTGCATGAACGCAATACATTTGTCAAAATCAAGTCAAACCACATTTTCAATGGAAGCTGTCTCTCGCATTAAATGTGTTTTAGCACAGAACATCAACAGAATGTGTCCTAACACAAACTCTTGTTGATCTTGATTATTACCGAAGCAATCTTTCTTCCTGAGTATTTATTCTCTATAGCTGCACTCATACTGTATACCACGTGTACAGTGACTGAATGCTGAATGGATATTTATAGAATAAGATGTATAATCTACTGCCTATCGTCTGTCTTGCACTGTCGCCTTGCACTGCATGCGAGGCCCTTTTGTCTCTGTACTTTTATGTGTCAGTATATACTTACTATATTTCAATATTTCTATATATCAATATTTCTCTGTGAAGAAAAAACTGGTGTACATTTATTGTACTTGTTAAATAAAGTGATGAATGTGTGTGCATATGTATGTATATCGTGTGGATGTGCGTGTGTGTGTGTGTGTGGGGTGGGGGGGGTGTATCCATCAAACTGTTGACGCCCTGGTGTTCTAGACTGGGGCCGACAGGAAGCAGGTGAAGGACAAAAGGTCCGAGTTGAAGAATGCACACAGATCAATCTCTACTTATAAAAATAAAATACGCCCTGTTTAACTGGGCCGGGTGGGTGGAGCTGGAAAGAGATGTCAGAGAGAGAGAGACAGAGTGTGAATGACAGACAGTTTGTCTTTGTGTGTAGAGTGACAATGAACAATTCTGACTGTGTGTGTGTGTGTATATGAGAGAGAGAGTAAGAAAAAGAGAGAGACATACACACACACAGAGAGCCAGAGAGAAAGAAGCTTGGAAAGCACGGCCGCTTTGAAATTCCAGCTGTAGGTTTGAGTGTTAACACAATTAAATGATCCACATTTCAAGGGCCTCACTAATTACAATCCTAAATGTAAATATGTTAAGTGAATACACCTCTCCCTCTCTCTCTCTTCATCTCTCTCTCTCTCTTTCTCTCATCATCTCTCTTCACTTCCAACAACATCTGTTCTTCTCTCTTTGTCTTTTCCAAGATTTGGAGGCACGCTCTGTTTTGCTCGTAAGCAGATGAATTTTCATTGTTCAAAGGCAGCAGGACTGCTTCCACAGCGAGATCTGCACTGCACGCACAAATATTTATGCTCTTGCTAATGAGAAACCCATCATTTAGCCAAAATAGGATAACGCAAACACACAGGCGAGCTCTTACTGCAGTATGCACGTACAATGTACACACTTTGGCAACTGTGACACACACAAACCCCAAGACACAGATGTATGCTACACACAACAAACATATGCATGAGTGAATGCATGTGTACACGTACACAAGCATTCACTTTATTTTTATCCTCTCTATATCTATCCAATTAGAGGCACACCAAAACAGTTGAACTGAGAATGCAATGCTTCACAAACATACAATATTCATCAGCAGCTTGGCAAGAAGCTTTAGTTTTGTTCCAAAATCCTCCATGCTAGTTAGTTAGTTTGTTTAACCGTAGACTGTCCCTGCAAGTAGCGGGAGAATCCACCCCAAATTCACATGGTAATCCAATAATCTTGGACAGTTCAATCAGCACTTTTGAACACTAGCCCAGAAAACTCAGGCTTTAATCTGTGATGCCGTCAAGAGACTCTTGCTGGAGCTGCTCCATTTGAATGACTGCTCCATACTGAATGTGTAGTGTGGCACCATAAAATTGTAGTACATGTTGTCCAATCTACATTCTCCGAGGTCATCAAAATCACACACTATGTGAATTATCTTCTGCGGTGGGTTTTGATGGTCTAAACCATCTCTTATGTTGTACTTCATCTTCCTTAAAGTCTGTAGTCCTCAGTTAAATACAATATTGAGGAGTGGTGTCAAGTTGTAAATGCTGGCATATATTTTGGCTCTGCGCTGCACATTTTGGATCTTACATCCCCCAGAGGTTTGGGAGTCGGTGTGCATGCTACACTCCTGAAACGATGTCACACCTATCCCAAGTCGCCAAACACCATTCACCATTCGAGGGGTGTAAATGATAGTGATTCATCTGATTGATATGGTAGAACATCACCCTTGTAAAGAATATGCCATTTTTTTTGATTGTCTATTCATCGCTGAAGAGGATATTGTACTCACGCCTCTCCACAGGGAGGTCAGGGTCAACCGCAGACCGGCGCCCCTGGAGCTGTTAGGGAATCAGTGTCCTGCTCAAGGACACTTCAGATGGGCAGGTTGCTTGTCGTCATGGGAGATCAAACCTGGGCCTTCCAAGTTGATGGACAGTCTCCCTGATCACCTCGCTACCTTTCAGTTTTCAACCCAGAGTGTGCCGCGATTTGCACATTCTTATATAACCTATGAGAACCTAAAACCTAACCTCTTCATTTCAATGAAAACTCTCGTTCTGTGTGGATGAAAATGATAGCTCCTCTGGGCACGGTGATAAGGATATTTCCATAGAACGGAAGAATGATAATAATATCTCTGAATTATATAATCCCTCTCATTCCTGCCCTGTCCCTCCCATCTGTGGCCTCATGATGACACACAGATGAAAATTTATCTTGCTCTGTCAGGCCTGACAAATATTCCATCCATGCATAAAAAAAATTACATTTCATTACCAAGCACACACACATGTATATGCACACACATACAATAACACACACATAGACACAGATGGACACACACAAAAACATGAGTACTCTCTCTGTGACACACACACACACACACACACACACACACACACACACACACACACACACACACCCCTAGTTCCCATCTAATCTCCTGAGCTCCCAGAGTTCCTGGCCTTGGGCCATTAGAATGGGCTAACCGAATACAGAGGGAGAGCGAGTCGGAGAGAGTGAAAGAGGGTGGGGAGGACAGCGAGGGAGGGAGGGGGAAGAGAGAGAGGGAGAGAGAGAGGGAGGGAATGATAGATAGAGAGAGAGAGTGAGAATGAGATGAGAGAGGGAGGTGGGGAGACGGTGAGAGAGAGAGAGGGTGGTTGTCTTTGGGAAATGGAAATCCTTTACAATCTAAAGTGGTTTCCTCTCCCTTCCTTCCTCCATCCTGTCCTCCGTGTCCTCTCCCTCCCCCAGAGCTCCCACGCTGCTAACTAGAAAACTGTCAGAGTGTTTTTACATTGAGCTTGCTGCTAAACCGAGGACTTTATATTGTTTTGGAGAACACAGCAAACGCTTTCTTTTGTTTGTTTCCAGAATGACAAAGACTTACAGAATGATTATCTGGGTGTTTATTAGGCCAAGCACACCACAAATTAATACAGTAAATGTAATGTGGGGGTTTTAACACGTAAGTAAACTGAACACACCCCATCCCTGCAGACTGTGAAGGAAGCAGACTATATTTATTTACATATGTCTTTGTCTTCATCTCTCTCACCCTCCCACCCTCTCTCTCTCTCTCTCTCTCTCTCTCTCTCCCTTTTTCCTCTCTCTGTGAACTCTTCCCCAAAAGAAGAGGCTGTCTGCTAAATCATCAGTTTCAAAGGGTTCCCTTCCTTTTCTGTCAGCCCCAGGTTATTTTTACCCCCTCCCTCCCTCCCTTCCCTTGCTCCACCTCCCCTTTTCCCTCCTCCCATCCATCCCTCCCTTTCCAAGAGAACCCTCTGTGCCAATTCGTGCTCTCTTAGTCACGCTAAGCACTTATCTTGTCCCTGCTGAATGCCTCTGCAATCAAACCAACACTTATCCGGTTGTAAGGCGTTTTAATGGCCAGCTGATAATGAAACTCCTTCATTGTGAGTTAACAACTGGCTAAGAGATGTATCAGGTCTACATCACGAGCAGGGAAATCGCTGACGAGAGCCGAGGACTATAAAAATCGCCCGTGCTGCTGCAGCTGCTGCATTCTCTGCATTAAATAATAAGCATAAATTTATAGCTGCCAGCATGGGTTTGCATTTTGATACAGCCTCTCCGGTTAGTATTCACAAAGGCCTAGTCTGGAATATATCCAGAGCATGGTGCCAGATCGGGTGCCAAGATCGCCCCCACTATTGGCTTTAGTAGGGCTGGAAGGGATCAGAAATGAAGTTACTTCAATGTTTATTGTTACGTAGGTTTATTTTTACTGTTACTCACGCACACCTCGTAGTCCCTCATATGTCTACACATGCCAAGATACCTATTGTTACTCACGTACACATCTCTCTGTCCTATTTATAGTACACATCACCCACAGAGGCTGCTACTCTTTCTGACCCTCTCCTTATATGCGTTTGTCTTTCTCCGCGCAGAATTGTAGCTATTCTATATTTGCTCCCATGCTAGAAAATACCGTGATTTAGATACGCAGGGACGCACACTGGAGCTCCATCTTGCAATTCCACACCTGTAGTCTTGTAGTCAGGCAGTCAGCAACCCCTCCAGTTAGGTACGTAAGCCTTTGCTTTCATTCTGAGTGATTAAACTTGGCTGTCAACTTGCTGCGTGACTCCCGAGCCATCTTTGACCCCTGTCACATCAGTAGTGTTTACTTTTCTTGGAGTGTTTCTGTCAAAATGATTGGCTGAGCTTGAGGGACAGCAAACCATGGATTTTGAATGCGTTTTGAAGCTAGTTTGTTTATGTTGATATAGTCTGGGATAATTGGAGGTAAATGGGCTGTTTTTTTCCGACACGATGAGATGTCAAAATCAAAACGACAATATTTTCTCATCTGTAAATCTTACCCAACAAGAATCTGCAAGCATGCACCCATAATTGACTCCTGAATTGGAGCGTGGAAGCTATACTGACACAGGTTTTTAAACTCTATTTCAAGTCACACAAATAGCAAATGAAAAAAAAATTATGAGTTGAGAAAATGGGAAAATAACTGATAATTATCACTGGATTTAATTAAAATGTCTATAACTGTGCAATTAAAAAGATCCAACATAATAATCACTGGACCAGTAGAGTTTGGTGTTGTCCTTATAACATCAAGGCAGGTAATTCCACAATAATTCACAATCACTCAATTTCTTTAATTCCACGTTTAAATTCCTGCCGTCTTTCTCAATGAGCGTTTTTGATGTATTAGTATTATTGCAGCTGACATTCTGATTAGATGGCTTTTGTATTGTGGTCCTAACCATGTCAGCATACCTTTGAGTACAGCGCTGGCAGATGAGCAGCAATCATACTGAACACGTTGTTCTGGGCCTCTTCAAAAACAGACTAGTAGAATCACATTGATTAGTGCTTTGTTCAGACCACTCCAACAATCAAGCAGACCCTCATCAAAAAGCACTTGAGTGAGCCTCGTTCACCGCGAGCACTATTTGAAACACATTGCGGGTATTTTGGTATTCTCCAGTCTTATTTGCCAATGACTACAACACCTTACTTTCAAAAAGTTGCTTATGCTGGAGTATCATCAGGGGCGCAATCCTGAAATCATCAAATGTCAAAGGAAAGTAAACAAAATAAAGATACGCTAGCAGCGCACCATTTATATAGATTGAGGGACAACACGATCATTATGGCTGTCGATACTGTTAGGTTGTGTATAAAATGCATACAGTCATACCACATAGCTTGACGAAGACCTCAATGACAAGCAGCTCAATGGAAGGTTTGATGCCCAGTGTTACAGGCCAAATTGCAAAATGACCCAAAAAGCAAAACCTATAAATGATATTTACAAAATGATCATTTACAATATACAATAGTATTTACTACTTTTAGTTAGTTCAAATGTAAACCTTATTTTAAATGGACCAAACTATACTGGATAAACCGAACGGTGTTCACTCACCTT
This sequence comes from Hoplostethus atlanticus, assembly GCA_034670405.1. Lineage (NCBI taxonomy): Eukaryota > Metazoa > Chordata > Actinopteri > Trachichthyiformes > Trachichthyidae > Hoplostethus > Hoplostethus atlanticus. The sequence continues at coordinate 8,781,999 of JAXDDX010000005.1, read as the reverse complement.
TGCATTGATTGGTGTTCTTGTCCAGGATGGCCTTTGTTGACACAATCTTCCCATATCTGTAACAATAATGATAATAAACATTGTGATTAGTACTTGAATCACTTCCACTATTTCCAACATCAGAAATGTGGTTGAGATTTTCATCATTTTAGTGAGGTGGGTCCTCTTAGAGAGTGAGTCAGGACATGTATCATCTGAGACATTACGGAAGGTTTCACAATGTTTTAATCTCAGAAGATAAAATGCAAAAAAACAGACTCCAAACTTGAACGGAGACTGACCCTGACGTAGTTTCTGAGGGTGTCCGTGAGAGAATCCACTCGAACACCAGACTCTACTCATCTTTCCTATCCTCTGTTTCAAATCCCACCTGCAGGCTTCAGAACGCAGACGGTGACTGTCTCTCATAAATGATGATAATAACCAGACATTTGTAGGGTGTCCAATCCTGCTAGGAGGGCCTATAAAACAGACAGACAACTCCCATACTTCCCCCTCTCTCTCTCTCTCTCTCTCTCTCTCTCTCTGTGTCATCGTCTCATTTCTGCTGTCTGTTCCACTACTTCTTTTGTCTTTCTCCCTTATTTTCCCTCCATCCTACTTCCCCCCTGCTCTGTATTCTCAGAAAGAAGTTACTAAAGTTTCTCATCAGCTCAGTCTAGCAGTCGTCCTGGAAAGGGAGACGCAAGAGAGAGACAAAGGGGGAAATACAAAACTGAGACGGGGGTGGGGGTGGGGGGGGTGTGATCGTGCAGAACAGCTTGGATCACTGCCTGGCGCTGTGGGCGAGACTTTTTAATTAATGTTTTAACACCACGCTGACTGACTGACTGGTTCACTGGTTGACTGGCCGACTGACTGGCCGACCGACTGTCCGACTGCCCCAGCTGAGGGATGGAAGTATATTAAGGAGAGACAGACAGAGAGGACTTGAAAGAGAAATGAGAAATTGACAAATAGAGGGAGAGCAGTCAGTCTAAAGATAAAGAGAGACACTGGAGGCAAGGAGTTGGTACTCAGGGAGCGATAGAGAGATAGAAAGAGGTGTTTAATAAAGAAAAGATCATTTAGCTGTCACCATCATGAGAGTCTCTGTCAGCCAACTGTTTCTGCCTGTGAGAGCAGCAGAATAGAGACTAGATCGCCTGACAGGCTCGCCTCAAACTCTACTGGGACAGGACACTTTAGAAATGAAGACAGTAAAAAGGCTTTAAAAGGCTGATATCACATCAACATGACAGCTCAGCAGCTTATGATCTTGAAACTGGGAGGGAGAAAATCAAGTTGTTTTTTATATATATATATATATATATATATTCTTTTTTTTTTGGTGAGAGTCAAAAATCAAACATTCCCGAATTTCCAGACATTCTCCAGCAATTCAAGATACTTTTAGTATTTACAAAGGCACCTATTGTGACATTTGGAAACCGAATATGATGTTTATCCTGGTGTGGTAACTAAGTCATGGCTGGTGGTAAACAAGGTCCTTGGCCTGCGGGTTGGGGAGCAATCCAACGGTTCCAGACATGGAAAACACTCAAAAAACAGAAAACAAGGCAGAACTAATCACCCCCCTTTACACACACACACACACACACACACACACACACACACACACAAACATGTCCATGCACACACACACACACACACACACACACAGCAACAACACAGATCAAAAACACCAAAGCAGTAATCACACAAATTACACACACCATCTGGCTATACCCAACTCTTGTTGACTTCTGCCTCGGTATGATTCAAACTGTGTGTGTGTGTGTGTGTGTGTGCACACCTGTATGCATGAGTGTATGTGCTTGGATACATTTGTGGATGCATGCCAGTATTTGCGTGCATGCATTTGTGTGTGTGTGTGTGTGGGGGGGGGGGGGGTTAGTATGTGTGCATGACAAAGACTTCATGCACCATCAGTCTTTTGCAGCAGATGGGTTTCCCGGTAAAACATTTCCAGACTGTGCTTTTACGTGTGTGTGTGTGTGTGTGTGTGTATGTGTGTGTGTGTGTGTGTATGTGAGAGAGAGAGAGAGAGAGAGAGAGAGAGAGAGAGAGAGAGAGAGAGAGAGAGAGAGAGAGAGAGAGAGGTATAATTTGACCCAGTATGACTCATTATGGATCTGCAAAAAATATGTTTACAGTTTGTTTTCACCAATGTGTGTGTGTGTGTGTGTGTGTGTGTGTGTGTGTGTGTGTGCGTGTGTGTGCATTTTGTTCTCATTGAGATCAGTGTATGTTATGTACAAGTAGATATCCACCTGTTCCTTCTCTTGTTACACAATCCAGAGCTGGATTGGAAATAGCAGGAATAGGAAGATTAAAGAGGAGGAGAGAAGGGAGAGAGGAAAGATGACGGAATGGCTTTGGGGAAATGTCAAATTCCAAAACACTGCCCCGTCCAAAAAGATGTTTCATCCTGGACTTCATTCAATGGTAAAATTCCATTTTATTCAGACAGCTACTATAATCCGCTACTCTGGGGTAAAGTATTGACAATAATAGGGATATAATGAAGAGGGGGAGGAGGAGAGGATGGAATAAGAAGAGAGGAAGGTGCAGATTCAGGTGCAGAAGAGAGGAAGTCTCTCTCTCTCTCTCTCTCTCTCTCTCTCTCTCTCTCTCTCTCTCTCTCTCTCTCCACAATGATTCCAGCAGAAGCCTGGAGCTGGTTGAAATATCATTGACCTGCACTTAACCCAATAGTACTGACACACGAGACACTCATAAAAACCTATTCAAATACTTAAAACACACAAAAAAAGAGGAGAAAGAGCCAGATGGTCAGGGTTAGCTGTTCTTTATTCTATTGCTTCCCATTGTGCTAGAGAGGCGGTAGGTGAAAAGGTTTTGAAAGGGATTTGAGTGCATGTTTTGTTGCCTCTGGTCTGAGAATAATCTTTCAGTTCATAATGGGGGGTGATTAGATGTTTTTGATTTGAGCTCCCTGATATACATCTAAGGGAAACACAGTGTTGTGTGTGTGGCACTCGGCACATTGCTGCCTGTGCAAGAGGACAGCTGGGAGAGTTTTGTTCCAAAGTAGCCACTATTTGAAAAACAAGGCACCCACTCCTTTCAAAAGGATTGCTGATGTAAAAAAGTAAACAATTCCAGTTGTGTGAATGGCTCTACCTCCCAAGTACTAACATTTTGACAAAGGGATCATACATTTTTAACTACTGATACACTTTTTTTCTCTAAACAAGCTTTGGCATGGAACCCTTCATTTGCACCCTTAAAGGTCAAGATATAAAGGAGTGTTTTGATGCCATATATACAATATTATGACCAAAGGTACTTTTTGCTCCTTGTTGTTCCTTTCCTTGCGGAAGGTAATATCCCTATCTACATTTTCTCAAAAAGTTGCCTTTGTATCAGGAGCTTAAAAGTGAGTAGCTGGCCAACCTAAAATTCCTCCCCTGCTTTGGCTTCACAGAAACACTACAAAGACTCGCAAAACAGTACTAAGGCAGGGAAAAACGTCTTTCCGCAGCTCCCTGGGTTGGAGACGGGTGGTGGGGGGTACGCTTGACAGCCTTTCACTATGACAATCCCTTTAGGATACGCTACATGTCTACTCAACCCATGAAAAGTCCTTAGAATTCTGTCCAGAGCCAAGTTTAGATTAAAAAGGAGAAAAAACAACAACAGAAAGACCAGTAAGACCACTCAAATTGACGGCATTTTCCAGACTGCAGAGCTTTAGGACGGAATGTCAATATGAAACCCAGCGCTCCCATTCTTGGCAGGCTTGGCTTGACACGATCTATGTGTGCACTCTGTGTGTGTGTGTGTGTGTGTGTGTGTGTGTGTGTGTGTGTGTTAGTGTTAATGACAGTCCTCAGAGGGCCCTCGGAGCGTCAGATCTGTGTTTTCGTTCCCTCGTGGAACGCCGTCAGTTATGGATGCTCACCGTTTGATGTCTCCTGAATCACAATTTACACACACACAGACACACACACACAGACACACACACACACACACACACACACAAGCATTCTTCCAACGTCTCACCAGGTAGTCTGTCAGTACGTATATGGGTGCACATTCTGTATGATTGGTAGTTTTGTATCTTCTGTCTGAGGCTGTGTGTGTGTGTGTGTGTGTGTGTGTGTGTGTGTGTGTGTGTGCGAGCGAACGTACGTGCAGGTTTGTCTCTGTGTGTGGTATCTCCTAATTGGGTATCCGATACAGCTGTCTTTTCTCCTGCATTTCCCTCATTTTCCCCTCTCTGCCAGTTAGACTCAAACAGACAAACACAACTGAGAGAGCGTGGCGCTTCAGAAGTCTTGATGTTCATTCCCAATATGTCCTTTAACATCTTCAGGCACTATAAAGACATGAGATTTGGGAGTGTTCCCATGATGAAAAATCAATGCGCTGTGAATTTATAAGATGGCTCGCTGCCTCTGGAACGTAAAGTTTTTCTGCCTCTTAAGAGAAAAGTCTGCCAAGAGGAGCTCACCGGGAAGTTCATGTTACTTCATGAAATCGGTGCTACTCTGTTTTGGTGGAGCATTCGGATAAAATATATACTATGAATTTTTGCCATAAAGATTTGGGTCAGACTAAAAAGTCTATTTTCTTTTTATCTATTAGTCTTTTTATAAAAAAGGATGGGTAACTGATTTTGGGTGAGTTTACCCTCCACTACATGTACCTCTTCAGAAAAGAAGATGCTCTCCATTTAAGATGCTACATGTGGGATCTCCTAATCGCTGTGAAATTAGGTGTGTTGACAAAGGAACACAGCATTTAACCCTATTGACCTGCTCGGTGTCGTCATGTGGTCCAGTTTGGGAGTTCTCAAGCACAATCCCCCCTCCCCAAATCCAACGAACCCCTTGAGTAGAGAGGTAAGTCCCACATCAGAAGCAGTAAAAGAGAAATAACAATGTGATGAGAGGAAACGTCTCACCGGGGCTGCAGAGCATTAATATGGATGGTTGTTATCGCATCACTGTATTTGGAAAAACAAATCTATGTGGGTTGCCTTGAAAATATGACTAAACAAAGCTGAAATGATGAGACCTAGAGACCTCCACCATATTCCCCTCCACTCCTGCCATCGCCATTGCTCACTTAAAATTGCGATTCCTCCCTCTCTGTGACGCAGGAGAGTTTAATTCCAAGAGATATCAAACAAACACCTACCCACAACATTACTGCTTGCAGGGGAGCAAAAGAGATCAAGGGATGTTATTAAAATCGGTAGTTGCTGGTTATTAGTTGCCTTTGCTTACAAAATAAAAAATGATTTTGATTTGATTTGTTAAGTATGAATGAATTTGAGGAAAGAAGGTTATTTGAGTTGGCAGCCTGGTAGCAAAACATCTTCCACAATAAAACACATTAGCTTGGAGTTTTTCATGTTTCAGATTTGGGCCGTTTTAGTCTCCTGATGATTAACGAGAGGTTGTGAACCCGCTCAATGTTTTTATATTCATCTTCAGAAATTTCTCTTTTGAGTGGCTGTTAAAGCTTGTCTGTCCTGATACAGCCCCTCCATGACGGAGGACTGATTAAGAGACAGCATGACAAAGAAACAGAGGGAGATGGAGAGATGGATGTATGACGAGATAGACAGGCAGCTAGAAAGATAATGAGAACGCTAGAACAATGGATGGATGGATAGATAGATAGATAGATAGATAGATAGATAGATAGATTAGAGTGAGCAGAGAAACAGCGGAAGGGAGAGACAGCGGGCAAGCAAGAGAGAGAGAAAGAGAGAGAGAGAGAGCAAGACAACAAGTGAGAGTGAGGGAGCGAGAGAGAGAGAAATTGCCCTTGTGTTCTGCTTTAGATTCTGCTCGCGTTCTGCTCTGTCCCCAGACGTTAAAAGTGTGTCCATAGTTTGGGCGACCGGGGGAGTGATTGGAAATGTCAGCTGACAACAGCACTTTTCACTGACACTCTGAGAACTGGCACAGCGACAGAGGAGCAGGGAGGGAGGGAGGGAGGGAGGGACGGAGAGATAGCGGGAAAGTGAAAGAAAGGGTGAAGGGATGGAGGAAACGAGGAGGAGGAGAATGGGAAGGGAGAGGAGGGCACCGGCGGGCGGGCTGGCACACAAAAGCCACGCTTGGTGACAATAAGGATGAGGATGACATTGAGATGAAAGAGCGCGTGTGTGTGTGTGTGTGTGTGTGTGCATGCGTGTGTGTGTGTGTTTTTTTCAGTAAGAAGGAACCGTCCTTCCATTATTATTTGTAACTGTACGCTGCGAATACCAGTGTGTGTGTGGGTGTTTGAGTTTGTGTGCATGTGATAGCGCTTGTCTGTGTGTGTGTGTGAGTGTGTGTGTGTGTGTGTGTGTGTGTGTGTGTGTGTGTTCTTGTATTTACATCATTGCAGAGTCAGAGTGAGGGTTTTTTTGTGAAGAGGTCATTTCGGCAGGTCCTCACTCCCTCAAGGGCCTTGGGTTTAGGGTTAATATTAGAGTTAGTATTAGGTTTAGGTTTGGGTTCAGGTTAAAGTAATAACATTTTCATAGAAATAAATGTCTAATAAATAGTGATTCAAGGGGTAAGGTTGAGCATGTCGTGGTGAGGGTTAAAAATAGGGAACAAATGTCATCTGTGGAAGGTCCTCATGAGGAGAGAAGTACAAGGATGTGTGTGGGGTGGGCGGGGTGGGGATGCATGTATCAGTGAGTGACAGGAAACCGTCACTCAGTCTATTTCCCAATGCCACCAGAGAGTTGGGAACCCAAGGCTAACCTCCCCCCCCCCCCCCCCCTCCCCTCCCGACTGACCTTTCCTAAATGTTACTGGCCGTTTGGCACACTGACTAGGCCTCTAATGAAACTTTTATTGGCCCCCATTTTTCACCCTGCTCCTCCAGAACGCCCCCAGGGCTAACCTGAAATACAACAGGCTTGAACCGCAGCTGGCACACAGAAGGGCAAGGTAGTGTGTGTGTGTGTGTGTGTGTGTATAGTCTTTAAATCTTCCTCTTCTTTCTCATCCTAAATCAAGCAGGGAAACGTTGGTGAGATGATTTATTGGCAATGTAATTAAAAATCCCTTTTCAGTCTTCAGTGCCATCATCATGAAACAAGTGGAGTGACCTGCCCGAGTGTTGATGGAGAGAGGGCTTTGTGTGCGTGTTCATATGAGTGTGTGTGTGTGTGTTTGCGTGTCCCAGTGCAGAAGGGAGCGGATGGGTTAGGCCCAGCTGGGGTGTGTTTTTTCCTCTGAGAAAGCACAGAGGAGGAAAACTTTTGATACTCATTAGAGAGTAAATGCAGTTCACCCAGCTGCTGTTAAACACACACACACACACACAACTAATTACCACAAACTGAAGTGAACTGTAGTTGAACAATGCTGTTGAACTTTCAACTCTGCAGTGTGATACTGAGTTGAGTTGAGTTGAGTTGAGTAGAATAGAACAGAACTCACGGTTGGCAGAGTTTGATGAGGTCCTGGTCAGTGGTGGCGGGCGGCAGGCCTCTGATGTAGAGGTTGGTCTTACTGAGCTGCTCCACCAGCCCTCCTCCCTGACCCCCTCCTCCTCCTCCTCCTCCTCCTCCTGTGGTGCTGGGACTGGCAGGAGCCATGGGCGGAGGGGGAGGAGCATAGGACTGCTGAGAGAGAGAGAGAGAGAGAGAGAGAGAGAGAGAGAGGTTACTTAAGGATAGCAGATAGTTCACTTAATAGAGGCATGATTGGGTTACTGAGCTTAACAAGACTGTACATGTGTCAATAGTAGCTAGTGCTCATCATGATTACAGTTTCATTTGAACTATAAGCACTTGGATCAATAACAGTTAGCTGCTCTATCACAGCTTAGCAATACTATTTTTTGTAGTGTGTATGCACACTGCAGAAATATCTGTCTTGACAAGTATTAAGTCTTAAACCTGAAAAAGCTTACCGATGGGATAACATCATTTTACTTGATCCAATTCAAATTAACTTTTGACTTTTCTTGAATCAAATGACATCTTGATACTAGTGGAGTGATCAGCCTTATTTCAAGATATTGTCAGTTGTTTCAAGAAAGTTCTTGAACCAGAGGTTTTCACTTGTTTTAAGCTACGATTCAACTGGATTATATGACTCATGATGGACGTTTTTTGCAGTGCAGGAATTAATGAGTGTTTGGAAGCGATGGGTTCAGCGTGAACGCCCACCCCTGACTGCCTGCTGCCTTAGGCAAGCTATTAGGAGGTTAAGTTTGCAGGAAGTAAACAAACCACTTGACATGGCAACAGTGTTCAAAAACACTTTACACTGTCTACTGCCTTGATGTTTGGAGCAAAACAGTTACACTGGTCCAGCTAGGAACTCTGGTCTCAGCATCGGCCTCACAGTTGGCAACTGGATGGAACAAGTTCAAGAACACGCACTACAGTTTGAGATGATCACAGACCAGGTCCCGTGTGTGCTGTTTTGATGTGTGAGAGACATGTGAATGTGGGCATGTACAGCTGCGTGTGTCTTTGTGCTTTGATATATATATAACACAGGGAGGACAGCAAGACAGTGTGGTGGTTACACAATCTGTGTTTGCAAGTGTGTGTGTGTGTGTGTATGCTAGTGAGCATGTGTGTGCTTGTGTGTGAACCAGTGTTTGCAATAATGACAGGCTGCCACGGCGCAGCAACGTGAAGCCTCGGAGAGCTCTGGTATTAATCTATTACCTGTACTTCCGTCAACTGGCACGCGGTTATTGATACACACCGCACAGAGAGGCAGTGCTGGCAGGACACTAAAAACAGGTTGGCAGACATTCAGCACTGAAAGGGTGCCTGTGGAGCAATGTCATTTACAGGCCACTGAGCCTTACACCAACAGCAGAAAAAGAGCCTGTACACTTCCACAAAAACATGACGAAGTACAGAGGGGGAAAAAAATATACAGGGTAGTAGTTCATTTTAATGGGTGCGACAAATACTACTATATATCATTGGTGTCCTCTAAAATCCTTTTACCTTCAATTTAGTCTTTTTCTCCAGCATTTCCCACAATACCCATACAGAAAATATTTTATGACTTTAGGCCTACGGTAAGCTACTGACGATGCATGTGCATCAATAGGATAGACAATAGGGTTTTCTCCATTCCTGAAGAATGGACTTGTCATATGTATATATACAAGAGATGCAAGGTTTCTGCAGGACATTAATAATGTATAATACAGATTGCAATTACTGTAATTAATCGGTATGTTTTATACCATGGGTATAGAAAGAAATAACAAAAGCCTAACTTTCATATCCTGAAGCTAGGGCTGCTAACGATTAGTCCACATTGACAAAATCAATTATGAAAATGCATGGATTTTTATTTTCAGGCTTTATGCATGAAAGATATAACGTCTAATTATTGGTCAGTGATCCAATGCACAAACGAAGCTGACCGGCATGCAGCAGAAGAGAACAGGGGTGATGTGCTGACAGCTCTGGCGAGTTACGGTTAAATGAATAGGTATTAAAAAATAGTTAGATGGATGGATTCATTGAAAAAATAGTCGACAGATTAATCAATTACCAAAAAAAGTGTCAGTTGTAGCCAAACTGAAACCAGAGTCAGAACATTTGATTTTCAATTGCTAGACGACAAACACAGTGAACAAAGCATCAAACTCCCACCAGTGGAGATGCTCAGTGTCCAGCAGGGTACTGAGAGGAGCGCGTTCGCCTCCAGCGCCTGTGATCACGATGACGGACGCCCCGCTGCTTCAAAGCCTGCTACTGTGTTGAAGGTTAAATTGACGCGGGTATTTTAATACTCAAATTGACTTACCTCTAAAAACTAAAACGGGTTCTGCTTTTTGATGGAAAGTATCAAGTACTAGTAAAACCCCAAGAGCCCAGGAGCGCTAGAAAACATGCTTTATATGATATAGAGATATCACTGAAATAAAAACTGTAATATGAGTCAGATAAAACGCCTCATACACATGCAGACATCACAAACTCCGGCAGCATCCATTCACAAGCACCCAGTAAACCTTATCTATTTACATTCATTTCATTGCACCAAGATCTGGAGCAGAGGAGAGCCTGCCTACACACACACACACACACACACACACAAACAAATAGTATGCACAAAAATGCACAAAAATCTCCCTCCTCTGACACACACACACACACACACCTGATCAAAGGCCTTGCCCAGGGAACCTCTTTCAGCCAATTTGTGCAGCTGTCCGGGTCGGGCTGATAGTGAGCTGTGTATGTAATGTGTCAGAGACTGTGATAGGGAAAGCCTTTGAAACGTCAAAATCTCTCTCCCTCTCTTTCTGCTCTCTCTCTCTCTCCCGCCCTCGCTCACTGTCTTATTTTCTCTCTCTTGCACCATCACTCAATCTCTCTTGCTCTTTTCACCTCTATCCTTCCACTTCCTACGTATACCCGCCCTTTATACTTCTCCCCCCTCTCGCTCTCTTTCTCCCCCCCCCCCCCCCGTCTCTCTCTCTTTTAAGGATTACTGTGCAGTCGGAGTGTGCGGGTTGAAGGCTGCCTCTCAGCTGGTATTGTTGACACACTTAGTACACTGGAGCAGCTCTCACAGTGGGGAAAAAAGGCTCAGAGGCGGCAACACAAACTGTCGCACATAGCAAACACAGTCACCAGGTTTTTTTTCCTCGATTTCATGCGCAACAGAGCCTGTGCGCGGCAACACAATGCCAAACGTTGCAGCATTGTGTCATGGGTGATAATGCTGGGACTACCTGATTTTTATTTGACTGGTTCAGGCATGATAATAGTGCAAAACCACAAAAGAAGCCTGGGCAAATTGAATTCGCTGAACAAAGTGAGGAGTATGTGATCTCAACTGGATCCCCTTAAGAGGCTGCTAGATTGTCTGGAAGCTTTAAACCTTTAAATATTTGAAAGCGTGCTCGTTTTTGCAGTATACTATCATGCAACTGTGAAGTGAAGTAGCAGTCGCAGTGGTCTGTGTTGCTGGTCCTTGAGTATGAGATATTTTTATGTTTTGCTGTTGTGCAGACACTTAAATCCTCTGCAGGTTCAGCGGAGGTGACTTTAAAAACGTATTCCATTACATTTACTAGTGACCTCATGAAAATTGTAATCTGCACCATCTATTCATCGTTCGATCCCATCACGTGACCTCTCCCCACTTCTCTTCAACAGCAGCCATTGTCAGAGTTTATTAGAGGTTAGTGCACATTATCTCCATGACACACACACACACACACACACACACTCACAGTCTATAGATAGCTCTCTTTTCCCTGAAGAGTTCTCTACTTGCCAAACAATTAGTAGCTCCTGGAAAGCCCTGGAAAGCCCTGGAAATGGGTTTCAAATGCCCCCCCCCCCTCTCTCTTTTCCAGTGAGTACACTGACCTCGCTGAGGTCAGGTTTCCCCTGCTATTTTCAGCAAACACAATTTACCCTGCATGCCGAGGGTGTGTGTGTGAGAGTGTGCGAGTATGTCTGTCGGTCAGTGTTTCTGTCTGTTTCTATTGTATCTGTGCGTACGTGACGATGTGCCGAGCAAGACGGAGATACGGCGAGAGAAAAATGGCGAGAGAGAGAAAAAGTGAAAGACAGAGAGAGGAACAGAGAGGAAGAGATTAACGGTCCACAATGAGTCCATTCATCCGCTGCCATAGCTCTGCTATACATTTAACAAGGCACATCTCCTACACTGTGCTGTTCCTTGTGCCTTTACTAAGCTACAATACATCCTTTCTCACAGCCATACTATAATATACATGCACACAAACACACACACACACACAATCTTTGCTTGGGTCAAAGTGAGCAAGACCCAGTGTGTGTGGCCGTAAAGATAGTGGGATGTAAAGTGGCTGAGCGGGGGCATGGAAGGACAGAGAGAGGGGGGGTGAGTGGAGGAAAGAGGAAGGGAAGAGGAGGTTAAAGAAGCTGTAGAGGAGAGGAGAGGCGTGGACATTAGGTGAGAGGTTAGAAGAGAGGGGTGAGAGAGGATGGGAGAGAGCAGGGGCACTGAGATAGGGATGGAGACGGGGGGGAAAGAAAAGGGAGATAGAGGGTATGACATGGTGTGTTGGAAAGAGAGAGGGAAAGATAGAGGGCGGAGAGAAAGGATGGGAGGAAGAGAGGGGGAAGAGGATGGGGCATGGAGGCAAAAAGCCACAGGGAGGGAGGGAGGGATGAAAGAGAAGGAATGAGAGAAAGGAAGGGGGAGGGGGGGGGGGGGGGGGGGGGGGAGAGAGGGTTGTTCCGGCCTCTTCCAATGCTTCCTGAAACACAGAGGAAAGAATGCAGGCTATTTTTGGGTCCAGTACTGAGATCCTCTCTTTCTCTCTCTTCTCTCTCTCTCTCTCTCTCTCTGATCTAAACACAGCAGCGGAGGGGTTTAAGGAAGAGCTTATGAACATTGGAATGGAAACACAGCTCCCAATATACCCGCCCCGCTCACAGATTAGACAACCGGCTAAATTAAGCTCATAGCTTTGGACTATTGCTTCTGTTGGATGAAAACCTTGAAAACCTTGAAATAACAACAAATCTTTTTTCTTTTTTTTTACGAATTAACAAAAATAACTCGATTGTCACAGCGGGGCTGGCGGGTGTGAACGGGCTCGTGGTCTCACGGTCAACACATGGAAATTAAATATGAATTCAAATAAAGGATGAAGTGGCGACGTTGAGTTGTTGAGAAGCTAGCAGCGGGGTGTTAAGTATTCAGCGGAGACTGTTTGATAAATAGCTCAATACAAGATACTTACAGGCGTCAAGTCGAGGAGTGTGTGTAGGCTAGAGGTATACCCTGTAGAGTAAATGACATGTCTGGGAAATCATACCCGTGGGTTGCTGAATAAATGAAGTTCAAAGCCCAGACCCACGAACCAGCTCTGAATTCTGGGAAAAAGGATTTGCACTTCATTCAGTTTGTTCCTCAGGTTCTCCAAGATTGGAATTCATAAGGCGATCATGCATCCGGGTATCTAAGGTTAAATTTAAGGAATTTCAAGACCTTTTTCAATGCCGGTTAAATTGAAACATTTGAAACAATTGAAATAAATGTGAAAAACTGTAGACCTATGCGTGGCAGGGGTGATTTCTCACTGGGAAAAGAGAACCAAGAAACCACAATATTTTAAAGAAGCAAAATACAATATTATGATACTATAAACCAATTGAGTTTAGATAATACAATTCAAGACCTTTAAAGACTTTGTCAGGGCTTGCAGATGCTCTTGCACATGGGCAACGTTTTGAGGCAAGAATGACTGTCAATCTTGTTTTACGCAGCATTGGCAAATAGGTAAAAAAAAAAAAAAAAGGACATGGATTATAATGGACCAGAAAGAAAAGAACTACCATGAATAAATACTGTTGGCTGTAACCGCTGGTAAAACTGCTCATCTACATCAGAGTGTTTCCCATGTAGAACTGCCTTACATAAATAACTAACTCGTCTTCTGTCGGCAGTGAGTTATTCCCACAATGACGGTCTCTTTTCCTCCATTACAAAACCATCTCAGTTTCCCCAGTGGTGCGATGAAGCCACTTACTATAACCTTGATCTCTCATTCTGCTTTCTTATTCTCTCTGCCTGTTCATCTGTCTGTCGTTACATTCCACTTACTCCCATTCTTTCTGCTCTCTATGTCGTTTTACATGTTTTGTCTTTACTTTTCACCTCTCCCCTAATTTTTTTTTCTATCGGTCCTGTTTCACTTCTCCAATCCCACCCCTGCTACCCGTACTCTCTCTTCCTCTGTGCCTCCACAGAAGAAACAGGTTGTCTAGGGCCGTTTCCCAACTGAACACCATGTTCCAGTAGTCTACCTCTCTCTCTCTTCCTCTCGTTAATGTCAACGGCAACAGCATCAACAACACTTTGGCTGTCATAAACAAGTTGCTCAAACATTCCAGCAGGACATCCAGTTTTGGCTTTGGCTGACTGACCTGGTGGGAGATAAGGAGATGATGGAGAGGGACTGTTGTGAGTAACTGAACTCTCAGTCAATTCGTGTTGCTGTGTGAGAGGGACAGAAAGGGGGAGGTGCAAGCTGTGAGCGGCTATGTAGGGGAAGCTGTTTAACTTGAGGTTTACTCGGATCCGCATTAGCCTCCACAGGTTTTGTTCTTGGCGTCCAGCCTGTGTGTGTGTGGTTTTGTGGACAAGTATGTCCATGGAGCAAACAGCTTCAAGATGTTGCTGCAATTCATTTGCATGGAGTTGCAGCTTGAGTCCAAATGTGACCATTCAAACTCTTTGGAGGAACTCTTGAGTATGTGGCAAAAAGCTACTGGTCAAAGATGGGTTCTGATATGGCTCCCACTTATACATAGATGTGAAAGGTAGATACTCAAAAGTTCAATTTCATTGTTAAAATCCACATCTCAAATTTCAAAATAAGAGCAATACACAGATTGAACAAACCCAATAAATAGCTTCATATCATAGTCACTGTGACCTTGTATATTAGGATTTTCATATTTGGTCAACCTATCACTCTTATTTTGAAATTTGGTCTACGTGTGACACTTGCACAGCAGGGTGAATGGTGGTATTAGACATTAGAGCTTTCTTTTTCTGAGAGGTTCAAAGTGGATTTTGAGGCATCGCATCAGAACCTGTCTTCGACCAGCCACTTCTTGCCGCACAGTGGCAGAGTTCGAACTCAAGATAGTAAATGCAGATTAATTGCAGTGACATCTTGAGGCCACTTTGGCTCGTATGTCCATAGTATTTTGGACATCCTGTAGCACACAGAAAGCTTATGCTTAACAGTCCAGGGGCCTCATTTATAAAGGTTGCTACGCACAAAAAAGGCGTTAACGGGGGTGAAATGTGCGTACGCATATTTTACCGCAAACGTCGGGATTTATAGAAAAATTCTATGCGGTAAAAGGTGCGCAGTTCTACGCATCCTTTCACCCATGCGTAGAGCTCACCGCAAAGTTTTTCAGACACGGGAATCAGCGACGCCCGATGGGGAGATCACAAAATAAAGCTCAGTCCTCTTAAAAACATAGTTTTATAAGTGTGCTTTCACAGGGATTGTGGTCTGTTGTATCTGTTAAGCCACTACTTAAAACCTATTTTTATACAAAGGCATTCTCTTAACTCTTATTTTATTGATTATTTTACCGGGCCGGCGCCAGGATGAAGTGACTGAAGGGGCAATTTTTCATAAAATAAAACTCAGTGATTTAACCATGCAACAACCTCAGAAAGGCTAAATAACAACAACATGAGGCTACTGTTCAAAATCAAAGAATACATTTATTAATCAGAGACTCACATAAGAACCGAGCACTGCAGAGAATTTATGAACGATAACGATTCTGTCAAAATCAGCAGGGGGAGGCGCGTAGAAACAGCAGTTTGCGGCTTGCATCTCTCTCTCTCTCTCTCTCTCTCTCTCTCTCTCTCTCTCTCTCTCTCTCTCTCTCTCTCTCTCTCTCTCCACAATGGGGGGAATGTATTTACCACCACGAAAACCAAGCAGGCTGAGAAACCGAACTAAGTGACGTGTCTGTCTGTCTATCGATCTCCTCAGCTCCGTTTCAGTGGACTACTATGGACGCCCTAGCATACACCTATGGAAATATTTTTCTATAGATACATAAAGCTTAAACTGAGGGGGCAAAAATACAACTGAGGGGCTAAGCATAGTTTACTCTCTCATATGTAGCTCCTTATGCTCAATGTTGTATAACTTAATAACTTAACTTAATAATTTTTAAATTGTTTTTATCATTTTGTTCATCGTCAGTTTGTCTACTATTTTTATTTTGTCTTCTAAAGCAGTTTGTAACTTAAACTGAAGTTTATTTTTATTATTATTAAGGTGTGCCGGATTATTAGGGCTTGTGCTGTTCTCCACAATGTGGCCCAGATGCCTCTACTGAGCCCCCAGACAGTAGCTACACCTTTACGGCGCTCAACCTCAGTGATGAGGACCTCGATCTCGCACTCCGCAAATTTCGCCTTTCTTGCAGTTGCCGTCTCTCCGTCTTTCCCTCATTGATAGTCCAACAAAGGCTCCTTAACAACGTCGGCATATTCATGACCTATTTAGCATTGACCATTTATGGATGATTGTGGGACGACACTGGGAGGAGTAGTGGGAGGACACTGGGAGGAGTACACGAGCGCACAATTCACCGCAGGTGGGTATTTATAAAGAGAAGACTGCGTACAGGTGTGCGCCGCACGGTTTTATAGATCTGAATATTTTCTTGCGTTAGTAGATTCTGAGGTTTGTGCGTACGCAATGTTTTAGGATGCAATCTACGCAAAGTTTTATAAATGAGGCCCCAGGTACCCTAGAAATAAATCCATCTACTCAACTCCAATTTTTCCAGAATTCAAATGTCCTGACTTGGCCTGGTTCAAGTCCTTGCTCATGCCTTTTTTTTGTCCCATATCTGCTCTCTTTTCTGTCTGTAACAATGACTGTAACTAAAAGAACTACCTACACTAAAACCGCTGACCTCGCGCCCTCATTTTAAAAACCCATCTTGAGTGAGGTCCAACAGAATCATTCCACTACATTATTCTTCACCTCCCTCCCCCCATGGATTTTCTTCTACCTCTCTAAAGTAAAGTCTTAAAAAAATAAAATAATAATATGCTGCATTCTCCCTTCTTAATTGCATGACCTCTAGCATGCAAGTTACGGAAAGAAAAAAAAAACATGAATATTGAAGAGAAGCTTTCCACAAAGCTCTTTTATTATGGATATTTATGCAAATGACACATTAGTTTATCCAAGAAAGTCTCTCTCTCCTCTCCCCCCCCCCCTCCCTCCCCTTGGTCAGTGTTTGAACCCCTGCAATATGCATGATGAGCGGCAGACAGGGTTGGTGATTGGTATTATATAGGCACGTCTGAGAGGGAAAAGTACGGTACAGGTTTTTATTGTTCCTCAAAAGTCTCCTCCAAGTTTCTAATGGTGTAAAATACTGCAGAGTTCTACTGATGAACTCTGGATGTCTTCACATAATGTGCACTGCGTATTTCTACCTACCTACCAGCGCTCATTCCCTCTTTCACCTCTCATCTCCTCCTCCTTGCGTGTTAATAATCTTCTCGTCCTCCCCTCCCCTGTGTCCCGCTCCTCCCTCCATTCCTGTCAAGACTTTCTGCTTCTTCTCCTCTTCCTACATACCTTCTTCCTCCTCTCCTCTCCTATCTCCTCTCTCCCCCCCCCCCCGCACTCACTCATCGTCTCCTCCTCTCTAGGTCCATCGTCTCTTTTTCTCCTCTCGTCTCTTTCTCATAATAACACTCCCCCTGTCTTCTTGGCCCACCCTCTGCTGCCCTCCTCTCCCCCACACCTCCCAGGAGATTAAAATATGAGGAAACAATCACGCTCCGCCTCATTAGCATATGAACGGGAGGCCGACGGGCAACGGAGCCCTGGAAATCCACCGCAGAGCTTTTTTTTTTTTTTTTTAATCCCGGGAATGACTTTTTACCGTATTTTGTTGAATGAGACGGAACAATCCTTTCCCAATCCTTTCAGGCAGTCAAATTACCATCAGAATAAGATGGCATGAGAATAAGACAGAATGCTCATATAGCGTCGAGCCAAAGAATGAGACTATAGAATAAGTGCAGACAGAATTATGTTTCTCCATGGCAACAATGGGGAGCAGGGAGGGTACGAGTTGGCATGTGTGTGTTTGTGTGTGTTGAGGGGGTCTGCGCCCATTAGCTAATCAATTAAAATGTCAAGATAATGGTTCATGACATACAGTTTATTATGTGGGAATATACAGAAATCATGGCAGTACTAGCTTATAGCATTTCTATAACATGCAGCTTAGCATTGGCGTGAGATCTTCACTAATACTATTCTAATACTGAACTGATTTTGTGTTGCAGATGTGGATGTTGGATGTGGATCAATTCTGCACAGTGAGGTCAAGGTACCACCTGGCATGGGCTAGCGAGCTTAGTCCCACAGCGGCCATTCGTCACACTTTATGGGACACTTTACCCGGCAGATTGGCATGTATATAAAACTACCGTTACTTTAACAGATAAGTCAGGAGGTCAGATAAACCCAACCGTTTTCAAATTAACTGCTTGAATTTAGCAGGCAAGTTAACCAACTTACTAGCTAGTTAGCTACTAGCTAGCTATCGAGGCTGGATTCCGGTAGCTAGCTTTAGTGGAACAAATATAATACCTTAAAATATGAACCTATATCCTGCCGGATTCTTAATTGAGATCTATTAATTTCTGATACGTTTTTCAGTGGGTAATCTGTGAAATGATGATGTATGCATCACGGTACACAACTGTCGGACATAGCTGTAATTGCTCTGTGGAGTTTCCCACTCCGAGTGAGACTTATGTTCAAAATGGCCACCATGGGAATAAGGTCTCTGTTCTTAAGACACTTATCTGCACCTCATCTTCTCTCAGGGTCACTGACCATTCATTATTCCTCCTCCATTGTGCCTTGTTCCTTCCTCCTTCTCTTCCTGCTCTAATTAAATGCCTACATCAAGACTGTGAACAGAAAATATACAGGGAAAGGGGACAGGGAGATAGAGAGAGAGAGAGAGAGAGGGAAAGGTAGAAAGAGTGAGAGAGAGAGGGAGGAATGGAGGGAGGGAGAACGAGATCAGAGTGTAAGAACATATTGAGCGAAATCCAACCCCACTGATTGAGATCGGATTATGACCTGAGGGTATCTAGAGGGAAAATCCATAAAAGGGCATCGGGAACAAAGGTAGAAGATTAGACAGAAACGCAAGAAATATGTGGCAAATATGTGATGTGGAAATACAAATTGCAGCAGGCAAAGGGAGAGCTAAGATGCAGCCGGCAAGATGTAAGGTGGACCTAATCAAGTCAAGACATTCACTAAAAAACCTTGTTGCTTTACTGTGGGGCTCAAACTCACAACCTACTTTATGTAATAAAACAGTAACAACGTGTTCATACAGGTAACTGCAAAAATAAGAGCAAATATAAAATGTCATCAGCGAACATTGGACCGCGATGAGCCATTGGACCCGAAGATGGAAGTCTGCTGAACGGATGCAGCAACGTTTTCCACGGGAAATTCCATTTGCTGGAATTCTGAGTGGCTGCATGAAAGTAACCCCGGTGTTAAATACATTTAGGGCCTGTAAACTATTTCAACTCTAGCTCCTCTTTTGTTCCTGTGAGAGATGATACACGGCAGCTCACATTTATAATTCATAATCCAGTATTGAGCCATTCATCAAATCATAAAGGGACATGGTTCACCCATTTAAATTAAAAAAAAGAAGCAGAACAGTGAAAGCAGCAGTCGATGTATCCACCGATCATAAACCAGACGCTTCATGTGCTCGGATTGATTTAACGGGCTGATCAAATTACCTGGAAAAGGTTAAAAGTATCCATTACCAGCTAACATGCTTTTGTTATTGAATACAGAGAGAAAGAGGGAATGCAGCCGCACAGAGTAACAATCAAGCATAACTGTATCCCGGAGGCATAAATACACCAAAGTATGCAGTGAGAAAAACACATCTTGGAACAGAAATATCAGTGAACAGAAGCGAGGCAGAGCCAAGCAATGGAGTAAACAGGAAAAAAAAAAGGTTTGTTGAATACGCTGATAGAAGTTATCCCTATATCTTTGTCACGCCTTCGCTTTGGGAGAAAATTAGACTTTGGGTTCTGAATTGCATAAGTTTTGGGGAAGCCTAAAGCATATAAGAAGGTTTTTTCCATTCTCGCTGACCCCATAAAATAAAATAAAAATCCTTCCGCAATCTTTTAGAGGTTGTATAAGGATGGAGGAGACAGAGTGGTAGGCAGTGAAAAGGAAGCGATGGCGAATTACCAAAAAAAAAAAAAATAGAAAAGAGGCGAGGAGAGGGAAGAGGAGAAGTGAGGAAAGGGAAGAAGAGAGGAGAAGAGAGGACAAGAGGATAGCAGGAGAGCAAAGGAGAGGAAGGAAGGCCACCAGAGAGGTCAATTCTGCTGTTAATAATTTATCCTTTAAAACCAGTCAGGGGCTTTAATTGGTGCTGTGGCTTAATCCTGGAACACACACACACACACACACTCGCACGCACACGCACACCTCGGGGAGGCTCTTAGCAGCTGTGCTCCAGCTAAATTGGCTATAGTGTAGCAGCAGCAGCACCAAGTTCCCTCCAGGTATAACACAGTCAGGCCAACACAGCAATAGCAGCCCTGCCAACTCCCTCTCATGAATCTGGGCGTGACACGCTTTTCAGCCTCTATCTATCTCACGCTCGCTGTCACGCTTTCAAAAGAAATCTTACGCCAAATCAAAACGACAAAGCGTTAGTCCGCTTGAACGGTCGCTTACTTCAGTACTTACTGCGTTTAGGTGGAGACGTTTGTGCAGAATTAGGGGGCTCGGATGACTCGGATTGAAGTCATTCATCAGGTTTGATTTGGTGCAGAGCAAAATAGCGTGCCTTAATTTGAAAACGCATTCTGATGACTCCAGACTCGAGACTTCATTTTGAATTATGAGGGAACAACACAAAGAGCGAATCACCACTGTCATAAAAAGCCCACAACCGCAATTAGATGTTCTTTTTTTATTTGAATTTAATTATTACACGGTCCTCTGTTTGAGCCCCCAAAGACTCATAAGACTCATTCCAAACCTTTTTGATGGTTTCAAAATTGCAAAGGCATCAGTGGGAAAACAAGTTTGTTCCTCTTAGTCCCTTGAAAAAAGTTGACTTGGAGTGGTAAAATGTTCACTTGCAGCATTTTCCATTTCCAGCTTTGGAGCTATTGTGTAGTGTGTGCAGCAACTGTTAATCAAATGAGATCAGTGTAAGCACAATTTATTTGCTAGCTGCTCAGAAAAAAGAAGAGCTTGTGTTTATTGCCTGCATCCATGTGTATACATGCCCAAACTGCCCAGATTGTGTGTTGTAAAGCAACTAGAAGTCAGCAGTTTCTGTCCAGGGTTTCCTCCGCTTATTAAACCTATAAACAGTCCCTCGTAGTAAGGTGCTGGCGCTTCAACCAAACAGCCAAGAAAATTCAAAAGGACCATTGAACGGGGGTGCTCAGTCCAGGGAGCTAAAGTTAAAGGAAAAATCCACTCTTTGGATAATCGTTCGCTGTTAGACATCATCAATTTGTGATGTTCACTGTGTTCCGGGAGTTATTTTGTGATGTTGTAATTCACCTTTTCTGTTGGACCCAGTTTGCCTCGACCTGCCTCGTCTACTTCGGCTTCAGTTAGGGATTTCCTACATTTCCGAGAATGGCTTTTGACAACCCCCTGAGAATGTGCTTGAAGTTGTTTCATTCAGCCGTGGTTATGCATGTAGGTGGGGAGAGCAATAGTGGTAGTGGTCTTGTGGTTGCTTTGTGTTATAGACTATTGAGGCTACTGTCAGTGGAGAAATTGGTATCTCTTCCTCTTCTATGATGGATTTCTCTCTGATTATTGAATGCCGTTGCATTTAATAGCAATGGGGAAAAAAGGTTCCGGACAGCAACAAGACAGCAAAAAGTCATTTTTGGCACAAGCTCCTTCGTTGTCCAATGCTATTAACTTAAGCATCCCCCACATTGAGATTTTTTTTCAGATGAACTGAAGGAAGACATCACCCCCATTATCTTAACTCCAACATTATCTTCTCCTATAGCATTTGGCAGCATACGGGGTTCTGACAGCCTTGTGTTTGTGCCTGAAGTTTAATAGGTGCTTTTACCACTCCAATCCCCTATCCCTACACAGGATCAACTCTGTGGGCGAGATAAGCACCTTGGCCTTCACCTGATCTGCGGGGGGAACTCAGATTTATCTCCTCTCATATGCTGGTCTTCTGCCTTTCTATAAAACAAAGACTTCTTTTACAACTTGTTCGACAAAAAAACACTTGTCCAGTCTGTTGTTAAACTGACATCCTGCCTGATCAACCAAACCAAGCTCTGTCTGGCAGCGCTGACATGCTCCTCCTCTAAAAAAAAGGAGAGAATCAAAATTGCTCCTTGCTGTACAATACAGCTTTCTCATGATAATAATTATTTGTTTTATCATTAGCAGCAACTGGACTAGACATTAAAACTTACATCTGTAATATCTGTCATCACAAAATACAAGGCAATACCATTACCATTTCTGTATTTGTGGGGGTGCTGTATCTGTTTTGGTGCCCCCATCCCATTCTCCGCCCCATCCTACTACTTCTGCTACATTGCAAAAACGTGTACTTGTACCTTCTTTACATGCTTTACACTGAACTTGCACCCCGGCGCCGAAAACCAATAGCATGTGTGTCAAATATGCAACACTCAGTTAGCACAATGATTTTATTGGCCGTCACCTGAGCCACCACTCACAATGCTAATGCTAATCTGACTCCATCACGGCAGCCGCTGCCACGTTAAACCTATGAATCAATTCTAATCAACATAAGCGTTAATTAATCCGAGCCGAGGCGTGACAGAACGCAGTCGTCTCGTTTTACCAATAACCCTCACCGACGTCCTCGCGGTGTTTTTTTTTGCAAAAGCGCCACATGTATCATTGAGTATTACCACTTCCACCTTGAGAATTAGATTTCCAAAGTGAGATAAAGACTGGTCCGAGAGTTGCCGCAGTCCAAAAACTCCCAGACAGCCAGGTTATCAGCCAGACCCTGGCACCATGAGAATACATAGTGTCTCCCAAATCCTATTGTAGCATGAAATGTCACAGCACATTAGCTACAAGAGGGATTACCCTTCCTTGAAAGTAAAAGAGGGGAGGGAGTGAGCCATTGAGGGGAGATAGAGAGAGAGAGGGGGACGAGAGAGAGAGAGTTATACACAGAGAGCCTGTGGGAATGTGTATGTGAACGCGTGCTGGTGCATACAGGTAGGTGTGGGGTGAATACCAACTAGTTCATGCTCTGTAATTGTATTGGTATGTCCTTGCAGCCTATGTACCCCCCATACTCACTTTTCCTCTTCTCTTCTTTTCCCACCCCTCCCTCTCTCCTCTCCTCCTTTGTGCCGTTGGCCATGATAATCTCCAGATCTTGATTTGGCTATGCTGGTGAATTATACACACACACACACACACACACACACACACACCAGAGCATATCTATGGCTGGGAAGTTGAGCTAGGTTGGCAGACTGAGACCAACAGCTTGTGGCTTTGCTTTCGAAGACAGTAAGAGACTGTCTCTGTTGTTTTTTTGTCTCTGACTTTCTGTCCACTTTCCTCGTCTCCCTTCTGTCTGCTTGTCGCCCCGTTCTGTGATTGTCTCGGACTACCTGTCTCTGATCGTCTGTCTGCGTTAATGCCTGTCTTGACGTCTGTATGATTGCCTTAAAGCCGTCGTCTGTCTGTCTCCGTCTTTCTCTCTCACGTTATCCCAGTGTACCTAATCTTGCATTTATATTTTCACATTTCAGGTGCCACAGCAGAATGAGTTCCCTGGATCGCGATCACGTGACAGAGAAGTGCTGGGGAAGGAAGTAAAACAGGAGCTTAAAGAGAGAGGTAAATGTTTTTTTTATGAGTGAAGTGAGTAGCGTAGAAAGGATGTGATTCAGTGGGGAAAGGCCGACGTGAGGCACTTCTTCAACTTATGACGGGTGATGGGAAGTGACTCTGCTGTTCTGACATGAGTGGGAAGGGCATTCCACCACCAGGGAGTCGGGGAGATCTTTGATCCAAACAACTCGCATTTTATAAGCTCTTCTTCTTGTTCTCTGGCCCCCTGTCTTCTGTGTCACTGCTTCTTCTGGGCCTGTTTTTCTCCCTCTCTTTGAATGTTTTTTCTCTCTCTTTACCTCTGCTTCTGTCCTCTACCCCTCATGCTGTTGTGCTTCAACTTTTTTTGTTTGACCTAGCATCCTCCGTTGATGTATAATCCACTAGACACCTCCTCTAGACTTCTTCTCCACTTTAGTCTTTGACAGTATGAATCATATGTTCAGCTCTAAGCTCAAGTGGGAGAGATCACAGTGGAAGTTCACTGAAAGCCTGTGTACACTGTCTGTGTGTTGCTCTCCCTGTCTCTGCTACGTATGACACCCTGTGTCCACTGCAGTGTCTGTGTGAGTGCAATAAAGCTCTGTGAAAGTGGCACAGTGGTAGTCAGCAGAGCATCCATTATGGTTTTATCAGAGTGTTCCTCGACCTCATCCTCGCTCTCCCGCTGACTTTCTTATTCCATCCTGTATGTGCCTACTGTGTCTCTGGCCCGCTAGTGTTTAGAGTACCTGCCACCCCGCTACAAACAGGTTTATTTCCGGACTTGTTTGTGACAGTGCTCCATAACAAAAGATGTCCATTACAGAAATACACTGGCAAATAAGCTCCTGGATCAATATCCTGCTGTGCGATAAGAACATCGGTTGCAGTTTTCACCTCTGTTCAGTATGTAGTCCACTCTGGTGCTTTGGAGATGACGCAAATGCTAAAGCGCAAAATCCACTCAACATACACAGTGGGGCAGTTTAATCATGCACCGTAGCAAACTAAATAAACACTGGACACACACAGAGGTCGCCAAATCGTCTTGCCACACAAAGGTAATTCTTGCTCAGCACGTTATACCAGGAAATCCCACACATCTATTAATCAGGAATCACAAAAGGTATCATCAGCATCGACAGTTTATTCTCTGCAGAGGAAAAGTCTGAGGCTTTCACTCATTGCATGCCTGGTATGTAGGTGGGTGAAAGAGAGGAGTGAGGACCTCTGCTGAGAGGATAATACTAGGGTTGGTATTGGCAACGGTGCTAAGGTTAGTATTTTCTGTAACAGCGGTAAACTGTACACACATTCATATCTCACCATTCATTCCTACGTGGGTGAATGCACATGTTTGTGTGTGTTTAAGGTGTCAAAGTCCTTGAATGCTTTGTGCATTACACAGATATAAGAGTATTACAGAATAAGAAGATGTTAGCACTAGGATGCTTTGGGAAGTCCAGTGCAGCCCGGCCAAGTTAAGTGAATGAGTCATTCATCCTGTGAGTCATAGGTCAACCCCAAAACAGCACAAATGATGGCTGGAACCCAAAGAAATCACCACAACCCAAACATGCTGGGCTCAAGAACATTGTTAAACCACTTAAGACTGCAACTTCCTAATGTAATTAGATTATTATTTATTTTAATAACAATAAATCATCCACACACACATGTAAGCACACACACACACACACACACACACATGCATACTGCCTTCGGGATCTTACTCATTCATACAAGGGTTAGGTCAATGAAATGTGCAGTGTGCTGCTGCGTCACATGGTGAAGTCTCCTCCTGTAAAAACGTCTACCTTTATGAACTAAGAGCTCAGTGGCTGGAGATTCACTTTTAACCTTGCTTAAATAAATCTCTAGTCGATAGACGATTACTTTCTGAGGTGACTGGTGGCGCTTAAACTGACAAACTGAGCAGCCGTGGCCAAAATGTGACAGCACAAGGCTGGTACATTTCCATCTCCGGGAGCGTTTCAGTTCAAAGACGGATCCACATGTTGTCATTTCAGCAGTGCCGTAAGCCTAATTATGTCAGCGGGAGATGTGACGCTAACTGCACCAAACACCTCGTCAGTAACCAGTGAACTGCTGGCACTTTCTGGCTTAAACATTGGCAAAAGAGCAGCTGAATACTTCTTCAATGTTTGAGAGAGCAGGAGGGCGCTTGACGAGACATATTTTACAAGCCACGTTACCATTTTTGAAGCTGTTACATTGTCTGTTCAAGTTAAATCAAGCGCACTTCAAACAGTTCAAATATTTAAAAGTACTTTCAAATGTTATTTTTACCTTCGTTTGTCAGTGAGAGACTAACAAGGGAAGACAGTTCTGCAAACGACTTAGCCAATGAACTATTATAGTTGGAGACTACCTTGCCTTTAAAGTGGTGGGGTGTCTGGGTGGGGAGCAGTAACTCAGCCTCCCACTGTCAGAGATAGCGAGGTTATAAGTATATTGATAGGGGAAAAAAAAGAAGGCAAAAAATGTCTACAATGCCCATCATCTATTTTCCATTTCTCCACTGAGATAAAGATTCTGGGAAAAACAGCAGGGAGATGCAGTAGAAAAGACAGTGGAAAAGTCCCCCCACCCTGGTCAACTCCTCCTACATGTAAACATATGAACAGCATTATATGCTGTGATCAGTGATCACAGCACCTGTTTCGGCTGTCACAGTGGTCGTAGTGGCTCTGCTCATTTTGTGGCATTATAGCAAAGCTGCACCAATATCAGCAGCAGTGCAACCGCACCAACACTAAAGGCATAGACTCGCACGCACCTACATGTACATGTCTTCATGTAGTCCTCCAAGTGCTTAGTCTCTCTCTCTCACTCTCTCACTCACACACACACACACACACACACACACTGAGTACAGAGTGTGCTGAAAGGCCAGGCAGTACAGCAGACCTCAGTAGTGTGTGCCAGCCCAATCTAGTCAGGCCTTTTATCCCTCTCCTCCCTCCACTTCCACTTAAATCAACACTTCAGTGAGCGCTACAAAGCTAGTTCGCACCCCAACACACACACACACACACACACACACACACACACACACACACACACACACACACACATCTCCGTGGTTAGTCTCTGTGTTTATCTTTCACTTTGGCTCTCTGTGTCCTCGTCTCTCTAACTCAGATACAAGACGAAACCCACATGCACTCACACATACACATAATCTTGTACGCACACACTCTCTCACGAACATGAACACGCATACACCAAAACATACTTGCACACACACACACACACAACTCAACACACACAAAGGCTGGTAGTCTCTGAGGAGTGCCAGCAGTGTGAATGAATAGAATGGAGTGTAGCTTAACAATCTCTGCCCAGTGAACCGAGTTCGCTATTGACCGGGGGAAGGATGTACTATGAGCAAAGTGTGATTATACAGTGGCAGTCACTATAAGGTCTCCCTGAACTCTATATACACTGAATTAGTAGCATGGGATTTCAGAACGATTCTTCTTGGGGAGTGGAGCCGCAATGTGGCAGCAATCAGGGAAAAAGTGTGATTTTTACGATGTTCACGTCAGTAAGTAAGGGTGGCGTGTCTCGTCAAAGTCAAGTGGTCAAGTCACAGAGGCCGGAGCAGCCTGCCAACACACAACAACACAACACTGAGATTATGTGTTTCGCTAGCTTGAGAAGAACACAGGGATATTAATAGATTACATTTACTAAAAATACACACACACACACACACACAAAAGCAAAAAGGTCCCCCATAGACAAGTGTCATTAGCAAACATTCACTTTGGACATGCTCCCTGCAATAAGCACCAGCCTATGTTTGGACTGCCTCAACACACGTGTGCATATAGACACACACACACACACACACACACAGGATAATCCCAGGCTGGGTGTGCAGCCGTGTGTGTGTGTGCATGTGCATCTACGATTGTGTGTGTACAGGATCAAGCTGAGCAGGGAGGGTTTTAGTCAGGATTTCATTAGCAGGGAATAGGAGATGTTTGGCCTGGCCAGCCACCTCTGGCTCAGGGATAAGAGTTGTGTCTGTAACCTGGCTAAACTGTCTGGAAGGACAAACACTGCAGCAGTCTTATACACTTTATCTGTGTTCCTTGGGTTATTCCCCTCAGACCGGAGGAAAAAACGAAACAAAAAGAGGATGGAGGTCAAGCCCCACAGTTTGTTTGCTCTTGGATACATCCTACTGTGCTGTTGATAGGAGCTCTGTTTTTATCAGACTGATCTCTCCATGTTAAACGTTTTTGGTCCATGTCCACTACCTCAACTAAGAGAAACCAGTAGTTTGGTGTGACTTGGATTTTTGTTATTCTTTTTAAAAGAAATTAATTTATATGTTTGTTTGTTTGGGAATTATTGCGCTATACGATGTGGCTCGAAAATCATTTCTATACTGCTTCAGAAATCTCAATAAGTGAGCTGTGAATCTTGACCTTGGAAGAGAGAATGCTAACAGCCATCATGGAAGATATCACAGATAATGGCCGTGTGACTTCATATGTATATAAATATTACTTATATGGAGAAACTGGAGAGAGATTTTCATGAACAAGAGAATTCAGCAAATTTTCAGAAAGCGAAAGGAAGGAGAAAAAGGTAGGAAACGGGAGACGAGAGGGGGGATGAGGCCCAGTCGGGTCATGTGCCTGACCGGCTTGAGAGAGTAACGGAGTATAAAGGATGGACACAAGGAGAGGATGACAGAAACAGAGAGACAAAGAGAGATCGAGACAGACTGAGAGATGGAGGACAGCAAAAGCTAAGTGGGATAAGAAACAACATCCAGGGGAAAATCCCTCAGGCCATTCTTTCAATTATCTCTCTGGTCGCTGCTGCAGAGATCACTCGACACACACACACTACCAACACACACACACACACACACATCACACCCCACCCCACACACACACACTGCCACAAGGGAATACACACGGTGAATGAAAAATAGTTAAGAAAAACACTGATTAAAACCTCCAGTAGATCATGTTGAAGACATCAATGTCGCTTGTGAAAGCAAAGTACTAACCTATTTCCTGTTTACGGACTAACAGGAAACACAGCCTGAATGAGATCCTGAAATTCTGGACTAAAAATCAAACATGTTTTCATGAAAACAAATGAAAAAAACTCCTTTTGGATTGCTTAAAGGATTTATGCTAAGTATATTTATATTTGGTCTTGTGAATATTGACAGCTTCTGGGCTTCCTGCTATGCATCATCAAATGAAATCATTTATTAATGGTAAATTAGATTGATTGTTTGGTGTCACAGTCAACCATACTTGAGTTTGTCTTGTAGCCAATGGTCATATGAAGATATCAACCAACGCCCTCTCACTCTTGCGATCTTGAGCCATTTACTTGTGAAATAGCAAGATTTTAGATGATGTAGTCATCTGTTTTTAGCCCTGAACATCAGGAAGCCTGTTTTTCTTAACCAAATGGACATGGAGTGTTTTGGATATCCTTCATTTGTTTTTAAGGGTTTAAGGCGGAGAAGCAGTGATCTGTATCACCGGTTAAACCTGGATGGAATCTGCCCCTATCTCCACAAACTGTGGTTGGCTTCATAGCCAGGGGCCACACACGCTATACTGATTCACAAACATGATTTCACTCACACACACACACACACACACACACACACACACACACACACACACACACACGCCTACTTACAGATGCACACGCATGCATGTACAGCGTTAAAATAGCTAAGAGCAAGAGGTTGTGTTCTCTGGCTCCACCTTTTTATCCCACCAGTAAAATCGTTGTCAGGCACTTAGGGCCCTGAAAGCCGGCCTACCTGATAGCCACTACCAGAGCTGTACATGAAAAGGAGTTGACATCGATGTGGGTCTTCTCATTTCTCAGTTGTCCAGTGTTTCAGTTGGTGCTTCCTGTAAACAAATCTATCTCTAAGCATGATTTGCCAAAACATCTGCTTATACTGACTGGAATTGCATTTGATGCCAGCCAATATTAGATTATCGGACATTCCATCAGGAAGCATCAGGGACTATTGGAGCCCTCAGCAGTTTCTGTGGTCTAACTGTTGGAGGTAGAGGGCTCTGACAGGGGCTTTTAGGAGGCAGAGAATCCATTAGACACAGGTCGCTACAAAGTGGCCAACTATTAAAAATGCAGCAGCACCATTACTCCCTGACCCGGCCCACAACTCCTGTCTCCTTCACTGCGTGACTCCTCCTTTATCTCTGGATCGCTGTCTTTTTTTTTAAAATTTAATAGGGATTCTCTTTTCTATGGCCATCTGTTCTCTTTTTGATACATCTCACTCCGCTCTCCCTCCTCCACCTATTTTCTATTACTAAACTGGCAGGGGTGAGCCTCTCTCACCCCTCCACGCGTGTGCTGACCCGCTCAAGCTTCTCTCTCTCTTACTGAATACAGCGAAGGCATCGGTCAGCGTCCGTTACTGTACTAGGACAAGAATAGAACAGCCCACGGAGAATAATAAATGGGCGTGTATGGGTGGTTAGGAGAGTCCCTTTTAAGCAGTAAAACTACCCGGGCCCGGCAAACTGAACAGATGGTAGCAGAGGGGGAGAGAGAGCCCAGAACACAGTGGGAGAGGTAGAGAGAGGCAGAGAGAGAAAGTAAGGAAGGGAGAGAATAGGGTAGGATACAGCAATTCTCTTCTTTATATTGGCATATAATGCTATCAACAGCAGATATGATATCCAAACAGAATGGTTGGACTTTAAACAAAGAGCACATAATAATATTGCTGGACTCGGTAGTGAAGCCACGGCTGATGCAGGCAGGGAGATGTGAGGAGAAACAGGGCATGAGCAGGAAGCACGCTGTGCCATAAACCCACTACCCTCCGTTTACTTCAAACACACACACACACACGCATATGCACACACTGTTCATTTTCTTTATGTGTGTGTGGCGTGCACTGCATCATTTATGACTGCCGTTTCTACCAAGGTGCAATACTTTATGTTTGACAAGGAGGAGAACAGGCGTTGAAGGAAGGATGGAAGGAAGGGAGGAAAGATGGGAGCAGGAACTCAATGGATAATGGAAGAATTGGATATAGCCATGTTGTGTGTGTGTGTGTGTGTGTGTGTGCTTCTCTCTCTTCTTCCTTTATGATATTTACCCATCGCTGCTAAGCTGACCACTGACTGCATTTATCTCCCACATTAGAGAGACTAATTGAATGTGAAAAGCTCATTTTTGAGGGGAGGGAATATTCTATATAGATGTCCGGGCGTGTCCGCATGTGTCATTACTTTGATATCAGCTGAATGCTGTTTCTCATTACCCTAATTAAAGCTCCTCGTGTGCCGCTGAGCGTATTAGCACGCTGATCTGCAGCAAAGCTAACGATCGGTTGGCTGATAATGTGAATGTGTGGTGGGGGTTTCTTTCAGCCAAATCCTGGGCATTTCTCTCATTTGGCTGTTTGAGATTATCACATATTTTCATCCTCTGTCAATCATCATCAAAACGGATAAAAAAACTCGAATGGTTCGACGTTCAGAAAAACATCCGTGCATAACAGGCGCGCGCTCGCATATATGCATGGGCGTGTAAAATCACACGCAAATATATTTTCTGATTATCAGGGAAAGCAACACGGGGTCACCTTCAGGGGTGACGGGAGGCATGTGCCTTGTTAACACCAACACTGTGGTGTAAGCAATGCATTCCACACTCAAAGATGCAACATGCAGGATTTTGTCATGATCGCTGTGAAATTAGCTGTGATGACACATTCCACTGCAAGCACACTGTCACAGTTACAGACACTGGAACCGATCATCTGCTTTGTATTTTCATTTGGTCCAATTAGGGATTTCACAGACTTGATTTTCTGTAAAATGTGAAGAGAATGTTTCCAGTAGATTGCTAGATGATGCGTCCCGAGCAGCGGGGAGGACAGCTACAGTACGCCGATTGAAAGCATCTCGCAGTGGCAGCAGGGAAAATCCTACTTTTGAGGAACAGAGATTTTAATGTAGACCTATAGATTAGACATCTATGGATTCCAGGGGTGACGTCCCCTGACCAAGCCTTCTTGTTAAATGTTACAACAAATCACACATGGAATGCAAAAAAAAATGCAGCTGCACTTGAGCATTAAGCATCCCCCTGCCCCCCTTACCCTCTTAGAGTCATGATTAAGGGCCACTAGGCACATAAGAGGCCACACAATCCCTCCCCTCACCCTGCTAATGTACACTAACTGTACCTATAGCCCATTATAGACACACATTTACACACTCTGTCACCTGGCCGGGCATTGTTAGTTTAAGTCATTTCATAACTGCTTGTGTGTGAAGGTGGTGTATGTCTGCTTGTGTGTCTGTTTAAATAAGGCTATTGTAAGGCAAAGAAGGTAGCACCACTGTGCTAACAATACAAATCCACACGCACACGCACACACACACACACACACACACACACACACACACACACACATATATCACATGATTGATTTCCACAGGAGGAGAGCCTCCACTCTCTGGAATCAAGATTAACAAGAGGCCATTTACATCTCCAATCAAATCAGTGAGTGAGAGAGAGAGAAGGGGGGGCGAGAGAGACAGAAGAGGGAGAGAAAAAGAGAGAGAGACAGTGGAAGAGAGAGAGAGAGAGAGAGAGAGACAGAGCTGGAGAGAGAATACACAACAGATACAACTGGTGCAATTTTCAACTGGTTCAAATTCAAACCCTGTGTTTCACAGCTTTTGTCTAGTGCACACAGAACTGAAAAGGGCCCAACAATCACCCACATAACATTCACACACACACACACACACACTTCACATACACATGCACACACACAGCCACAAAAACACAAACACACAGCCAGACAAACAGATAGTCCCTATGTTTGAAGTCATATAGGGTAGCACAGGCCGATCAAACACTAGCCTGTTGTCAGGCTCCGTATAGATGTATAGCACACACACACACACACACACACACACACACACACACACACACAGCTGTTCTTCTGGGACCCAGAGAGCTTTAATGACAGCAAGCTGCACTGAGAAGAGGTCAGGGAGGGGAGACACTGTTCAGAGGCCACACACACACCGACACACACTCACACACAAATACAAGTTCATGCACACATACACAGACAAAGTCATGGGCTCATGTCCAGTCACGGACACATGGACACAACGCTGGCGTACACATGCAGGTATTGTTCACACATGGATGTGTATGCGAACACACACTGATACATGCACACACACGCACGCACGCAGGCAGGCACAGCCGAGAGGGAGCGCTGGGGGAAGGTAGGATCCAATTTGATTTGACCTTGACAGCAGAGGGAGGGAGGGAGGGAGCGCTGGTGGGAGGGATGGAGGGAACGTAAGGAATGAAGTGATGGCCTGGGCCAGATGCCTGTTGCAGATACTTGAGGAAGATGAGATGACCTTGAACTGATGGAGATAAATAATGGAACAAGAGGCAAAGATGTGACACGATGACATCTGTACACTGACGATGACACGATGCAAACAAAAACAGTGCGTTTCATTTTTAGATATTACTGAACGATTCTGCATCAGCTCTTTAAGTCAGTCTGATATACGTGTGAACGCAACGTAATGTGTTTTGTAATGACCGGACAAAACATGTATATTGGATCCTATTGGAGTCACTGACAAGGCTGATAAGAATTGTTGCTCCACTATTATTACTAGAAAACAGGATTACCTTTTGGAGAGCATTTCAAATCTGATGCCATCAGATCATTTTGCAGTTTTAATGTCATCATAACATTAATGTTAAAATGTTAGAATGATCTTTTCCATGATGATTTTATTTCTATTATTGCTAAAAATATAACAAACTGAAAACCACTAACAATTATTGCAACTACTTACTGAGCCAGTATATTATCCAGTCACAGAAATGTTTTTATTCTTGCAGATTAGCAAACAAAAATGGATGCTTATCACTGGAGACGTGGTTTATTACAACCAAATCACAGACGTTCATTAACTTACAGAACGCGACGCCAGTTTGTTCATCTTGACAACGTTCCCAAAAACACCAGACTGCTCCCAGATGTGAACGCGTGCAGTTCCCAGATCAACAGATACATTTGGAAATGTCTAAATGTTGCAAATGTAATCTAAACTAACGCAGTGACGCTAATTGTCCTAATCTCCTGTTAGAGCTGCTGCAGTAGATGTGTTGAAGTCAACTCCAATGTTAGAATTTTTGCTGACTAAAACCACTTTCCATTTTAGTCAGTAACTGGCTAATTCAATCAATGACATGATTGATATCTGACTGAATTTAATGAACTTTTTCAAAAGTTTAACACTTTACAATTTACAACCAAATATATGTATATATTGTATATATATTTTAATATATTTACATTAAGCGATGTAACCATACACTGTTGTTGGTTGAAGTAACAGCACGTTGTTGCTGAATGTACACAAACCGACAAGATGTGTTGCAAAACAATTTGCCATTTCTAAACACAGCCATGATATGAAGTCTGTGTTTGGTTGAGATTCAACACATTTTAAGAGCGTAGAAACGATTTGCTCACCTGCTCCTGCCTTCTCTTTTTTGGTGATGAAACCACCTAGTAAATAGCTCTCCGTATACATATATATCACACCATCCCACTCTCACACCTTTATCTTTGCTTCCTCCGCCATCTCTCTTCACTACGGACATGTACATATTTATTCAATATTGCAACAGACCTGCCAACTCCTCATGCTTACTATCACAGGAAAGAAAAACACAAATGAATCACACCAGACAAAGGGGACAGCAGGCCTGGCGATATGATGCAGGAGCAATCGATTAGGTCTTAGTAATCCATTTTCCTCTTCTTGGTGGTAGAAGACTCAGAATGAGAAATACTATCTTGTGTGTGTGTGTGTGTGTGTGTGTGTGTGTGTGTGTGTGTGTGTGTGTGTGTGAGAATGAAACAGAAAGAACAAAGAAGAAAAAACATATCACACTCAGCTCGGTCTTCTCCACCCTAGAGCATCAGGGAACTGTATCAGGGTCCATCAATCACATCTACAACATGCTATCATGGGTGAGTATGGAGTGGGGGTGTGGGGAAAGAGAGAGAGAGAGAGAGAGAGAGAGACCATTCATTTGTGTTTAATACGTGCGTGTGTACATCTATTCGAGGATGTGTGTGTGTGTGTGTGTGTGTGTGTGTGTGTGTGTGTGTGGAGAGAGAGAAAGGGTGAGAGACAAAGTGAGCGAGAAAACAAGGGGCTGGAGGGCCCCAACGGTGGGCCCCATGCCCTGAACTTGAACTTGGAGCTGGTGGGGTCCGAGGGGAGGATGGGGTCGAGCCCTCAGAGAGGAAGAAAAAAAGGAAATACCCTGCTGAGTGACACCAATATCTCCCTGCTCAGAGAGGGGAGGGGAAGGGGGCTGTTTTGCAAGCTGTCTCGGAGGCTATTTGAGTGTCTGCCTCGGCGATTCTTCAAATTGCCTACGACCCAAACTGAGTAGATTTGGTGCTTGCCCTGGCTCAGTCAAACATACTTGTATTGTAAAGTGTGCAGACCCACTAGGAACAGGCCCGTTTTGGTTCTTGGTCCACAATTGCGGCAAGAAATCCTCAAGTTGATCAAACACTTGAAACCACTGGCAAATCTGATTTTGCTTGTTTCTGGTACCAATTGGGAAGGAGAGACAAAGCAGAGGTAGCGGCTAGACTTATAAAAGGATCGATTATAAAAGGAGGATGATTTTAAGAGGGTTACGTGATGAAGTATATTTCTAATACACAAGTGTTGTAATGTGTGAGAAACATCCATCCTACCTTGGTCTGGAGATAGTGGGGGTAGTAGTAGGTGTACTGGGGGTACATTGGCTGCTGCTCCAAACGCTTTCCCATGTAGCTGGAATCCAATTCAAGGTCCTTGAGGCTGGAGAGAGAGGAAGCTCTCAGGCGGGGTACAGTCACTCCGAGGGGCTGGCCCAGATCCTTCAGACGGTTGTTTCCAAGAGTCCAGGATGCAGAGAGAGATAGCTCTCCTGTCAACGAGGTGTAAAGATAAAGAGATGGACGAATGGATGGACGGATAGAGGGATGGATGGTCGTGGGATCAATGTCTCTCAGGGGCTCACGAGGAAACTCACAACCCCACTCTTTCCAGGGGGTCTGGAAAGAGAGACAGAAAAGGGAATCCGGGGAGACAGTGAGAGTGAGGGGGGGGGGGGGGACGAGAGAGGTGGCGGGTGAGGAAAGGAAGATATGAAAGGATAGTAGGAGGCGATACGGGAAGCGACAGAGGGGGGATTGAAACGGCAAGAGGGAGAGAGGGCAAAAGGAGAGGAAAGAAGAGGAGGATGATGAGGAGGAGGAGCAGGAGGAGGAGGAAGGGATGGATGGATGGATGGGGTCCGGTTGCCGGCTCCTTGCGCTCTCCGCTCTAAAAATCCGACTCACTCTTGTTCTTCTGTGCTGCCCTGAACATGCCCCTCAATTGGCTTTCCAACGTCTCTCTCTTACTCTCTCTCTCTCTCTCTCTGTGTGTCTAGCTCGTTCTACCTCCTTTTCTCTCACAAGACGAGACCCTGATCCCACCGGGGGCTTGGCTGTATCCTGTGGAACACGCGCTGTCCTCTGCTGTATCCTCAAAAGACAGTGAAATCAGCGATGAACTCACACACGGATGTGGAGCTAGAGAGAAGAGGAGGAGGAGGAGGAGGAGGAGGAGGAGGAGGAGGAGAGAGGGTGGTCTGGAGCTGAAGCTGTGTCTGGCTTTTTTCTCTCTCTCTCTCTCTCTCTCACTCCCTCCCTCTTTTGTTAAGCTCCAGGGATAGATAGGTAGATATCAGTGGAACCCAGCGTGGAGGATGAGCAAAAAAGCCTGGGTAAAAAAACTCCTCTTGCTCAGGAAGAAGATCCAGACGCACACACACACACACACACAAACAGAGGAAAATCCCTTCTGATCCACAAGGTGCCTCCTCCAACTCTCTTCTCTTTTCTTCTCTTCCTCTCTGGGATCCCTCTCTTTCTTTTCAAGCTTTCTCCCTGATGGCTTGCTTCCCACCGCGCCTGCCAGCCTTCACTGTGTGTGTGCGCGGTGGTGGTAGTAGTGGTGGTGGTGGTGGTGGTGGTGGTGGTGGTGTGTGCGTGTGTGATATGTGTGTGACCGTGCATGTAACTGAGAGAGAGAGTGTGTGTGTTTGTGTGGTTGTTGCCGTCTGCTCCACTCCGTGTGCTGAGATATAGAGGGGCTCGGCTTCAGCGCAGCTACGCTCCTCCTTCTCTCTCTCTCTCTCTCTCTCTGTCTCTCTCTCTCTCTCTCTCTCTCATGGAACTATAGAACAGTGGGAGTGGTTGGTCCTGCCCTCTCTCAAGCCCTTGTGTGTGTGTGTGTGTGTGTGTGTGTGTGTGTGTGTATACGAAAGAGAGAGAAATAGAAAGAGATAGCGCAAAGGAGAGGGAGATGGGCTGTGCTGCTGGTAGAAAAGGAGGAGCCAGGGAGCAAGAGCAGGGGTGAAGGGGAGAGGAGGAAACACATGGAGTAGAATTAGGAAGAGAGGCCCCCTACTGGTGCTCCATAGACTCAACATAGCACACTCGCCACCATCCTCCATTCTCTTTACCTTGAAGTTTTTTTTCTCCTTTCTGTCTTGCGCTTACTTATATTTTATGCCAATTCTCTATTTTATACCTTTATTTTATGTTTCCGCAAACTTGCATTGATACATGCATGCACAAACGCTTGAATGGACCTCGAAATGCATGTATGCACGCCCCTCTGCCCTCAAGGACTCTCTCTCTCTCTCTCTCTCACACACACACACACACACACACACATACACAGTGAAGGGCCCTACATAGTGTGTGTATGTAGTTCAGCGGTTGCGCGGCATAGTGACCCACTGACACAGTGCTGCCTGTTGTGTGATGTAACCAGGTTTAAGTAGTGCTCTTACATAAGCACAGTGAGCCATGCATGAAAAGACTGCTCAGCCCTCTGACTGCAGCTGTGTGTGTGTGTGTGTGTGTGAAAGCGACAAGGGTTGGCAGACAATGCAAATTCACTGCAGTGGAAAGGGCCACGCGAACCGAGAGCGCGTATACAAAACCCTCTCTAAGATAAGGGGTTTATTTCCTACGAGCAATTAAACCACTTTAAAGGCTGCAATCAAAAAAAAACATTTCCCGGCCTGTCTGAATGTTTTATCGTTAAATGACTTTTCTTCAATGCATCGAGTCAAAAAAAATGCAACCTATAGATATAATCAGCATAGCATGTCTTTTTTTGCCCAATTAAAAGTGATTGATAGCTGGTCGCTTATATGGCATCGTCTCTTGTCTCGACACGGGCATGTGAAGGCAGCTCTCCTCGCGTCACAACCCTATAACACAGTGCACCATTGTGAAGACAAGATGTTGTGACTGGGGTGGAGCCTGGGGGGGAGGGGGGGGGGGGTTTCCTGTATTTTTTTTGCATGTGAGCAATCTGACTATTTGGATTTAATGATTCACAGAAGAGTCTTTGGTGCTGTAATTTTATATTGTCGTACTTTTCAGTCCTATATTTGTATCATACACGTTCTACTGTTGGTTGTGTTATTTTCTCTATTACTTATATCCTATTTTATTCTTTGCTGTATCCTATTTGCTGCTGCAATGATCCAATTTCCTTTTTGCTTTAGCATTTTACAGATGTGCTGCCAGTGCCTTTTTGCATCAGCCTTAAAAGCCAGCTGCAGAACCACCATGTGATGGAAAGTTTTATGATCAGCAATTATCAGTAACATCCTTCAGTCTTGAGTACTAAACCTACACATGGAAATGCCATTCAAACTTCTCTATCTGCCATATATCTGTCACTCTGGTGCCAGGACAACAGCCTCCTCCTGAATGTCACCAAAACTAAGGAGCTGATTGTGGACTTTAGGAGGACACAACAACAGAGGACGTACTCACCACTGGGGATAAATGGGACTACTGTGGAGAGGGTGAGCAGGTATAAATACCTGGGAGTCCACATCACCGAAGATCTCACATGGTCCACACACACTGACACTCTGGTGAGAAAGGCGAGGCAGCGCCTTTACCACCTCAGGCAACTGAGGAAATTCAAAGTCTCCCGGAGGATCCTTCAGTCCTTCTACTCTGGAGCTGTGGAGAGCATCCTGACAGGAAGCATCACTGCCTGGTTTGGCAACAGCTCCGCTCAGGACAGGAAGGCTCTGCAGAGAGTAGTGCGTTCGGCTGAGCGCACTATTGGAACTACACTCCCCACCCTGCAGGACTTGTACACCAGGAGGTGCAGAACCAGAGCCTGCAGGATCATGAAGGATCCTCACCACCCCAACAACGGTCTGTTTCAGCTGCTGCGGTCAGGCAAGCGCCTCCGTAGTCACGCTGCCAAAACAGAGAGACTGAGACGGAGTTTCTTTCCTCAGGCCATCAGGACTGTGAACTCCGACCTCACCAGGGCCCCCACCAAGACACACACACTGCCCCTCTTATGCACACACACACACTTAGGTAAAGACTACACATAATTTATAATTTATATTACACATACAATTTTCCCTTTTTTTACTATATTTTTTTATAAAGTGCTCTTATTGTAAATATTGTGTTGTTTTTTTTATATAGAGCTCTTAAATATTGTAAATATTGTGTTGGTCTATTGTAAATAGTGTGAACCTGTTATTTTGCACATTTCTGCTGAGCATTGCCACTTTGCATTTCACTACACACCTCGTGTGTGTATGTGACAATTAAACTCCTTGAATCTTGAATCTTGAATACCATTACATAGACCGTATCTAGTTGGGTGGAAACAAAATGGAAAAGTTCAAGCTTACAGGATCAGACAGCCGCGGTCATTTACACGTGTTCCCACACCGCTGGAGAAATGAAAATTCGATCACCTATGCTTCATAAAGACATTTTACATTTTAATGCTTTATTTGTGGTTTTTGGCATAATCATTATTATATTACACACAACAGGAAGAGCGTT
This sequence comes from Hoplostethus atlanticus, assembly GCA_034670405.1. Lineage (NCBI taxonomy): Eukaryota > Metazoa > Chordata > Actinopteri > Trachichthyiformes > Trachichthyidae > Hoplostethus > Hoplostethus atlanticus. The sequence goes on along the minus strand of JAXDDX010000005.1, from coordinate 8,742,548 downwards.
ATATACTGCAGTGTGGGATGCTATATGCAGTATAGGCATGGCTCACAACCTTGCGACAGGAATATTGATTCAAATTTGAACAAATGGTGCTAGGTTTAGCATGGCAAATGCTTCAAAATGTAATTTTAACACATTAACATGACATAAAATGAAATATGCTGCAATAGCAGTGCAAACTTTCATTGTATTATTGATACAATTACAAACAGAAGCTAATGACTTTTAATTAACGGGTCAATAACCTAAACTTTCCATCAAGCGTTCACCCAGTGGCCTTGTATGTTATTAAACTGTTAATAAACTGTTTTGGATAAACTACTTTCTGCTGTTAAGTTACAGGATGAACAAAGAAAAATCACTTGACAGAGTTATGAACACTGCTGTGAATTAGGGGTGCGGGAAAAGAAAAATCGATACAGCTTGCCATCTTGATACTCTCCCCTATGACACTGTATCGATTTGTTGATGCAAATCATATCCGTATCTTTATTTACTTTTCAAGGCTATAAAATATTTCTTTCATTACAGTAGTTGCTGAAATAAAATACATGTAGGTGTTTGTCCTGTGTCTAGTCGGTAAATCAACGAAACCAATTTGTTACAGGTTACATGCAGGACACCTTATACAAAAGAGCTCCTCGTTCTCCAAAAACTTTGCAGAGAAATATAAGCATGTTGTTGGGTTACTGCAAGCATAAACAGACCATACTGATTGTATTGCATTTGTAGTTAAGGAGTGTGCATTCCTGAGTCTTTGCAATCAGAAACCTGCACTCCCTATGAACCCTTGGACCACGCGCACGCACAAAGGGCACAAAGTGCATAAATGGCGCAAAGGGCACACGCACACGTAGGGAGGTAACTTTCATTCACTAGCGCTATGTGTGGAATGTCAAATGATGGGAAGGATACAGGGGAGATCAAGTGTGTGCGCGTGTGTAGTCCACCAGCCAAAGATTTCATGGAAAAAACAAGGTACTGCTGACATTGCACTTTGTTAAGACAAAGAGAGAATTGATCCTTCCAACTTCACAATCTTTACATCTCACTCTGTACTCTGCTGCCACGGCAAAACCACATCATTACCCTATCAAACGACAAACCAGTCAAATTGGTGGTGATAAATGCATATTGGTTAATTACATTATTTTTATATCAAAGTCGCCTCAAACACAATCTCATTTTCCGCCTGCTTGCCCCCTGCTGTATATTTCTAATTGACTTACACTAGAACAAAAATCAGTAGGTGTCTCCAGAATTACACACACACGCTTTTTATGATGCCTAACTACTGACTATTTATCAACCACATGTGCACTGCTTTGCAAAAAGAACCATCTTCCAAGGCTAACTAGCTGAGAAAATATAACAAGCAAGAGAAAATAGTTTAACTTAACCTGTCAAGGGAGGAGAAATACCAGACAAAGAAACAGCGAGAGTATAATATCAAAGTGTTTTCACAGACATTGTGTGTTCTTATAGCCCCCGGTCATCAAAGCAGTTTTCAAATGGAGCAGGAAAGGGCATGCTGCGACTCAGTGGTGTGATTCTCTCATCGCTGACCACCAGATGTACAACAAACACTAAGCCAGAAAAAAAAGAGGAGGAAAAAAGCTTCACATCTTAGCTCAGATACAGCTGGGAAAACAGAAGAGGTCACGATGACGACAGTCCTATCCTACAGAAGCTGTTCTCGTCGGTCTTCAAGGAAAACACTGGCCAGGATGCAATCACACACACACACACACACACACAGCAAATTTACAGTGGTAAATGGTCTATTACATCCAGTCGCCACACACAGTATGGGAGGGAATTTGCCTCTTTGTACGACCCCTGAGATACAGACGCAAGAGTGAATCTCGAAGAATGAAGAATAAACGGTTTGGTGATTTGCGCAGGGACACAGATCACAGATCAGACACACCTTTGATCCATGTTACATTGAGTATCATCCAAGAAAGCTCTTAACATGTCACCACCATTTCACCCAAAAAAAAAAAGGAAGGAAGTGAGGAAATCATGAGGAAAGACGTTTCTCTCAGAATGCAGCTCTTTAGGAATTAAGAGAATACTTGAAGCCAATTGATGCCCATGTACTTTTGAAAATACCAAATGCATTAAATGAGTTTGATGAGAACTGTGGTCATGAAATTTACTCAGTACACACATGATCATATAAACTATCAATATGAATGAGAAAATTGAAACCCCAAAATTTAAGTTTCAAAGTCTTTAGAAAATAGCAGCAATGTCTATGGCAGTTTAAACTCCTCCAAGCTACATGTATCAACTACTACTACTACTACAATATGGTCAATGTCCTGCAGGAACCGTGTACTGCGTCACCTAGAAAATAATTCAGTAATTAAGAAACCTAGCTGCTTTTCAAATGGACGCCTTTTCATAGCTGACATTTTGTAATGCCTTGTGATTAATGATTTAGCTCAGACTCTGATTTATGAAACACTCGCTATGTGTGGCTGACAATGACAGCCGGCAATAACAATACAAATGGGTATGAAATTGGTGGCACGGGGGTTTGTGATGGATACCAACAGTAAGTATATTAAGGGCAGAGGGAAATGCGTTGACGTCTCAATCAATGACACAGGCGGACAAGAGGAGGAAGATATTAAGTTACACGATATGAAAAACACATACACCAAACTATCTCTGTAGGCCATTAAGCCGTGAGAGAAATCACTTCAAACCAATAACCCCCTGTACGACAGTGTACAGTTCATTACATGACTAAATCAAAATGGAGACAAATCACCTTAGACCCTTTGCAAATCCCTCTCCTCCCATCTGCCTTTTCCCCCTCGCTTCTCCTCTTCTCTCCTCACCCGACATCAAGCGGCAGCTCACTTTAACACAAATCACCAGTTTATTAAAAAAGAAAACAGAAGAGTGCATCAGTGGATTCATTTGAACCATTATGCAAATGCGACAGGGGATGAAGCTTTTATTAATATTAGAGAAGTGTTGCATCAGATAGCGCTGAAGTTCATTCAGTTACTCTAGTTGAAGATGAAGGAGTTATGATGTTGCCATGGTTGGTACCACGGTAACATCTCAGCCCGCATCAGCGCAAAACTCTTGATGGATCTTTCGCTTCAGCAAAAACATGGAAAAAAGCATCTCAGAGTTCCATTTCACAACCAAACATTTTCCATTTTGTTTTATTAAACAAGACGCCTTGATGGGTTTTTATCTGATTTATGACATTACTTTGACTTGCTGGAGGTTTGGGATCGCTTTGGTGACCCAATAGTTTTGCAACATGTTCTCACAACAACAGCCGTGAATATTTCATGTTTCATATTTCCAAGTTATGCACCCATGCTATAGTTATGTATGGCCAGCCACATAATCTATCATTACTACTAACTACTTTGGTTGAAGTTAGGCAACTAAAACAATTTGGTTAAGGTTAGTGGTTAAGTTAAATAGATAAACACAATGTGATGTAACAAATAACACACAAGAATATGTACTTTACTAGTCTTTATTGTTAAAGACTTGTTACGTATTGTTTAAACGTTAACAGTTTGGATTGGAAAAAGTACATGAACCATGAGATTTAGTAAGTGGTGGAACCTCCTTTAGCAGGGTTTTGGAATTTGTGTTTGGGTCATTGTCATGCTGCATGACCCAACCTCTGTTAATCTTCAGATAGTGGACCATTATCCTGATATTCTCCTATTCTCCTAGAGAATTTCAATTTGATTCATTGTTCCCTCAATGATTGAAGCCATCCAGGCCCTGAAGCAACCCCAAGTCACGATGCTCCCTCCACCATGCTTCATGGATGAGAGGTTTTGCTGTTGATTTCTGGCTTAAATCGTCCAGATTCTCCTCTAGTGTATTTCTGCCTTTAGGCTGTTATGTTCAATAAAACATGTAAAAGAACATTTTTTGTGTGTTATTTGTTAAATCACATTATGTTTATCTATTGTTATAACTTATATGAAGATCAGACCATATTTTAGGAAAGATTTATGCAGGTAATTCAAAAGGGTTCACAAACGTTTTCTCACAACTATATATGGGTGCGGGCCTCTGTCATTCTCTTTGTCTCGCTCCCACTCCTTCTCCCTCTCTCCCTCTTTCCCCCCTTCACACTTTCTCTCTCTGCAGGTACAGGGCCTGGGAGGTGGTGGAGCATGACTGACTGACTAGGGCCCATGCTTTCTGCGGCTCCGAGGGGTAATTAATTTCAGCAAACGACCGCCACGTCTGTCGGCTTTTATAAACGAGCGTTTACGCACTATGGACAATTTAACCACTCCACTGAGCCCATCCTGACAGAGATGAGTAGAGAGGGGGGGGAGAGAGAGAGGGAGAGAGAGAGAGAGAGAGAGAGAGAGAGAGAGAGAGAGAGAGAGGAAAGACAGAGAGAGAGAGAGAGAGAGAGGAGGGGGAACACACTGCTAAGTGACTGATGGGAGATTTAATCAATAGAGTAAGCACATTTACTCTCATGGTGTTCGCACAACATCCATATTCATACTGGTAATTCTCTCAACGCCCGTGCTGTTGCAAACCACAAAACATTAGAATGTGTGAAGGACTTCGCTACATCACATCAAGACTTATCCAAGGCCAGCATCATCACTGCTAATTATGAATAGTTTCATGGACTAGATATCATTTTTGACTAGACATGTTTTGGCACATCGTCCTATCACGCATCTAGCCTGCATTCTTGAGTCATCCGCGCTTCATTCTTTCTTCAATGTAGATCTGCACAGACATACTGCAGCACAAAACAAGTCATTACCGGGTCTGTCCTTGCAGCTCCTGATGAGTGCAAAGAGAAAGGAATTTAGACTTTCTGAACATTTCCTCCGAGGGATAGAAGACTGGTGCAGCAGTAAATCACTGGTGCCCTCACTGCATCCAGTAAAATGTGGGATTTCCACAATGGCTAGACCAGTAAAATGTCCTCCCAAATGGTACTTCCTCCATTAAATCATAAGACATTAACTACTGGTATTACTGAGGGCATTTGGATTGCTTTTTGTCTAGACTATGGTAATGTGCTGTATAGTGTCTGGACAGCGTTCACTATGCGTTAATACATAAAGTACATTAGGCGACATCCCTTTAGGCTTTAGAGAAATAGTCCACAGTTACTCACCACCTAAATCATCGGCCCTTTGCCCCTGAAAATACGCCCCACCTAGCAAACTATACTCCATACACTCTAAGTTGGAAAGTTGTCGAGATCTGTAGGAGTGGTTGCGTCTCGTACAGCATTCATACAGCAGCTTTACACTGTGCAACATTCTCCTAGACTCTCAGCATCTAAATAATGCCGCTTTTCTCCATGAAAATACCCAAATGTCCTGTATTATTAACTGGTGTTGGTGCTGTTGAGATGGGTAGTTTAATCAGGACCATGGTGAATTGGTGAAATGTTCATTCTACATTGCAGCAACTAAGCATGTCCAAACCACAGCATAGTTGTACAGCACCATAGTCCTGTTTTTCCATTGAATATAAGGACTGCACTATACTGGGGGACTCTTCATTACAGTGCATTCACAACGTCCAGCGTTCCAAAACTTTCCCCTTCAGAATCTGCCTAACCACAATCACTCAGCACTTGAATCACTTCCCCTACTCCCTTGATGATACGCCCTGCCCTGAAAACTGAGGTCAATAAAATAAATCAGCTTAAGTTTGTATGGTGTAACACCCTCGTTATTATAACTCAACAGCATGTAACATTCCCACTGTTTTCCCCTTAGAGTTTCCAGAGCCCAAGACTTTGCAGAACCACACCACCGTCACTCAGCGCTTCGTCAGCCGAGTACTGTGAAAGCCGTTCTGTCTGCCTCAAACGCTATTAGGTTGCCAGACTATTAGCGCTGCAGCTCCACTCTGCTTTATTCCCCCTGCCAAAACAAGTTACATGGCTCGCCTCTAACTCAGTGTTTTCACAGCTAGACATACATTACTGTGTGACATCAAGCCCTGGGGCTTATAGATCTGCAGGATTGTATGACAAGAGTCTTTATGGTTTTGCAGGAATGTATGACAGCAGTCTGCCTGCCTCAATGCTTGGCAGGGATAACTATAGTGTACCACAGTGTGGAACAGAACAGTGCAGCCATATGAGGGGCCTGCGGCAGCAAGTGTTTCCATAGCTACAGTGGGCCGATGGGATTGTTTACTGTCCAAGAATGAGGGATTAAGACAACGAGCGATTCTCTATATGCTGAGTGATCATTTCTGCCCCCATGGTGTGTGTGTGTGTGTGTGTGTGTCCCTCCAAGCAGCTCTTAATAAGGGTGCCCAAGAGCATACCGCGCTCCACTGACTTATAAAAGCCTTCCCACATCTATTTTTCTCACACATAGAAATAAACATCCACTCTCTGTCACACATGTGCAAAGCATGCACACACACACACACACACACACACACACACACACACACATATACACACACACACACACGGTATGCTTCGCCAAGTCAGTGTAATCAGGGCAGCGTAATGTGTTTACTTCTCTGAGGTAAGAGAGTTTGATTAAGGAGCAGCCATCTGGCAGAGGAGGAGAGGCGAGGAGAGGAGAGGAGAGGAGAGGAGAGGAGAGGAGAGATAAGGAAAGGAGAACACTTCAACAGAGATCAAACCATTCATTGTGATCACTACACATGCATGGACAGGTCTGCTTTACAATCAGTCGTGAGAATTGCAGCTCAACCTCGAGGACAAACGACACCAGACATAAAACCCTCCATTAACAATGGCAACACCTGCCTCATATCACCATCACAAAGAGATAAACCACTGGTGACTAACGGCAACATCTAGCGAACATTACCATGTTGTCACACCAAATGTCACCATTTGGCACTGCGCTTCTCCAATCTGCTCTTAATAGTCAGCGTGGTAATCATTTTGTTTTCAGTTCTCCAGTAACGATTAGACATAAAAGCAACCACTAACAATGGCAATCAGCTAGTTCACATATCATGGCAGCCTAGACATTACTATTGTCCTGCAGAATGGTTTTATGCTACTTCCTGTTTTTTTTTGTTTGTTCTTGAAGCTGACAGCTTACATTGTCTCCAACATGTATTAAATATACACTGCATGGAACCAAATATATCATGGAACCTAACCAAACCTTGAAACCTGACAATATGTTATTAAATGGAAAAAAATGAATGCATGTCAATGAGAACAAATCTTCTTTTTTAGGTAACACAACTGTAGTTAAACTCACCCTTAGCCATTACTTCTACTATAGCCTTACTGCTCCATTAACCTCAACAAGCTTAACTCAATGGCCTTCATTCCTCACAGCAATGGCTGCTGCTTCATACCCTGGTGGCTTTAACAGGAGAGGGGCAATCTGAGTGGGGGACAGCATCCCCCTTGTTAACAGAATATATGTTATCCACTGCCCTTGTTAACCCACGATTTCAGAAGAAAAATATGTGAAAACAATGTTTTACCTCCCTCAATGTCGCTCTTGCTAAATATGAAGAGAGTGTACACCGGGGGCCGAGGCAGGGGCCTAACAACTGCAGTAAAAGACTGCCATTAAGTTATACTGTCCTTGTCCTGCTGTGGTGTTTAATCGCCCAGTTTTAATATGCAACAGGGAAACGACATCCCACTTACAAGTCGATTTTGTGCGGGCCTCCACACTGAGTCAGCGATTATTGATTACGGGTGGAAGCGTTTTGGAAAATAATCTGTTTTATGGTGGTTCCCCTGGGGCTTACTGTTCAATCCTATCCCAATCCTAAAACTTGAACGTTAAACAAATGGACAACCCTGTCAGAGAAAGCTGCAGCATGCGGCTGAAAAACACCTTCACTCTCAAATTAAAGGATGGAACCCTTGATTCAAGCGACAGCCAAAGTGATGTTTTAGACCAACTGGGAAACTGGAAAAGGAAAGGAAATGTTTTCTGAAAAGAGAACGGAAGAGAACGGTGTTGTGAAGACAGACGGGTATAATGGAGAGGAGTCTCTCGCAAACAATACCGAGAAAAGAAATTCTGATTCTTCTAGATGATAATGAATCTCATCACATCACTGGGGAGATATTGCAATGCTGCTGAACGGCATATTTTAGGGATCGGAAGGCAAAGTAAAAGAAAAGTAGCTGAAAGCAATCGCATCACATTTTGACAAATTAAATCAGTAGACTGTAAGATTACCTTTTCACATTACAAATAAGCCCAACCTTGTGCACCTCAGGAACGCTGAAATCTTAAGAAAATCAATGTTAAAAAAAAATGTGATTTACCTCATGAAAATGAAATTTAATGAGTGCATCAATCTTTTCCTTTCAAGTTAATTAAATGTGTCTCCCGCTTTTTATTGTTTAGCATTTTTGTTTAGTTGTTTAGTTCATGAGACGCTGCTCTCCCACCTTTAACTTTAAACAGGATATTGCTGACTGGACATTATTTAGAACGTTGTGCGCATTTTCACCCAGATTTTACTATTCACCTGGCATTGCAGTTTGAGCTAAATCAGGTGGAAATACTCTGGTATGTGTCCACCCTGTTTAAATGAATATACTCTGACCACACGCCCTCTGCAGCTTTGCATTGAAACCCTCTTCCTGACCCGACTGCAATTATTTCAGCAAGGCTATAACTCTTCCATTGTTGTGAAATGGATCTCATGAAACATTTGAACAGTCCTTTCTTTTCCCTGTTTCGTGGATTTCAACGTGGAAGCCCGTGGAGCTATAGAATAACACACCAGGGAGGAAATACTGGACAGCTCTGATGCCTTTCATGTTTCCCAGACGGGGAGCAGCTTCCTGTTTTTTTCAATAGACACAATAATTAGTGAACACGTGTATGTGCACATACACATAGCATAGAGGAAGATCAGAACAAACGCATACCAGCACACCATCACCCACGCACCTGTATGCACGGATGCCTGCATGTACGAACACACACACACACATACACACACACACACACGCTTACAGCGAAGAGAAAATGCAGTGAAACATCAGTCCTAATTCGTTTTCCACACAACGGGTCTTTTGTACACTTCACACCACAACAGCGGAGGGGGAGGAAGAGGGGGAGGAGGGGGTCTGCACTTCCAACATAGTTTTCTTTTCTTTGAAGTGGCATGGCTAAATGAGTTTTCAAATCTCCGTAGGTTTCAATACCACAGAGAAATACGACCACAGTTGATAGGCGCCACTTACATTCAATTATCTCTGTTCCGCACACAGCGCATTGACACACGCACGCACACACACACACACACACACCAGTTTTTTCTATGCAGAGGAAAATTGTGTCTCTCATTACCAGACCGTTCTGAACACTGAGACACTGCTTCATAGTGCCCTATCTAAAATTATGTAGATACAGTCCTCTGCTGTGCTTCACATACATCAAATAATAAGATATATTGAAATTGTGTGGGGCTGCAGGAACGATGATGGAAAGGAAATGCTTCATTAAGCAACAGCCGTGGCTATGGCTGTTTTGTCAGTACAGGAGTTGTTCAAGACGCTCTGTGCGAGATTTTCTCATTAATACGTTTCATACATTTCTCATTTCTATATCACTAAAAAACATAAACAAAGAAATGGTTGCTGTAGTTCAAAAGACTATGCCTAATTGTTTCATGCTTTCATTTGATCCATTTCTTGGCCTTGATTTGCTGAAAAATCAAGTTCCTCAGCTGTATACATGAGGTGTCTTAAGTGTAGATAAAATGCATGATATCTTGCACATTTCTATATTAAATCGCTATTAAATAACTATTTCAAATATACGGGGGATCTTATGTTCCCATTCAGAAACCTCACTCAGATGTTAACGGGAAAGAGGACAGGTGGGGACAGTACCTGGCACTACCAACTGGACAGCTCCCACCACAGATGTTCAATTGAATTTGGTCCGCAGCACCTCAAGAAGGCTCACCTCCTCACCGGCCCCACCCCATCACCCCACCCACATTCACGCCGCTCTTGGCACTGATCAGACTCCGGACAGCGCTTCATCACATCTGTGCTGCTCCACCTCCTCTGGTGGCTCAGCGGGGGAACGGATCTATAAATCCAACCATCGCATAGCAGGGAAATGGACTTTGGCAGTAAGATGGAGGAGAGAGGGGTGAAGAAGTAAAAAAAAAAAAAGAAAACTTCAGTAATGGTCGAAATGATCACACATGGTGGAACTGGCATCACCTTCTCCAAGCCACCCTGCATTCACCAGTTTCTTTCTCAATCCATCTCTCTCACACATTTTCTCCTATTGTCTCTCTCATTCTCTTCATAACATACCCATTACCCGCATTCCCGCTCTGTCACATCTGTTCACTTTAGTTTGTTACGCATTGGAAGTTAGTCAAATCCAAATGTGGTAATTGACTCAATAAGTGCTATTATCTTTGATGTCAAGGATGACTCATCTTGAGTCTTTGAGATGCATCTGCGCACTTTCCAGGATTACCGACTAATGTCAGCCTGCTGACTCACTCTCCACACTACCCACTCAGGGAAAAAAGACACTGGAGTAAACTGCTGGTGACCTTGTAAAGTGAAAAAACCCTCACAGGACAGCTGGCACATTGATGATCCACCAACGGTTACTGGAGTGCATTGGAGATCCTTTAAATCAGTGACTGAAATGCAGCAATTGCGGTTGTGTGGGTGTATGTTTGTTTGTGTATGTGAGAGGCTGGGGAGTGTGAGTATTTAGAGTCCTGGCCATGATTATTGGCACCCTTGCATTTTATCCAGATAATGTACAATATCTTCTTAAACAATTGGAAATTGAAACAACTTTCGGTTTTCATGCTTCCTGTTTTATTTAACAGCACATGATCAAACAATAAAAATATATTTTATGGCTTCAAAATTGAAAAGTGGCTATGGTCATGACTCATGGTCTCATGACCATAGCAACATTTCAATTTTGAAACCATAAAAGATTTTTTTCAATTTTTATTCTTATTGTTGTTGATCATGTGTGGTTGTATGAATAGTTTTCTGATTAGGTATCTACAGCCATTCATGGAGAGCCTTGTTCTATACCTCCAGCATCCCTGTTTGTCACAGCAATTCACAGAGCCAATATAATCAAGCTTGTTCAAGCTTGTACCCAGATTACAGACCAGTGTGTGTTCTCCACAGTGTCCATTCTCCACTGGTTAAGCTCTCCCTCCCTCGCTAATTCAGGATATTTAGAAACAAAACACATGATGAATTGGAAAAGGAGAAACAGAGTGAGAGGGAGAGATCATCAGGGAGAGTTGGAGGAGAGGGAAAGAGAGAGAGAAGAGAATGAAAGGTAGACAAAGGAAATAGATAATATATGAGAGAAAGGCAGAAAGATATAGAGGAATGTAGAGAAAGAAAACGGGCTGTTGGGTATGATGGATGGAGTGGTAAAGGAGAAGGAGAGGAGGAGGGGGTGTAGGTCCGCCACCAACTCCTTTTCTCTCAGACATTCAGCTGTGCTGCAGAAGTAGGAGGCTGGTGCGATGTGTGTGTGTATATGTGTGCGAGTGTGTGTGCCGCATGAACCAGGAGTCTGGGGAGCGGTAGGGGGTTGACGGATCATCTGTCGAGAAGCAGGCTGGAGGGGTCCTCTCTCTTTCTTCCTCTCCTCGTTTTCCTCATTCACTCATTCACTCACTCGCCCGCTCGGCTCTGTGCCGCTCAAGGTCACTGCAACACTGCGAAAGTCTGGTAGGTACATGATACCAGCAGCCCAAGGGTGAGTCAGTACTTTTCTACACCTCTCACTCCCCGACAGCCAGACACAAGAGCTAGTGTAGATGCTGGTACACGGTGCAACATATCCCATTTCTATATTGCTGCCAGAGCCATTACAGGTGAAACTGTTCTTTGTGCCCCGTTGCATCAACACCTTGCAGATTTATTGACTTTTCAGTTATTGAAAGGTCCTGGCCCGGTGATCTAACTTCTATATGATATGATGTCAATGAAATGAAAGCTGTCCTGATTCAATAAACTTAATGTTAAGTGCTTCTTAATGACTTGAGTCTGTCTGTTTTTCTCCCACGCTTGTAAAGGAGTGATATTTAGTTACATGGGAAAAATAAAATAACAGAAATCTAAGACTTTAACAACACAAACTATATACTTTGGAGGAACTTTGTACTTTGTACTGTGTAGTTTTCTTGCTTTTGAGTTCCAGGAGGGATGAGTGGAGGAACAGATACCACCATAGACCTTGACTTGGATAGACAATGCATTCTTGTTGAGAGAACCAATTCAGAATGTGTGGGTACAAACCCAGCCAGCAGCACCGTGGCTTTAGCAGAGATCTCTGTGGAGGCAAAGCAATTTCACTTCCTCTTGCCTCACCCTTCACTTCCTTCCAGCTCTTTCTACCCGGTAGGGAGAGAGGGAGAGACAGAGAGAGATAATTAAAGGTGCTATGTGTAGCATTTGTAAACATCAATATATCATTGTCACATTAATTGTGCTACCTTGCTATAATGAGACAAATGAGACCGTGGCCCAGATGATTGGTAGCCTCTATCTCATGCCAGTGGCATGCATAGTGCTAAAGCTTTAGCTCAGTTTGTGCTGTCTTTCTGTGTTGTGTAGCACTCTCCCTGTGCTGTAAAGCAATCCAGCAGATTTCCTGCAAAAATACGATCCAGTGGCACAGAAAAATGCAGTCTAGAGGCCATCTTGGCGATGGTCTCATTCGTTAATAATTATATGAAAAATAATGTAGTAGTCATTTACTCATATTAAAATGCTACAGTAGCACCTTTAAAGAGAGGAAGCTAGAAAGACATGCAGATGTAGAGAGACAGAGGTAAAATAACATGTTGTAGCCAGGGGTGTAAAGTACTTGAGTAATTGTACTTCGTTACTATACTTAAGTACGATTTCGGGGGATTTGTACTTCACTCGAGTATTATTAAATTTGTATACTTGTACTCTTACTCAATTACATTTTCGAGAAAAAAAAGATACTTTTTACTCCTTACATTTAAAATTCAGACCTACCAAGTACAAGTAAGTCTCGCAGGTCCAACAAACTTTAGAAACTTTAAATTAGTATTATTTTTTTCATTGGCTGAACTAATAACCCCACGGCCGTACTTTATTTAAAACCAATAAGATCCCTATCAATAGAAAATTAACCCGCCCATGATGTCACAATTGGCTTTTGTGGTGTTACGTTTGGCTTTTGTGATGTCACAATTGGCCTTTGTGATGTCACAATTGGCTTTTTTGGTGTTACGTTTGGCTTTTGTGATGTCACAATTGGCCTTTGTGATGTCACAATTGACTTTTTTGGTGTTACGTTTGGCTTTTGTGATGTCACAATTGGCTTTTATGATGTCACAATTGGCCTTTGTGATGTCACAATTGGCCTTTGTTATGTCACAATTAGTTACGATTGGCTTTAGTGAATTTAGTGAAGTCATTTTAATGCAAAAAATGTCCCCTATGCTTTTTTATTATTGCAATGGATAGACAATTCTAAAACATTTTAATACTTTAATACTTGAGTACATTTAAAAGTAGAAACTTTTTGACTTTTACTCAAGTGTATTTTTAGCTAGATACTTCAACTTGTAATTGAGTAAGATTTTGAACCAGTACCCATACTTTAACTTAAGTATAATCTCTGGGCTCATTGGCTACACCCCTGGTTGTAGCCAATGTAGAAAACAGTTTTCCTCATTTTACATGAATGCTGCACTTCTGCTGCAGTATTGCTCCACCTTCATAAGGAATTGTTTGGGAAAGTATGCAGTACCCGTAGTACAGATGCATGTAGGGGCTTAAAGTAGATACAGCTGTATACACCACTTTCAATAAAAACATCCGATAAAAAACTGACCGAACCACAATGAGATATACCAACCATAAGACCAGGTGCACTTAGAGCAAACATGTCGTATCTCAAACCTCAGGCAGGGACACTTCAGCTGTTGCATTTGTGGAATTTGGCTGTAGACAATTACCATGGTTAGTCATGGTAGCTGATAAAATATCAATTGATGCTAATGTTTCTTTTGGCTTTGAGCTTGTACCTTCACTGTATAATTACTTTTTTATTCCAATTGCAGACAGTTTCATTTTTTCTTTAACCACATGTATGGCTTTGCTGAAGTGAATGCTTTTGAAAGCCCTTAGTCAAAGTGATACCAATCTGACATACCATCTTTAGTTATTTGTCACCGGTCAACATGAGGAATCCGTTGTTTTTTGGTTGTTATTTATTTATCAATGAATAATAAGGGTTATGATACTAATGTGTTGCTGATGGGGAACAAAGGATATCTACTGTAAGGATAAAGTTCACAATGATAGTATTCCGACAAATTGCACTCACTCCTGAGAATCATTATTTCCGATGACACATTCCCATGACTGCCTTTCTCCTTTACTTCTCCTTGTTTTTTCATCTCTCTCTCTCTCTCTCTCTCTCTCGCGCGCTCTCTCTCTCTCTCTCCCACTGTACTCCCACCAGCCACTGTGGGTTTTCTGGGATTCCTGTGGCTGAGTCATCTCATGCTCCGTATCGTCCAAAATATCATCTTCCCAAAAGTCTCCCCAGAGCTGGAAACGTAGTTGGCTTAGCATGAAAGGAGTTTGTGTGTGTGAGAGTGACTGGGAGAGAGAGGGGGGTGGCAGAGAGAGCACCCTTTACTCTGATCCAGCCCTGATTCACTCCATGAACAGCCAAAGTAGCATGAAATGACCCTCATCCTGTCCCTCCCATAGCCCCCCTAGACCAACTTCCCAGCCTGCTAGCCAACCCCAGTAATCCACCGTACTCCAACCTATCTATAATCCATCTATCTATGCACAACAGCCTCAGCTATCCAAGCCATAATGCAGCCATTCTCAACACCAGCCTCCCACTGTGGCCCAAAAGACACAACCCAGCTTCCGCAAACCTCAATTCATAGCCCCCTAAACCAGCCCCAGAGTCGTTCTTAGCCCCGGTCTCCACATCACAGTCCTCTGCCTACCCATCCTTCCCACCTAATTGCTACCCTCCCTAACACCAAATCCCACGCTATAAAAACATTGTGTTAACATAAAATTAGAAGTAATCCATTGTATTGAGTAGTTTAAGTTGTGAAGTCATTGAAAGTTGCATCAACTGCCTGGGCCAGAAATACCCAATGCAGCTGGATGACTTTGAATGTTCTGTTGAAGTAGTACATTACTTGCGGTGCAGTTTCCCCCATCCTGGGCCAGAACACCCCCATTCTCAGCCCCAGTTTCTCAACCGCAGCCGCACCCTTTCTAGGCCATGACATCCAGGCCAGAGCCCCTGCCCGCTCAGCCTCAAGTCCCCCCGACCCAACTCTCAACCCCAGTCCTCCTTATTCCATACTACCCCAAGAGTCCCTGGCTTCCCGACCCTACTCCCTTACCCCTCCCTCACCCTACCCCTTAGTCCCAACTCAAAACTTCAGCCCCGGCCAACATGGTCTCCGTCACCCCACCCCAGACTTCACATCCAGGCTCCTTAATCCCAGTCTATCTGTAGTCATTCATTCCCAGCCAAAAGCACAGATGTTTCAGCAGGCAGCTCACATTCTCTCACAGTTTGGGTTAGGAAAGCCAGAATTTATACAGAGTAGTTACTTTATAAGGCAGACAGAGGTAGGAGGACAAAACTAAACATGGGCAGCACTTTACATATGAAAATGGCTATAAAATGTACTTTTCTACTGAAACATCTAAATAAATACAGCCGACTGGTGTATAGGGCACTGAAATACATACAGTGTATAGAGCAGTGAAATTAATCCAAAGTCAAAATTTTCATTATCCAACCACACATTTAGCCCGAGAGGTGGCCAAAAGGCCAAGCAGCTAGCCAAACAGACGAAAAAAGTACTAGTCAGCATGAAGCCTGCCAGTAGGAAAATAAGCCAGGAAAAAAAGACCAACCTGCTAGTCGGTCTGTCTATGAGCCAGCCTGCCACCCACACTGCCAGAAAGCAACCTAGCTAGTCAAAATGGACAGGAAATCGTTAAAACAACAGGTTTTCATTTTTCCATGGAACCTGTCGTTGCATTCTTCTCCCCGTGAGGCGGCTCTTGACTCACGGCGAGGTCAGGTTAGAGGAAGTTAGTCATAACAAAACCAGCAGACAGCAGCCTTTAGTTCGCCTCTTCACCATAGCCCAGTCTCATCACAGCTGCCAACCTGTCAGTGTTTTAGTTTAGCTGGTTTTCTTAATCCTCCATCTAGCTATAGCCTCCTTAAAGGGGAATACTGTTGATTTAAGGATTCAACTATGTCTTTTTTTTAACTTTAAGATCAAAATGTACCCAATATTATTATAATGCTATTTATTTTAAATTTAAAGGTATCCTTTCACCAAATAATTCCTTGATTACTTGCATTTTCATCTCTATGGAGCTGTAGATTGTTGTGAAATCACACATAGGATGTGGGTAAAGTTTGAAAGTGTTGGCAAAAGTAGTGAATGTTGACCGATACAGACCAGCAGTAAGGAGTAGGACTACCGTATTTCAAATGCACTGGTATTCCCCTTCCCCTTTCATTTCCACTTTATACAGGGCTACAAGACCTTAACCTGTTTTTGAGTGCCCCCAGCCTTCGAGTATTAGAGCTCCTCAATATGAAAAGATTGAAGTCAATGCACAGTCCAAGTCTGTTTAGAATGCATTAGCCTACAATCTCTCACTGCTTTAACCTTGTTGAGCTGCAGCTCAGAGACATAAAACTCAAATTCACATCCCTTTGCTCCAGACTCTGATTAATAGAGAGAGAGAAGAGAAGGTCATGAGCGTCATTAGAATGGCATCATCATCTCATTACACCCAGAGCCATTCACAGGAAGAGTTGGGCCAGGATGTGCTTTTCTCCCAAAAGTTTGTGAAATGACATCTGCAAATACGTGCTCTGTGCACGGAGAGTGAGAGAAGTGTTTCCCCACCTTGAAAGTATTACAGTACATGAAGGAGACACGACTAGAAACAGGTAGTAGTTTGACACTGAAATGGTGCGGTGGAAGGTAAGGGTGTGGAGGTGGCGGTGATGGATGGGCGTAGACACTCTTCAACTCTTTACTTCAACTGTGCCAAGAAGTTTTCTACTTTAAGTTCTGTTTTAATCTTTAGCAAAACTTCTTCTTATTTAACCATGACCAAAACCAAAACTTGAACCAAAGTTTTAGTTGCCTAACCTTAAACCTAACACCTAACCAAAGTTGTTTTACCTGCCTAAGCCTGACAATTAGCTAACCTGTTCACGTGAAGAACAGGTGAAAATGGGGTGTCCATTTCATGGTATTGTCACATAATCTTATTCATGTTCAAATAATTTGTGTCCAGAAGCTCATTTCACAAGATTTCATGAGACTGTGTTGAGGCACCATGCTTGCACCCAATTCCTAGAAGTGTTGGCTGCAAATAAGTAATCTTGCCCATGCATAACATTTTAAAAATCAGATGGCATAGGGCCACCAGTTACTCAAAAGTGGCAATGGGGCAAGGTCGTGGAGTGAACATGGCACAAGTCTAACTATCTGTCTGGCACAGCTGTTAAGAAAAGACAGACGTCCCCATAGCAACTTTGAACGTATAAACATTCAAAGGTTTTATCAGGGCTTTACAATGTATCGTCAGCCGAGATGAGATCATGTGTATAAAGTGAGTACGGAAATCCAGTTGTTTAATTCTGAACTCCCAATGTACTTTCCAAATAACACAAGCGATACTGGGCAGTATGGTAGATCACACAACTGAAACTGTGAGATTATTTTTCTAACATCGTCATCTTGGGCTTTTTTTTAATTTGCAGTGTAGGTGTGGAAGATTGAAATTCAGGAGGCTTGGCATATTAGTTAAATCCTGGGCTGACATTTGCCAATAATCCTCTCCTAGCACAAGATTCTCCCAGTCTAGCGAGGAGAGATGTGATCTACCATTTCACCAAATAGTATTGTGCTCACAGTTTGAGCTCCGTGTCTAACTGGCTGGTAAATAACTTGAATACAAACCATGGTTGTTGGTGTCAAGTACACGTATCAGCGGGAGTGCAACAGCCAAACAACATGACCCGCGACTGTGCTCCAATCAGAACAAAGCCAACCTCCTCATTACAAACTGGAGCTGTCGGCTACATCAAAGCAGCCTCCCAGAACAGCAAAGCATTAGAAGCAAACAGTAATAATACAGGATCAAGCTGGAAATAAAACTCAGAGCTTTATAATAACAACGTGCTGCTTTTAAATGAGTACTCACTGTGAAGGAGAGGGAAAGAATGAGAGGCAAGGAGAAAGAGAGGGACCTGCTGAGAAGGAGATATGGAGGGAATGTGAATGCGAGGAAAAGAAATGAAATCAATAATGAATGGCTCCATAACAGGAACTTAATCAGAACAGCAGGCCCCCTATATTGCTCCTGACGAGCGCACGCATCACCGCCGTCGATTCAATTTACTCCCCAAACCCTGGAAAAATAAATAAAACATGGAAAATAAATTGAGACGCTCATTCAAATTCATTAGAACTTGTCCCTGTGTGCCTACACTACATAATATTCCCTTGAAGGAGAAGAAGAAGAAGAAGAAAAAATGAAAATAATGCCAACAGCTCGGCGTTGGTTTCTGGGAGAGAATAAAGGCGAGGGTACTAAGTCATAACAGATGAAGCCTCATACTCTATTGTCCTCTTCCTCTCTCTCTCTCTGTCACACACACACACACCACAAATATGTATATTTCTACACAATAATGAACACACACACACACATTCACACTGTGTGCAGATTCCCACACAAATACCTACACTTACTTTTAACCACACATACATATACTGTACATAGGCCTGCCCACACACACACAGACTCACACACACACACACAAAGTCCACAGCCCTCCAATTCTGTGATTAAGCCACTCAGAACAAATTCATCAGACTCATAAGAAATAGCAATAACAATAAAGAAAAGAAAAAATCAAATCAGTGAAAGGCAATGTTGCGTAAAAGCACGAGCTGGGCCGGTGATGACGTGTGGAGCTAGACCGTGGGTGGCCGACCAGGCATGGGAGTTCTGTTCTGACGGCAGCGCAGGAGTGATGTTTTAATAGTTGGATCTGCTCCCTCAACCAATACACTCGCACAAGTTTGCACCCCCACACATGCACTGTCTCTCTCTCTCTCTCTCCCTCCCTCTCTGGCTTCCTTTGTCACTCTGTCTCTCTTTCACACACACACACACATCTTTCGTCTCTCACGCTAATACCATGACTCACTCTCTCAATCTTTTTTCTCCTTCTCTCCATCACTCCCACCCTCCCAGTCTTCCAGACAGCTTCATAATGGCTGGCACCTCCTCAACACTGGCTCTAATTGAAAGATGAACGAGTTTATTTGGGCTTAATCCATCACCCTGTCACTTGGGGGGGGGTGGGGGAGAGAAAAGAGAGGAGAGGAGAGGAGAGGAGAGGAGAAATGGATACGAGAAGGAGAAGGAGGAAAGACAAGGAAAGAGGAAAGGGTGGCAGAGCAGAGGCCCTCCTGAGAGACTGGTGTCAGCTGCATCATGATCATCAACAGTGTTATCGAATAACACACATATACACACACATGTGCTATACACACACACACACACACACACACACACACACGCACACACACACACACAACCTTGGCAATGACAAGCTCATTAACTGGCAATTATGTAGATTTAAATAATGTGAACAACATCATAAGCGCACAATACAGTGTAATAGGGGAGAGACAACACCAGACAAAGGATGGCACATACCATTTGGCTGACACAATGTAAGCCATTATGTGGATTGTTTAAGTCAAACCATGTTCATGCATTTAGTATGAGTGGCCCCGATGGGAGTATAACTCTTTACATTGGCAAGGACATTTCTTTAATGTTTAGTTATACAGGACAACAGATTGCCCTTACAGACAGACAGACAGACAGACAGACAGACAGACAGACAGACAGATAGATAGATAGATAGATAGATAGATAGATAGATAGATAGATAGATAGATAGACAGACAGACAGACAGACAGACAGACAGACAGACAGACAGACAGATAGATAGATAGATAGATAGATAGATAAACAGATAGACAGATAGATAGATAGACGGATGGATCTCAGGTGCTGAAATGCTGCTGCCAGCTGTATAGATGATGATGTCATCTAAGAAGGCATGAACATGTGAGCTATGATAGCGCCGTGCCTGGTCCATGAGTTCCTGAAACATAGTGGCCACCCCAAACAGCCCGAATGGAAGTGTAACAAATTGGTGCAACCCGCATGAAGTGGAGGAGGACATTTTCTCATTGGACTCTGGCTACAAATGAATCTGCCAGCAGCCACATTGATTTGTCTTCAGGGAAGCAATAGGGACTGGTCCGCACCTTGGAGGATGCCCATGTGGTGGGCATCCTGGTAGGGGCAAGAACATGTCTGCAAACACACTGTGGCTACCTCTGTCCCAGTAAGAGATGGTCATAGCAAAGGGCGGAGTCAGATATGGACGATTTTGGAATCTCTGGTCCTAACTCATCCTTCTCAATCTGCGTGGTAGCCAGAGACACACCTTGCTGTTTGCTATGGTCTATTGGCCCAGTGAGGTCCAAGTCAATTCTTTCAAAGGGGACGTCAATGAAAAGGATTGGCTGCAAAGACCAGGGGGTTGACTAGTGGTCTTTGCAACAGAAGAAGTGGGCCACGAGCATTTCACAACAGCTTTTAGAGAGCAACAATTGGGCAACTTCCTCATTGGTCTGAGTGTCACGACTAACTCTGTATAATCTCTTATTTAACATCAGTCCTGGATGACACAGCATCACCACTGAGCACTAAGCAAAACACACACTACCCTGCCTGTTTTGTTCTATGCTATTTCCCTTGGAATCAAATTTGCTATGGCATGATTATCACCATGCACACACCAGAGATGCCTCCATCAATTCTCCAGGCTGAACCAAGGAGTGATGGATCATGGACTGCAAGCAGCTCAAATCAACAGAGCCTGGTGTGTATACAATTGTAATCAAACAAGGAGACACGGTGGCAACTTGAACAACCTGACCCACTTCCATTAATGGACAACTGTCACAGATGTACCCAGACCACCCACATCACCAGCACTCCTGTCCTGGTTTATGAGACTTGTGGCTCTGGAGCAAAGGGTTGAGAAGAGGCAGGAACATGTAGGGCGAGAGAGACAAAGGTTAGTCCAGTGAGGCATGGGAACGGGAGCAGCAGGAGCAGGGAAGGCACGACCAGGAACAGGCTACCGGTAGGGAGCAAGTGTAGGGTGCGTCATGGTCTTCTCCCAGGATCCTGGGTGTCCTCCAATTGATGGCTGAAGGGATAGTCCTCCACCAAGGCCACAGCTGCAGCCGGCGTTGTCAACACAGAACTTCTCCAGCACCACCTGCTCAATAATCTCCTCTGGGCAGGGAATCTCCCATCTGTAGCCTCCGCCTAAATGTGCCAAAGGGAATGGGCAACCAGTACCCTAATTGACACATATCCAGGATCGGCTTCTTCAGCACGTGGTAGTCAGTCCGGGAGGATGCCCGTAAACTGTGGACTGTGAGCCGTGCCTCCCTGGTGGCTACCTACACACCGCAGCCAAAACCTGAACGACATCAGGACTCAGGAACATCCTCTGGGGTCATCTTCTGGCATGGAAGGGACAGGAGGTTGGTTTATAACATAGATTACAGAATATATATAGTAGGCCATCAACACTGAATCAGCCCTTTGGCTTACTGGACTTATCCAGCATATCCACACCTCCTGTTGTTTCATAATAAATCTTTATGTGCTAATATACTAGACAATCACAAAAAGGGCACATTCAGAGGCACAGCCCTGAAGAAGACTTTGTCAAAACATTGCTGGCTGTGAATAAATATGTGTAAATTATTGAGTTTAACTTGCTTAACTGCCTAAGCTCGTGCCCCCTTTGTGGACATCAAGTTGGATAGTTCAACTTCTTTGGGGCATGCATGCCCCAACCTTATGCATGAAATTTGTTTTGGCTATGAGGTGTTTTTTGAATAATTAATTCCCTTTGTGCTAAAACAAACTAGCACAAATCCATATTCATGTAGCATTGAGTAAGCAGTCAGAAATGGTTTAAATGAACTTTGCTGAACTCCCTCCTGTTGTGTATTCAGCAGCTCAACGGAAGAGCAAGTTGGAAATCTCCTGTGTCTCAGTTAAATGCTTTATCTCATCCCTCGCCTAGCAACCAGTTATAAAACACACACACACATGCAAGCACAAACACACACAAACTGAATCATGTATGCACCTGCAGTCACACACAGACCTCCAGATGTGTGCAGACACAAAAAGTCATGCAAACACTTGCACGCACGCGCACGCACACACACACACACACACACACACACACACACACACACAGGCACTTCCCCCACTCCCTGTATTTAATTAAGCTCCCAGGCTAGACTTTTATTTGATCAAATGTTGCTGTGTTAATTGAATTAGCCAAGCCAGTCAGATGTAAAGGTGTCTGCTCCATTGGAGGAGGAGTGAAGAACAGTTTATAAAGAACAGATGAACCCTGCAAATGCAGAGGGTAACAATAGATAGCCTAAAAGCAGCGCCATGAATCTCTGGCAATGCCCACTTTAAATGATTTTCTTATGAAGTCAGTCTTGCCTCACTGACTTCTTAGACGATAGCTAAAATGAAATTATTTTCTGGCCAATCAGCAGCCTTTCAGATGAACGGGTAGGGATTCTCTGACTTCTACAATGCCAACCAATGTCGCCAACTCTGTTTCATGGCATTAAGAAGTGGCACTGGAGATACAAATCTCCTTGACCTTAATTATGTGACATTTGATTGGGATACTACACATTTTACTGTTTTAATCCACTGCTGTAATCCAAATTGTTTCTATGAAAGAAATATCTAAGTCTCAAATACGAGCCTCAGACAATACATCATGGGACTCTTCACTCTAACAACCATGCAGGACATTGCCACATTACTCACTGCACCTGTCACTGAGGAGCACATGACTGTGTGTGTGTGTGTGTGTGTGTGTTGGATGGGGCTGTTTGCTTGTGTATGCTCAAAATCAAACCTAGTGTATAAGGGTCCACTGTCCATGCTTGTCTGTGTGTGTGTCTGCGTGCGTGTGTAAGAGTGTCTGCATTTTTTTCAGCATTATGCTTGTGTCTATCCATGTGCTGTATGTGTATGTCCACACATTTTTTAGATATAGAATCAAACCTAGTGTGTCTGGGTCCATTGTCCATTGTTATCATCAGTTCTAGCCAATGTTACTGGCTAAAATCAGAATGTGTCCTAGCGAATGGGATAATGTGCAGCACAACGATCAATTGGCTCCAAACACTGTTTGTCTAAGCCCCCATAAAAAATGGTGTTGTTCACACACCATAAATCCACTGGTCCACAGCCTGAGTCTCTGGGTATGTGCATGAGAGAGAGAGAGAGAGAGAGAGAGAGAGAGAGAGTGTGTGTATCGTCGCCAAGGGGACTTTTACGATGCTCATGGTAGTCACCATGACGAAAATCCCTAATGCTAGAATGAGGTTCATAAAAATGACACCGCTGTCATAATTTCATGTTTTGCACCAGACGACCAGCTATGCAGCGTGTGGAACATATGAGCTTGGTTTGTCTGGAAAGTGTGGGTCAGTCACAGCCTAGTTCTGAGCTATTTGTGCTTAGTCAACTAAAAATATATATTTGTCGCCAAATGCAGTGAGCACCAAATATGTACAAGAGAGTCTGTAGGCTACAGTGGTGTATACAGAAACGCTAGTGAGTATATCTGACATTGACAGCCTAATCTATCAAAACTGTGGCTTCGTCTTCACTTCTACTTTTGTTCTTGCATTGGTTTCCTCCAGCCTGAACCTCATTAATGCTTGTGTAAGTTCTCTGCTGCTCTCTGAGGTTTGTTGACCTGAGTAGTTAGTTTAGTAGTCTAATGTTACTTTGGAGCCTTACATCATCTACAGTTGTAAGGCCAACAAACCATGAAATGCATAAACAGTGGAATACAACTGCACTGCAATGTTAATCACTTTTTAATCACACAGGAGAAGTCACCAGTGGGTGTGGATACCGGAGGCCCAGTATGGACAGCTTCAGATCACTATGTGTAGTACAATGTGATGGCTATACAAAATATGTATCCATTGCATAAGTTTGATAAGTTTGATATGCTTTACAAAAAATGTCATACGGTTCACCAGTTAATTCCTGCTTTGTTTTATTTAACAAAACCAGTGACTAACTTTTAACAATCTGAACCATATGAAGAAAACAAAGATTTGCTTGTGACAGTATTTCACACTTGTATATACAGATTGATCTGAACTATTAAAAGACTATTTAAAGATAGGGGTGGTTATGGATATGGATATGGTCTGTGCAGGAGGTATATCTATACAGATGTTTATTTGCTAAATAGCCCTGCTCACTCTCCTGCAATGATACGTAGCTCTGGAGCTGTATGACACATTGCAGCTGCCTTAAAAAACAGCACATTTAAAAGTTTTTAATACCCTGATAAATCTCACTGACAAGCTTTAAATGGAGTTTCGCCCTCATGTCAGCTGACATTTATACAGCTATGTAACTGCAGCAAAATCATTTAATAAATGGGAGGACATCCCAGCAGACTCAAGCTGCTCCTCTGGGTCCTAGAGACTGAGTAGTGCTTCATGAAGGGCTTAGTCTGTAATTTATCTAGTCAAGAGTTTAACTAATGCATTCTCCAATTGTGGCAATCCTGTTGGCTCCCATCTATGACCATTTTTGCAATGCTCATTTTGTGTCACTCTGTAATAACTTGGTTTAATTGTACTGGGGATGCAAAATGGTGAACATGAACATTGAACATTGGGTGGCATATAGCCTAAAAGATGGGTTTGAAGTTATTGCATCTTAAAAAGGTCACTGAGTCTATACACACGGTTGTGTACAGACTCCATTTCACAGTCAGAACTCTCTGTTTCTGTGAATTAATGGCACACAGCGTAAAGCACAGTCGTGATTTTTATCAAGGAATTTTGATTCTATGAAAAACACTGATTACTTCTAATTGTTTTTGAATTTTTTGCCTTGAACATGGTCAAATTAATATTGCAGAATATCAGCACAAAATACAAGCTATCAACAATTTCAATCTAAAGAGATTGGTATCGGTATAGGCATGCAAAAACCCCGATCAAACCCTAATGACAATCTTACAATTGAATTATGTTCTGCACTACCTCTACTGAGGCTAGCTGCTCACACTTTACATTCCAGCAGTCACATTCAGCAATATCAAAGGCAAAAACCAACCCTATATCTAAAACACTGCTAAACCTGAAGGGGACAATAAATACTGTATGTTTCTGGAGTTCTTTGCAATGAAGCCTATCTAGATCTTCAAGTGTCATTAGTGATGTTTAAATGAAGGGAAGTCTGTAATTTCACTCAATTAGAAACAAAGCAAGAATTAAGAGTCATTTATCTCGCTCTCTCATTTTCCTAAAATTACACCCCCCAGTCAACAACCAAGATAAAGTACCAACTCTTTACCCATCTTTATTCTTTTTTCCTTTGTCTTTCATACTTTCTTCCATGTCTGCTGGCATCCTTGAACATGAAAAGAGCTTTGGTGTCCATTATACTTGGTCTTTCTTTATATTAGTTTAATTTTTTTCCCCCTTCAGGTTTTTAGGCAAGGGCCCTGCCGCTTCCCTAAGCGCTGCGTCTGTGTTTTCATTAGCCTTCCGGTGCTTACAGAAAGTAATGACTAAAACAAACAAGGCCAAATTATCGCTGTAATTAAGTTCTTGAACAGCAAGGGGAGAGGAGGAGGAGGAGAAGAGGAGGTGAGGAATGTTTGGCACACGATTCCCATCTGCTCTGCTGGAGGTGAGGAGTGTGTGTGTGTGTGTGTGTGTGTGTGTCCTTGGGAAGAGTGTGTTCTGCAAAGACCGGAGTTGAAGACAGAGAAAGAGGGAGACAGAGAGGGTACATTCCAAGTACTCAGAGTGTGTGTTTTGTGAGGTCTTCCTCTTTCTCATTATTCTTCTGCTCTTCTTCTGCCCTTTCTCCTCCTTACTCTCCTTCACTTCCATCCCATTATCTCCTCTCCTCCTCATTTTATACTTATTTTCCTCTTTGTTCTTCTTTTACCTCTCTTCCATCATCTTCCTTTACTCCATTCCCACTCTACCTTGCATCTGTCTCCCTGTTTTGCTATATACTCTTCTCCCCTCCTTCCCCTTCTTTTCCTCTATGAACTCTATTACCTTTCTCACTTTCTCATCCCATCTCCTCTGTTCCCATCCAGAGAATCTGTCCAGTTTTCACTGAAGCGTTGGGTTCTAAAATACAGTATTTTACCAGGACAAACACAAAACCAATACCCACCCAACACAAACACAAGCAGTTTGGCAGCTCTGCCAATGACGTTGGCTCATGCTCTGCAACTGAGTTCAATGATTACGGGGCTGAAACAAGGTAAAAAAAACATCCTTCCATTGTATCAAGTCCATTATAAATACTCACCATAACCGTAGTTGACCACACTCATGCACTAATGGCTGTCTTGCACTAAAAGACACGATATATTTCACAACCCTCCATGAAAACCTGATCAGTTTACACTTGTTTGACAGCTTATAGCACGAAATGTGAATTCACAATAGTTGGCTTTAAAGAATAATATCTGTGGCGATTCTGTGGCTATAGAATCCAAAGGACGATGCAAAAAATAAATTCTTGTGTAATGAAGGGACGTGTGTGAAAAGTGGGTCAGCTAACAATACCGCACTTATTTTTGTGTGACCAAATGTGGTCCAGGAAAGGTAAAATCCCATAGGAAGTAGGGTTGACCATATGCCAACTTCACTTAGGCTAGATATCCCTTTTCCTTTTAAGCTAGATAGTGTTTTTGATTTTCCTTTTAAGATCAAGATCCAATTATAATTATGTATCCAGATCTTGAAATTAACAGTAACCACCACCGAAATGCTGGTGATTTTGTCTGTGGCTGGTAAGGTTGTCAGTTCTAGCAGTCCTTTTAATGGACCACCTGCCTGTCTTCAATCACTTTTTTCTTCTATAAAACCTACTTTGGTATCTCAGAAATCCCGTATGCACCTCATAAACTGGAAGAACCTGGGGTATAAGACTAGAGGGGAATGACAATCTATTTGCCAGAATATGTAATCCAGTTTTCCATTGAAGTGGTGGAAATTGAGTCATGGCCAGTAAAGAGTAAAGAGGGGGAGGAGAAACACAGGAGAACACAACAATCCCCCGGAAATGACTCACCTTTGACTATTACATTCGACCACTTACATGGAATAGCACACACATTTACAGTCTTGTAACACTATATACTTATGTGGAAAGTCTAACCTCTTATTGCCAAACCCCCTCACTATAACCTTAAAGCTGCAATCCATGATGCACCCTTTCGTGCCTGCGCAGGAGGAATTACAAAATTATACGCCCCCAAAGTTTTTTTTTAGCAAAAGCTAACCTTGCTGGCTAGCTAGAAAGCTGGCGCTAACTAGCATGATATTGATATCAATAGTTCACTTACGAGTGGAGCAAGAATGTAGCTAGCTCTTCATCACAAATTGATGCATCGCCCCACTTCTGTGCATGTTTTGAAACCGTTGTGGCAGGACGTCTATGGTGGCAGAGACTGGAGCTGGATTATAGAAGGATAAATTGAAGTTGGTAACTGACCATGTAAAAAATATGACCGTTCCCGCTACCAGATCAATATCGACTCAGCATTCGTCAAATGGAGAGCACTAATAATTTCCAGTGACAAAGAGCTAGCTACATTGTTGCTACACTAGTAAAGACATTTGTGATATCATTACCGTGCTAGTTAGCATACCACCCACTGTGTACATACTTTAGCTACATTATTTATTACATTATTATAACTCTTCTTATATACTTACCTGTTTATTCTCTACTGGTATTGTACATTTGTATCACCTAGCCACCTACTTACCTTACAGGACGACCTTAAGCGCTCGTTAGGGACTTCCCCCTCCATAGTTCAGACCACCTGTCATCCGCTGCTCGTCAAGCTGGTAGTCCAATTAACTGTATCATCACTCACCTGCAGCTCCAATTACTACTCTTAGCCATCAATTACTCGTTCCCCCACACCTGGTTGTTCCTTCCGTGATCCCCTACTTTCACATGGTCTGGACCACCATCTCCGGTAGCAGTTTCTTCCTTTGCTCGACCCCCCTCTCCTCCCTTTCCCTCACTTCTAATTTCCCGTTGTGAGGATCCAACCCTTTAGGCTCATGCCTTTGAGGCCAGGTAATTGTTTTATCTTAACCTAACAGTAATTCTAACCCTAACCCCTGAAAATAGCTAATAAGGCCTGGAAATGAGTTTTCTCTTTATAGGTGATGACTTTTTCAGGTTTTTGCAGCGACATACAAGGAGGTAAACACACACACACACACTAGAACAACAACAACATACTTAGACAACTCTAGCTAATAGACTTCACACTGAGCTCCGTCAGCTCTCCAATCACAATAGCAGTGTATTATTTTTTTCTGTTAAAATTTAATTCAAGCCCCCTCGGTTCCCTCTCTGTTCCGCTGAACAGTCAATACTTAGTTGATAGTGCAGCTCAAGCATTGTGTAGCCAGAACGTCCGCGGGGGACGTTAGTGAATAAAATGTGCCTGTTTAGTGTTTCTCCAGATGGGTTGATCTGAAGAGACAGAAATGCAACCAACAGCCAGAGAGAGTCTCTCCAGAGACGAGAGGCTTCAGATGTCAGCGGCACCACCATCGTTGCAGCTGTTACAATTATCTGGATGAGAATGGTGCTAATCTACTACCCTTCACGGGGACTTCACACCGCACTGGGGACATAAAAGGAACTAACACGCACTCCTCTTATGATGGAGGGAGGAATGATGGAAGAGGAGGATGCAGAGAAGGAGGTGAAAAGAGTAAAAATTGAAGGAAGGAGACGAGGAAAGAGGACAAGCGTAATTGCATGAGCTCCCCCGCCGTTCTCCAGAAGCCAAACTAATTTCCCCAATCACTGTATTGTTGGTGTTCCACCTGACACATGCACACACTCCTGCGCTCACACACACACATACATACCTCTCGGCATAATTACACGGTGCAGTTTTCAAACTTTGTCTCATGGGACACCACATCAACGAAATCATTTTTTTCCGGCACCTAAAACTCATTTTGCAGGCTCATCTAGCAAAATTGTCCTTGTAAGTAGGCCACTAATATATAGCCTACCCTTTTCTTGGGTGTTCTGTAACACACAACACACATACATCCATTTTTCATAATTACATATGGCAGGAGATGCCTGATAAGCCCACCTTATAAGTCTAATTATTATATTTGACTCTCTATATTGCTTGGGCTAAAGAATGTGCTTGTATAGCTGATTATAATGGTTCTGTCATGGTTCATTGCTTTGTCAAGGTACATTTCCCCACAAATAAAAGTCTAACCTAAACTGAGAATGATTTGACAGTGAATCTACCCACAAACATCAATAAATGCCAGGCATCACATATTTATGAATAACGTTTCATCTCGCTAAACTCCGGAGCTATATGGTGTATTATTACAAAATGTCAACTTGCTTTTCAATAGCTCATCATATTGAATGGGGAAGTGTGTCATCGTGTACGCTTTCATTGGCTTTTTCCCAGCAGACTGCAGATCTCTCTCCCCCCTCTTTCTCTCTCTCTCTCTCTCTCTCTCTCTCTTAGGCCGGCTGACATTTAGACTCGAGTGAAGGAAGAATGAAGAGAGGACCATAAAGAAAGGATTCTCCCCTGAAAAGGGACAGAAAGAGCCTCTCTCTTACCCTCCTAGGGCGTGACCCGGTCAACCCCAATCCAAAATCAAAATGGTTGAAGCCGCTCTGTCATCCATATAGTGGAGTAGCTGAAACCACAGGGGAGGCAAGGCTGTTTTCATATGTATGTGATCTCAATACAAACCAGACAACGGAGGAAATGGCCACTCTGTGTTATGGCTGTGATTAACGTAAATAGGAACTGCCCATTTGACTTGACGGTGCCATTAACTGCTCTTGAACTTCACGCTATTTGAAAACAATCAGTGTAATAGATGAGCTGTATTTGAACATTAAGAGACTGTTCAACAGACTACTTTGCTATTATAATTTAAGGAAGAGGCAGAAATATGCATGCAGCGGTATGACATTGTGATGGTATAATTATAGGCTGAAGAAAAATCACGGCTTTACAATTATGTGGTAATTTATTTTTACAACACGAGGAAAATCAAATGAGCATTTTACATTTTTTATATGTTATTAAATTATTTTTTTCACATTTCTTTTGGTGCTGCAAAGAAAATGTACTATTTTGAAAACACATTGAGTTGCCTTTTACAATTCACAGCAGCTGCCTTTTGAAACATATAATAATACAGTAACCACCTTTTGCAAACAGAAAACAATGTACTGGACTTAGTGTAAGGTTAGTCTTTTACACCTAGCCTGTACTTGGAAACCATTTAATCAGTACAGATGGGAGTGAGAAAACAGGACTCCTGCTTTGTTGATATTGGCTTACGTTTCACTGAAAGGTCAACCATTAAAGACAGTCTATGTAGGAGCTTCACTTTAATCTTGACAATCTTCTCAGTAGGTCACAAGACACGGTGGAGGGATGAACTTCTAATCTATTCATTGCCCGTATGGTTTGTTGTTGTCCTCTGTCTTCAGCTAAAAAGCTCCTCCCCTCTAGCTGAAGCCCCTCCCACCCCTTACAATCGTCCAGGCTCAACCGGCTCTACCCCCCCCCCCCCCCCCCCCCCCCAACGATGGGTGTGTAATGCAAACAATAGCCAAGGAGCAGCCAATCGTACGACAAATCCTGCTTCCCAAATAGCAAGGTCAAAAACAAGAATAAACATTGGTATCAGTATTGAAAGAAGGAAGAACCTGAAAAAGACTTGACATGTAAACCCGATCTATGTTATCTGACATTTGTTATCTGGACTATTGCTATTGGGGAAACTATGGACCTACGTAGATTTGGTGTAGTTTTATGTTCTTGGAGTCCTTTTCAAGCCTAATAATAATAATAATAATAATAATAATAATGATAATAATAACCCTACCTGTGTATCGACTCTCAATCCATCTTGACACCATGACTCATTTACAAAAGGTTCTCTATAGCAAAAGATGGGACTGAAAAACACAACTTACTAATAATACTCCAACATAATACTCTAACAATACTGCAATTAGCATAGCTACACTATCCAAAGACATGTTGCGTGCTGAATGGTTTGAAAACTGTCTGACAATGAATAAATCTTGATATTTGCTTTTCAAATCTTTCTTGGAAAACCCACAATGGGCGAGGGTGAAAACAAGACGCTTGCCTCCCGCAGGAGGAAAGAGAGAGAGAGAGAGAAAGATGAGAGAGAGAGCTTTCAGATCCAAACAGCCACAAATTATAAATCGCTATACAAGTGGAAATTAATCAGACAGAGATAGAAAGAGAGAGAGAGAGAGAAAAACAGACTCATGGATGCAAAGAGGCCTTGAGGGAGAGACGACAACATCCAACTCACGCAATCTGAGGATAATTCATGTTAGCACTCGGAGGACAGTAAAACTGTAATGCTGGCCAGCAGGCGTATGCCCCAAACGTTAGATAAAAATGCAAATATAGCAGTTATGTCCTGGTTATGGACGACCAGCCATCTCCCTGTGGAGGAGCTGTAAAAGTTCAGACTTGGATAAGATAAGATTTTGCACCGCACTCTTCCAAAGACATAAAGTCTAATCCTATCCAAGTGTGTGTAAAGTGTGTATGTGTGTGTATGCTATAAGGCTGTAGTGCAGTGTAGTGGCGTGTACTGCAGATACAGGCTTTTGGCTTGCAGTAGCCCCCGAGGGTGTTGGATCTCTATTCTCATAACCACCGTCTCTCTCTCGCTTTCTTTCCTTCAATCCATCTCTGCCTCACTTCCTTACTCCTAACCTCCCATCTCTCACCCCTTCTTCTCTCATGCCTCGCCCTCCCTCTCTTCACGCTTCCATCTCTCCATGTCCTTCCTCCATCTCTCTCTCTCTCTCTCTCTCCACAGCCAAGAGGCATCCAGCTTCTCATAACTCTTCATTAGAGTCCTACCAGGGCCCCGCGGCTGCATCATGTAACGGAGCTACGTCCGACTGCAACCAGAGAGAGAAAACTGAGCTCCACAGAGACAATTAACTCAGGCTGGAAAACATCATCGTACTTGAGTCAATGGTGTCTGTGGGGGGGCCTGCAGGATGGCTCAACTTGGCTTTCATTAAGGCCAGGTATAGAAAACATGTTCAAATATTGTAGCGCATATGGCATTTGATGGCATAAAACTCTGAACATATGAGGTCTCTACTGATGCTATGTTGTTCAGTATAGGAATTTCACGAACACATACTTCACACATACAGGGGTTGTATAGTATTTCTGATATCAGTCTGACAGCTGAGCATGTCTGTGACCTAACAAGGCTTTGACCTGAGGGACAATTTTAGACAAACAGACTATCTTCTTGTGTCACTTTGACATTTTTTGGTGTGTGTGTGTGCGTATGTGTGTGTGTGTATTAGATGTGATATGGAGCATCAGGTGTCCTGAGGGGTAATTCCGCTTATAGAAAGACAAGGATCAGGGAAATTCCACCAGAGCTGAAACCCCCTTTACACACTCACTCACTCACACTCACTCTCACACACACACACACATACAATCTGATTGGTTTATTATTTTCAGGATGCGAAGACGACCTTCATAGGGTTTTTCCTCCCTGCAATCATAAGGGCTTCTTTTGTCATCAAAGGTAACGTCTGACCAAGTCTGTCATTAATACTATGCCAAGGTCATGGTTTCCCTCTCATCCTTATCTGGATCCTCCCATTCCTCTGGTGTTACATTTGCCCCAGCATGTCTGTCTGCCAGGCACCTTACTGTAGAGGCCCCGCTTTAATGGGTCTACAAACCCTGTCCATCTACACTTCAGACATCTAGGTCTAATAAGCAGGTATATGAGCAAAGAATTCAGCAATGCGGAAATACTATATTCAATGTATTATGTATTGTGTCATTTCCTCACTAATGCATCAACATAATAGAATTGCAGTTGCAAATTATATTATACAACATTTTTGCAAGCGTGCAAATGCCTGTTTCATAAGTGTCAGCTTGTGGTTTATACAGTGGTAATCAAGTGCTGCACCCTGCATCTAAACACACTGATCCTGCATTAGTGCAGCGACCAGTGCAGTCCAGTCTTTTCTGAATGGAGTGACCAGTGATGTAGTGGTGAATAAAAAGGTGGATAATAAACTACATCATCCACTTGGTGATCATCATAAGGTAAACAACCACCAGGGGGGCTTTGTTTGTGAGCCCCATTGCCATGGGGAAGAAGCTGTTCATGTGTCGGGAGGTTTTGGTCTTGACAGACCGCAGCCTCCTGCCAGAGGGGAGAAGTTCAAAAAGGGAGTGTCCAGGGTGAGAAGGGTCAGCCATGATCCTTCCAGCCCACTTCCTGATCCTGGATGCGTACAGGACCTGAAGCGGCGGCAGGTCGCAGCTGATCAACTTCTCTGCCGACCGGATGATACGCTGCAGTCTGGCTTTGTCCCTGGCAGTGGCACCAGCAAACCAGACGGTGATAGATGTGGTGAGGATGGACTCAATGATGGCAGGTTGAACTTCAGCTGCCGCAGGAAGTACATCCTCTGCTGGGCCTTCTTCTTGGTGATGGAGCTGATGTTCTGCTCCCACTTGAGGTCCTGGGTTATGGTGGTGCCCAGGAATCTGAATGACTCCAGAGTGCTGACAGGGGAGCCACACAAGGTGAGGGGTGGGGTGGGGGCCGGGCTCCTCCTGAACTTCACTACCATCTCTACGGTCTTAAGAGTGTTCAGCTCTAGATTGTTAAGGCTGCACCAAGAAGCCAGCCGATCAGCCTCCCCGTGGTAATCAGAAATTAATCCAATGAGAGTTGTATCATCTGCAAACTTCAGGAGCTTGACGGACTGGTGACTGGAGGTGCAGCTGTATATACGGTATATATCATTGTGCATTTTAGAAATGATCCAATGGGTTTTGAAAGGGTTACATAAGACCAAGGGTTGGATCATTTTCTCAGTTCATAGAGGAGCATGAAAATCACCAAAATTGTAGTTTGTTCAGTCTGGTTACGGAGTACATGGCCTCAGAATGTCAAACAAAGTCCTTCTTCATTCCACAGTTCTGCTGATTCCCCACTGCCTTAGAAATGCATTTCACTTATGAGTTATCTTATCTGCAAAGGCTAAAAGGAGGGTGATAAAAAGCAAGATAAGGTGCGCTAACTGCACAGTGAGCAGCTCGTATTAGAAGAGTCACCAGCTTTGTTGAAGGACCGTTGACGCACTCAACTCCAATCTGAATTATACCCGATCATTCACTGGTACGTCAGCATGCCCACAAGCCACTATTTATATCAGATATATGTATTATATATGCTTATATATGCTTTGTGTAGCTAGTTGTATTTTGTCACTTCCTATATATATTGTATTCAGCTTAGCCTATAAGCCGGAGAGGATGGAGAAGATGGGAAAAACAAGGGAATGAGAAAAAGCCTCCCCCAAGGCTTTGAAAACTGTGATATACAGTGAACCAAATGCAAATTGACAGTGCCAAGCCACACACACACACACACACACATCTGATACAAGCACACATACACAAGTACATACCCACCCAGGCATTCCACATATTCAAGACATAAGCACACACACAGAACAATCAGTGGTGCCTAGACAAACATCTCACTCCTGCCGACACCCACCCTCCCCCCACAAACACACAGGAAGACAACATCTCTCCACCCCTGTCAAACTGTCACACTGACAACAGAGACAGACAGAGAGACAGACAGACAGGATGAGAGAAAAACAAGAGTGTTACAGGGAGGGAAAGAGAAACTCAAAGACTTATTTATCTCCTTCGTGAGATAGAAACGACAAGGGTGGAACAAAGGAGGAGTATTAAAGTAAAGTAGAGTCGTGCATCTCCCTGGCGGTGATGTCGTGAGGGCAGGGAAGTCACACCGCTGTCTGATGTTTTTGATGCTTAACAGGGACACATTGAGCAACAACATCCAGCCTGACACTCCCCAGCACAAGCCCCACTAAGTGAAGTATCCCTACAGGCCCAGGGGGTTATCCCTAACATAGTGACTAAGAAACATGGAAAGTTCAATACCTACCCCTGAACAAGGCCAGTCAGTTATTGCCCTCATGATGAAAGAAGATATTCACAGTAAACCTTTTACGTGCAGTTGTGTATAGACGCACGCATCTTAAATGTCAGGCATCCTTGATGTCTAACACTATGTCCCCAAGTTCCAATTCCTTCTATTATTTGAAACTAAGAAGAAAGAGCAGAGAAAGCGCTCTACCCTGTATGCCCCAATTACTTTTCTGCAAGTTTTCTGAGTAGCAAAATGAACTTGCTAACAGTGTGGAGTGGATGCAAGCAGATGCACACTCAAGATTTGCCAATTGTCATGAACATTGAGAGATACATTTTGAATAAGGTGTATTTTTTTTGTTAATAAAATGAAAAAAGATACACGGCAAAATGATGGACAGGAATGTAGTCAGTCGTTCTAAGCTGACAAGGCGACCCCCCCGGCCAAGCAGCCAGTGGTGGCAGTTATACTCATACTCATACTCATCATATGAGGATTTCAAGGTTTTCAAACAATGTGTTTGCAATTAATAGTCTGTTGTTGTTATCTGTTTGTTTAGTAATCAACAAAAAAAATGATATGTCACCCAACATGGGAGAATAGGCACATTGCAGGAGACAGCTAGTTTTGTTTTTCATAGACTATTGATATTTGCATTCAGAGCGTTAAAATGGTAATATTGCATAATTGGAGACAATAAACTATTCTATTTGAATTATTTATTATTGAATTTAAATCACATGTATAGCCCCTAATCACAGGTTACAGTCTCTAAGGGCTTCACAGTGCCCAAAGTGTGAAAACAATAAATGGTTAGTACACGACATCCCCCAGCCTTGGACCCTCACAGAGGACAAGGAAAAACTCCCACAAACCCTCTCAGGAAAAAAATGGACGAAACCTTGGGAGGGGGCTACTCAGAGAGGGATCCCCCTACCAGGACAGTCGGGCTGCAGTAAGTACCGAGTTTGGGCAAGTAGAGTATATAGAAGACATAACAGTTCATGATTTGAGTGGGACAAATAGTGTACTTTGATCAAACTTTTACTGATGAAAAATGTACTCTCCTGTAAAAGTTAAGTGAGCCCATGTTCACGGTGTTTGGCCACATCGAAATTTGCAATATATTCACACCCAAAATTACTGACAGTCAGTCCAGTGTTTCTGCAGTGAGGCGGAGGCCCCCAGCAGTGCTTCTGCAGCCAGCAAGGGCAGTCTTAATGAATAGCGAGGTACATGATAAATGTGGCCATATGGTGGAGCCGGCTGGCCAAGCCAGGGGTGCTAGCTAGCTCTGCTACACACACACACACACACACACACCTCTCTCTCTTTACTCCTTAGCCTGAAAAGAAGAGTCATCAAACTCTGTACAGCTCTAGACAGCAGCAGGTAGAGGTTTATGACCTCCAGGTCCTATGGAGAGATGGAGTGTTACGGCCTACTGTGAAACCATCACCACGCTTCCTGTCGAAAAGTTCCACAGAACTTGGAGTGAGGACACAAACTAATTGTGCATGAGCCAGACTGTCAGTCAACAGCGGTGACTTTTTAATTACAACCATTGTCTGTGCCTCAGCACATAAATGCAGGAAGTCTTCTCCTAATTTATATTTGCCTGTGTGGTGATTTGCTGCCTGCGCGTGTGTGTGTGTGTGTGTGTGTGTTGCTCAGCTGAATCAGAGCAGATGAAGCCATATGCTGTCTGTCATACTTGGTAGGTAGTCATTTTCTTGTTTCCCAGTCTCTATTGTAAACTCTACCCCTCTCTCTTATTGCTATTCCACACACGTACTGTACATGCTCGTATAGCTAGACACACACACACGCACAGACACTAACTTGCCTACAGACACACACTCACAAAAACTTGCATGCATATTCACACACACACGCACATGTAGTCCCGTGCACTCACACACACACCGACGAGCCATTGTCCTCCTTCCACAGCAGATGCTATCTCTCTCTCTAATTGGCTCAGCGAAAACAAAGGAAGGGCCTTGGATGCCCTGCTGCAGCTATGCTCCTTCAGCCTGCAGGGATGCCCTGTGTTGTACCAACACACATACAAGGGGCCTTGGATATGGCTGACCTCTGTGCTGTCTAACGAAGGCCAAATCCTGATCACATGGCACAGTTCCAGTGTCTGTAGTGAATGGGTAAGCAGGCAAATGCGGCTCAGAGCAATATAGTTTTGAAGTACAGTACAGAAGTACAGTACGAAAACAGTCATTCGACATAATAATCCCTTCTTCGGTGGTGGACATATAATCATACCAGTCCTGTCCACTACAGTTCTACTACAGTGTTTCTGGTTGAGGTTCTCAATCAATACAGAAAAAATTACCTCATGCAATAAGCAAAAATCTACAATACAAAAATACAATAAGCGACAAACAAATTGTCTAACATGTTGGAGGATTTGAGACATTTCCAGCTTATTCCAAAGTCCATCCAAATCAGATTTTTTTTTTTTTTTCTTTTACACAATCCCTCTCGGTGCAGCTTGAGGCACTGTTGATTGGCGACAAGTCTCTCCATTCAAGGCTGTCAAACCTCCCCAGTCGTTTGAAACAGAGCGAGAAAAAAGGCTAGGTTTGATTTGTTTGTGTTGGTACGGTTTGGTTTGGTTTCAGCGGTGTGATATATGACCATTTCACTGGCATCATTGATCTTAACCTTAACTGCAGTAGTGTGGTGGTGGTTGATGGGGTGTTGTATTTCTGAGAAGGTGCTCATACTGCTAAAAGGGTGTATACACTGGCCTCAGCATCCATATATGTCTCACTGTTGATTAAGCTATTAGGTGGATGCATTCTACTACGCCCAGAGAAAGAAGTGAGTATATTCTGCATGTCTGTGCTCAGAATTTCCACCCGGGGATCAATAAAGTATCTATCTATCTATCTATCTATCTATCTAAACTCATATTGCCCTAACTCAAGGTTTTACGAGACACAGTGAAAGACAACTGGGTAGGAGTCTAATCTTGAACCGCACCGTTACTTACTCAGTATTGAGCCAAGCTGTGGGCTTCATGTGCCTTTGAATGTCTCATTGCCATCCATTATCGCAAGTGCCCAATTCACACTGGCACTAAGCACAAGGACTATGAAATGACAAAGAAACACTGTCCTCTTCTGGTAGAATGCAGTCATAGCATGCACATTTGCTGTTGCTTCAAGTCTGTGGGCTGCATCAATGGCCATCCAAATCCAACCGCAACCGCAACCGCAAAAACAAAACAAAACAATGCAATACAACAGAGGTAATCCAGGTATGTGGGGATTCTTACACAGTGAGCTGCTGCAGCCATTTCAGTTTAGAGTTGCGGAAAGTCCTAAAACTGTCAAACATGATTAAAGAACAGGCGACTGATTAATCATTTCCAAAGAAGAAGAGTGAGGACTTGAGTTTTCCTGGTCTCGTCTTTTCCCATCAACATCTAATTGCACGGCCGTAACACATAAATAATTCATGCAGCACTTTAGGACAGAAAAACATGACAATCAACTCAGTCAATCTGCAACTTCTGTCATTACTAATTCAACATCTGCTGAATTGTTTTCTACCACTTCAGGAACTGGCCTGATTACAGGATGCAAGTGAATGCCTCTGTATGCTGATGTGTGTGTTCGTGTGTGTTATGTGCATCGGCAAAGCGTTCTATTATTTGTTGTTGTTTTTTCCCCCCATTCCCATAAATACATATCTTGGGGATTTCTTGCTGTAGCCTTGAATGGTTAATTACATGATTCAAAGTGTCATAGCGACAAACACTACAGCCAAATGGATCCCCATGTAAAACTAATTAGATTTTTCAAGTGACCATTATTTCTGTAATATGTTGTCATAGAGCTCATGCTTGCAAACACATCCTGGGTGCTCCAAACAAGCACTTCATCTGGGCACTGAACTAGCACATGCATAGTAATGACCCTATTAGCATCCATTATGTCAGTGTATTTAGTGTTTAGTGTTGTCTTGATGCTTGGTAAACTTCTGGCTTTAATCATTCAGCAGGCATTCTCATTGGGAGTTTGTTAATTGGTTACATCGATGCTCTGACACTTGTTAATGTACTGGTAGGAGGTCTCGTTTGTTCGTTTGAGAACTAAACAGCAGCCTACTTTCCACTTTCCACAGATCAATTCATATCTCTATTATCATTTATTTTACAATTTGTTGCCATCCAGCCCAAACAGCTCAGTCAGTAGAGAACGAGACTCTCAGTCTCAGGGTTGTGGGTTCAAGCCCCACATAGTGTCAATCATCACCTTTGTAAGTCGCTTTGGATAAAAGCGTCTGCTAAATGACTGTAATATAATGTTATCAACATGTTAAGGTGATGGCATAATATGCTTTCCTTAACACATTCGGGTCAAAGCTCATATGATGACCATTTGGCCAAGATTTCATTTCTGCTGCCAACTACACTAGCAGTGAGGTTTTACAGATCAGTGAATATTGAGGTAAAGTTAAGGTAAAACAAGAGGAAAGATTAAATGGTTAAAGCTCCATTGTCATGTACTCCATGACCAAGTAGCATTTATTCGTCTTCACAACTGACCAGTGGCGGCTGGTGCATTTTTCTCCAGGGGGGGGCTATACCAAAAATCAAGCAAACGTGTACTAAGGTATCATCAGTGTATTTATAAATGAAAAGGCCTTTATTTGTATTTGCTGAGCTGTAAATCATTTAACTGTAAAGTAACATGACAGGGAATCAGATGTGGGCTGCTGATGAAAATGCATTCTCATCATCTTGCAGATGCCTCCTTGTTTTTTTAAAAGGTCTGCAGTGGAAGCTTCCCTGCTTTGGTAGCCAATGGATCAGCCCCAAAACAAGACTCTATTTCTGTAGGCAATATTGAGAATAGTAGATCCCTTGGTTTATACAAATACACATGTACAGATAGAATCCACAATGTATTTAGTTTAAATGTATTTAGTTGAAATACATTTATTTGAACATGACAATAAGCAGAATGATTCAAATACGATTTGCATTAGAGGATTTGCTGTTCTTCTTTCGCCTGAAGAGACGGAAGAGCCAAGAGAAGCAGCCAGAATTCTTCCTCTCTTTCTTTGGTTTTGAAGCGGTGAGCTCAACGTTGGAGCAGTCAAGTCCTGCAGGGTCGAGTCCTTGGACGAAGTCTCCCTCCTCCTGTGCAGTGATACTGCTGTCAGGCCCAGCACAGAGCAAAGTAGTGATGTTGTTTTTCTCATCACACTCAGGATTTGCATCTTCATGGACACTTGTGGCACTTTCATCAATTGGATCACTGGCAGAAAACATGACTTTGTCTTCCTTGAGCACCACATGGTCTTGGCCCTCTTCCTCTTTTTCCAAGTCTGAGAGGAACTGCATTGAGTCAGAATCTGCTGTGACGACTGGCTCCCATGTATCAAGCTGGTTTATATACAGCCCACAGGGTGAAGAGCAGTCAACCACAAATCCAGATACATCAGAAGAAGGAGCATAGAAATACTTTTCACCAAGTGCATTCTTGCAATATTCATACACGTGGTCTTCTAGGTCACCAATGCAGGATTGCTGCAGCAGCCTCCCAATGAGCTCTATGGTCCCACTGGTTTGCGCCATGCTGAATGAAGTCTCAGCATCTCTGAGCAGGTTGGATGGACTCTCGGCGTCCTGGGCTGGATGGCTGCATGGTTCAGCATTTCCTGAAGTCTCGTCCTTAGGTACGAGAGGTACGTCTTCCTCTGCGCTGACTACTGGTTCCCAGATGACTCTCAGACTCTCAAGTCCACAGGTAGATCTGGAGCCTACGGTCAGCTGAGAAAATGGGGACAGGGCACAGTTGAGCTCAACAGCGTATCCAGAGATAGAGGCTGGAGCGTAAGCATATCGTCTCTCCCCATGGTCGTTGGCTGGGATGTAAGCCATGAATTCGTCATCATCACCTTTGAGGGCATTGAGGCGAATGACTTGATCCATCCACGCTGAAAGAAGTGAGACAAGGTATGTCAGCATGTTAGCAAAAACACAGGCTGACAGAGTTTCAGTTCTAAAACATTTAGCTTCATCTTTTATCACACAGAGACAACTAACCAGACAGTAAAGGAACTGGCTGGAAAGAATGTTTTAGGATAGTAGATCTGTTTAAAAAAGAAAAATACAAGTAGATTTGTCTTACCTGGACAGAAATTCTCCTCCATAATTGCTTTTGTTAAATTAATGAAATTGTAACGGTTTGCTAACTAAGACAATGAAATCGCTGTTTCTTTCAGGTTGGTAGAGTGAAGTCTGACCCACAAGTTTCATCTGGTGACAACATAGGACAACATAGACAACAGAACAGACTAGTTATAGTGCATACATACAACATGGGTCTGGTCGGAGAGGCTGAATTTTCCAGGTTTCACAAGCACAATTCTGCAATCCAAATTTCAGTCAGAAGTAAAAATTAAAGAGATTAAAAATGTTGTATTCACATCGCATCATAAACTTGTGCAACGCTGAGAGCTGTTTACTCCATCTGGCTCTCAGAGAACCACCCCACCAACTTGTATAATGAATGAACATTTGTTATAATGAAACGTGCTTAAGGTAAGTTAAGGTACTTCAATTAGTGCAAATTCTTTATAATAATTATCTTTTATACTACAATATGTAATGGTGAAAGACTAAAGTAAGCGAAAAGTGCCTCGATAAGTGCAACAGAAATCTGACAACACAAAACCCTGAGGACAATGGCAGAAAATTATGAACACAGTAAGACCTAATAGAAAATAACATTTAAGAAAAGAATAAATTAATATGGTATTACATTTGAAACACCCAGTGCCATCAAAAAGCTGAGTGAACTGGCTCAAAGCCATATGACTTTGCCTTGTGGCTTAAACTTTTTGTACATAAATTTTGCCCTTCTCTCCTTGAGAGATGCAGATTTCTCAATGACTCTATGGCACCACAGAACTTGACACAGTTTATTATTTTAGACAGGATGTGCCTGTTTTTGTCAACCTCTTCATTATGCTTACGGATCCCTATCCTGTAGCCTTCATCAAGCTGAGCAGCTGTTTACTTTCCCAAACATTTGCTTTTGTTTTTTCTGATATGTGGTTTAAATCATTCAAACCTGTCTGAATCCATGCTGGGTCTGAGACCTGTCGTTTGAAAAAGGATGCAGGGAAAGCAAAATAAAGCATTGGTGTCACTACATGCAGTTAGCCAAGCCTTCCTACTAAACCAGCTCCTTGAAAACTTCTGAGTATATTGTCTCATTCTGGCGCATTTTATGTCAGATGTACCACGAGCCACTCGCTCTCTGCTGCCAACCAGTGGTTGGTGGTGTGTAAATCAGCAGCATTCAGATAAATGCTGGTATCTCTTGTATTGAGAGGAGCGAACTGCGCATGTACAACTTATAACGAGAGTCAATGGGCAAAGATTGTTGCGCCCCAGGCCGGAAATACGTGCCCTAGCAGTAACTTCAGACAACGTAGAACAATTTTAATCTACATTTTATTGCGGATTATACATTTTACTCACTAACTATATACTATTTACCTCGCTCATTTAAAAAAAAAAAAATCTTTACGTAAACTTTAAGTAATTTTTAAAGTCTTATTCAATGAAGTCTA
Source organism: Hoplostethus atlanticus (assembly GCA_034670405.1). Classification (NCBI taxonomy): domain Eukaryota; kingdom Metazoa; phylum Chordata; class Actinopteri; order Trachichthyiformes; family Trachichthyidae; genus Hoplostethus; species Hoplostethus atlanticus. Next base: position 8,699,623 of record JAXDDX010000005.1, on the reverse strand, counting down.
GGATGTGGGGAGTGGTGGGGCGGCGCCTAGCGCCCTCTATTGGCCAGCCGCCACTGAAACTGACACAAATTCTTGCTGACAACAATTAACATTCTTAATGTTTCGGAATAGACCAAGTATTGTGACTTGATGCTGTGACTTACAGGGTGACTACAGGTTCAAATTAAGACTTTTTAAGACACTTTTGAAATGCTTTTTTTTTCCAATTTAAGACCAATTTCACCCACAAAAATTAGCTTGAAGTGTAAAAACGCAGTATATGTCTGAGACAAAGCTACATTTTGAAACCATATTCAAGTCTCATCGTCATCCTCAGATGTGACATTTAACTCTATTTAAGAACTTTTAAGGCCTTGGGTTTAGATAATTGAATTTTAGGATTTTAAGACTCCTTCAGGACCTGCGGACACCCAGATGAAGCACCGTGATTTACTATTTTGTTTTTCTTTAAGCCGACTGCAGTAAAAAAACACAGTGAGTCGTGAAAGCTTTATGCAATCAAAGCTGTGGAGGTGATTCCAGGGAGCAGAACGAGGTACAACAGGGTACAAACAGGGAATACAACGAAGGCTCTTGTGGCTCTGTGTAATCAAACAGAAAGCCGTGGAGATGTCCTCAGCTACCCTACACAGTGTATACAGAAGGACAGTCATTCACAGGGTGTGTGACTCATACTGTAGTCAAGGACTTCCACTATAAATGTGAGAACAGCTCAAACATAACTGTATGGCTAACAGTGGAAGGCCATTGAGCTTCTGTTCTATTTGTAACACACTTTTGCAACTTTTGATTCGCTTTGAACAGGATTTATTTCAACACCCATAGAAGTGAAATGCATGAACACAAAAATCACCCAAAAAAAATGCTTCATATAAAAACAGCATTCCTACTTCTATTTATAGCTTTCTGTTGTATTACAGTCCTATCAGAAAGCTTACAGCATTTCAATATTTTGAAACGGGAAACATCAAAGGTTTGCAAAAATACAGCAACTTGGAACTGTCAAACAAAGCTCTGAACAATACTCAGATATTGTAAAATGAGACGTAATTAACAGAAAACTCAGTTAAAGAAACTCAATATGCCATAAATAAACATTCATGGATAAAGCAGATTAATAAGAGATTTAACGTTTGCCTACGATAGGCTACCATACTGTCTTGTCTTTCTGTTAAATGAAGCCTCATTCTCATCATTATGAATGTAGTCATTTACTGGCCTCCCTCACTGTCATCGTTACCTCCGTCAGCCGTTTGACATCGTTGACCTTGTGTGATGGAACCACTCGGTTAGCCATCAGTCATGCATCGCCCTGGCCTCCTCCCGCACCCGACTGTGAACTGAGCCACTTCAGCTCCTCCCTGCTGGTCGCGCTCTCAAACCTGAAGCCCTCGATGATCAAGACCTCTCCGTCCTCCTCGATGCTGTCCTGACACTCCTGCTGCCTCTCCTCCTGTCACAACAAGACACACACACACACACACACACTGGACTATGCTGTGCACGGTATGCGTGTGCGTGCAAAGTAATGACAAGGCCTGGTGCACACATGCTCATTTGGTACATCAGTCAGTGTTACAGTAACTCTGTATATGTATAGTAAGTAATGTTCTATGGAAGATTGAGTCCCATCAAGGGGACAGGATGATTGAGAGAGGGATGTGTGCATGTCTTCGTATGTGTGTACAAGTGTGTGTGTGTGTGTGTGTGTGAGAGAGAGAAAGAAAAAGATAGAGAGATGGTCTTCTCTACACAAAAACAGCAGGAAAACTTATAAGAAATACAGTACAGATCCACCAGAAGTGTTTTGCAGCTGAAAATTTACTGAGTGTTGCTATGCAACTGTAAGGAACTCATGTAACCTGACCAATTCTGACCTCTGCAATATGAGTGAATATAACAAACTGCTCACTATTTCAAAATGTGCTCTGAAACACAGAATGAAAGGAATTAAATAGCCGCCTCTATCTGGTGGATCCACAACCTAAGAGTTTCTAGCAGATGCGTACCCTGCAGCACCTCCTCTGGCTGGAGGGGCCCAACGCCTGACACTGGTCCAGCATCTTCTCTATTTCACTCATCAGCCGCTGGGCTTCAGACAATACTGCATTGACACACAGTCATTATTACACACATCGTAACATACAAGCAGTGGTAGCCATTGTAGAAGTCCCCACCACCACCCACACAGCAGTAAAACTGTAGGATTTTGCAAACAATTCCTCTTGGGAGATGGAGCTGCAGTGCAGCAAGCATGTACATTTCCCAGTTTCCAGATACTGGGCCAACTGGGAGACACACTTAGCCCTTAACAGACAACTCAGAATGCTTCAAAACTATATCAAATGTATCTTACACATGACCCTTACCACCATTTGAATTGGTAATAAATGTACCTGACCTCATGTTCATTATGTAATAGAAATGAAAAATAGATAATAAATAAATTAGGGACAATTAAGTATTGGACTGGAACTTCTATGATGGCTACATCTGTAGAAACTAGGTCTAGGTCATGACTAATCTTACTAGAATAAGAGTAACATCTTCATTGGATTACATAGAAGTTAGAAAAGAGAAATAACTAAAGGTCTATTAATATTTTATGGAAATCTGAAGAACAATAACTAAAGTCTTTCTGCTCTAAATCAAATAATTCTCTCTCTGAATGACTGACAACTAAAAGTAAACTAGTGTTTGTCACAGTCACAGGGAGCTGAGTAAAAGGTTATCAGAATAGCAGAATGTTGCTCCTATACTATTACTACTACTAGTACTACCACCACTACCACTACCACTACTACTACTACTACTGCAGGACTTACAGTCAAGTGTCCTGAACTGGCAGATCTGGGGTCTCTCCTGACGTGCCATGTCACTGATCTCGGTAGCCTCGTCAATGGCCAAAACAAAGGACCTTTACAGTGATGAGGACTGCACCTGAAATAACAGGAGATATGTCGAGAAACTCTCAATAGAACCAAATATGCTGTGCACTAAAATCCTGAAAAAATATGTATGGCTAAGAAAGATCTTAACATTTAGTGAGTAAAGTAGGCCTTGGTCATATTTTCCAATTCTCAAGCTGAAAGTTTGCTTGTTTGTTTAAAAGAGAAAAATCAATGAGGCTATTTGAGAGAACTTTTAAGAGCCTAATACTTTGTTTGAGAATTACAAAACAAACAATCTTGACTAAGGTAGGTTCACTGAGATTCTACTTAATCACCCTTAAGAACAGAAATTCAATGTCATCACTTCTGCCCAGAACATACAATGGAAAACAAGGCCTCAAGTAACAGCAGTGTGCAGCAGTGATACAGTTAAAAGCAGCACTTTTAACAGCAACTTAACAGTAATGGGGCAATCACACTCCAGACATCGGCCTGAGGCCCAGTATCTGCTCTGAGGCTTGCCCAGGAACTCAATATGGTAGCTCTTCACATTCCCATCACTGTCCAGGATCACATATTCCCTTGAGCCTGGGTCTGGGCTCAGGATGGCTAACCATCTGTATGTAAACATTTTTTTAACTCTTGCTTAATCAGGCATGTTGGCTAATTAACGGCATGGGCCTGGGAGAGCAGCTGCAGGGTGAGGGTGGTTACACACATACACACTCAAACCTGCTGCCCAAGTGCATTTCTCAAGAGCTGTGATATAAGAGAAGAATGTTTCTCTTTCACTTTCCCTGCCCACTTTCCCAGCAACTCCCACAAACTATTCACGTTAAACCTGCCCGACTGGAGCTAAAATGATAATCCTGATTATTTTTCTAGATATTGTTGATATCCATATATGACTTAACAGGCTTTTTGTAGGCTAATCTAATGTTGTTAGACTACCGATTAATGGTTTATGTTGTTTCACACAGCCTACCTTACATTGCCAGGGCTTGCAAGGAAACCTTTGGCAAAAACCAATAACTTTTGATACTCACCAACATAAATTGGTGATCCATTTGAATATGTCTTTGGCACACAGCAGGGCCCCAAGCCAAACTTTGACTTCCCCTTATCTACAGGATGAACTCTTTAGTCAGAAATGACAAAACCTGATCACATGAATCAGTGGGTATGACAGATTATCTGTCCCACAGTGCAAATCATCCAAATGTCAACATCACTGTGGATGGGGTGGAGGACCAAATGGCTTCAGTCCAGGAAATGGGCTACCACCTTAATGAATCTGGTTTAGAGTGTAAGAAGATAATTCAATCTTTATCATTTAGTTTTCATTTTAATTCCAATATAGGAGGAGGCAACAATCTTTGGCAACTGTTCCATTGTATAACAAGAGAATAAACCATTTCTCAATTGTGATCACCTTAATTACCAGCGTCCACTTCAGGAAGTCAAAGATGGAGGAAGCTTTTGGGCCCTTATTGCTGTTCAAGGCCGGCTCCTCTGGGAGATGATAGCTCGCCTGACTTCAGCTGTGTAGTCAGAAAAGATCAGAAAAGACATTATCAGAAAATGCGATACAACCTCTGTAAAGCAAAACATTAAAATTAAAATACTAGTATTTTACATTTCCGACCATAAGCAAGAAATTAGGGCAGTTTGACAGAAGATGTCAATCTCAGTGGAAGAGAAACGATGTTAGGTTAATTTAGCAAACTAGCTAGTCTTGTCACTAAAGAACCACAAGTGTAACCTAACAACTATATATGAACTAAACAAACAAAGAAACAAAAAACGGGTTCAGATTTTTTGGGTGCACACACTCACATTTCAGCCAGTGAAACCATTGGAGACAACTTTTCTAAAGTCAACCATGTGTCAACAGTTTAATGTTTGGAAGAGTTCATTTGAAATGGTCTTACTGAAATCAATAGATATCGCGATAGTAGCTCAATTGTCTCGTTGGGTAGATGTACTACATAGATCCGGTTTTAAAACGCTGTAGTCTATCTGAACATAATGTACACATTGGTTCCAGTAAATACCCTCCTTTCAAGTGTAAAATTGAGTTCTGACACCATATAGTGATTATCTTTTACGTCCACGTCGTGCTTTTATTTTGAAATGACTTCGCCAGTCAAGTGATACCCGGAAGTTTTTGTTTTCTCACCTGTCAGCTCTGACACGGTGGAAGCACCTAGCTACGTTTCTTTGTTTTTCTCTGACAAACATCTCTCTTTTGTTTCTCAACGATATAAATGGTAAACCTATATCGTCTACACGTTTACGACGTGACATAACTGAAACCAGCATCTAACAAGGTTAGTGAATGTCGAGATTGAAAAATGATAGGCTGCGGTAGCTTCACCCTTGCGTTAAATAGCCAGAAGACGTTATTAGCTAACTGTTATCATCACAACAGGTCGATCATTTTAATCAACCGGACTGATCTTTCGTTGTCTCTTGAGTTCACTATCTAGCTGGTGTGTTATTCATTCTACATTATATTTTAGAGCTGCGGACCAGTGTATTAGCAGTTTTGTCGACTGTCAACAGAGCTAGCTAACATCATAACGTTAGCTTCTTTTACAAAACCGAAAGCAGGATTCATTGTTTACATCGCGATCATGGCTTTTTCTCATTTCCGTTTGAACTAAAAGAGTTTTTCTTGCTGCCATCGTCTTGCTAGCTGTTAGCTCTCCTATCTTTTAGTCAAGGGGAAGTCGGTCGAGTTGATGTTGCTCTTCAAAAGGTTTTAGTTTCACGTTCAGATTCCTTTATGTACCCTGCTGAGATCACTTTCGATTTCATGGTATCTTCGTTCTTTTAAGCGTTCTGTGTTTTCTCGATTTATCTTTGTAACGAATCTCAAAGTCTGTCCAATTATTCCACTCGAATGTATTTTGTGTTTAGAAAGCATAGCCATACTACGTAAAAACTTGGCTCCTCAGTGTTTGCTGCATCATTGCATGCTGACATCATCAGCTAGCTGCATTGTCACTGCCATCGACACTGGCCAGCTAGTAAGTAACCAGAACGTATCCAGGCAAGGCGAGAGGTTTCACCTATGCCTATTTGGGTAGTCTCGTTAGGTAGACTAGACTGCTTAGTTTTTGGCTGGGAGTCAATAGGATTACACTTTTCTCCTCTTTAACTGTGGTCTATCAAACTTCTTCATGGTGTACAAGACAAGAGAAAATATTTTTTTGCAAATCAGGTCTGTCCTTTAACGAGCAGTATCTAATTAAGAAAATGAAGTAAAGATTTGTATAACTGTGAAAATGTAACTGAACATCCAAATGGTCACACAACTCCACTAATTCAGAAAGAACTATAGATGCTTTTCAGTTCCATCATTAATGGGTGGGTGTAGAGCCATACAATAACGTTGTAGCTAAAAGTGAACGGTCTGATCATGTAAATGTGTCTCCATATTCAGGTTATGGTCACATAGTAAATCTCCTATCTTGTCTTCATCCCTACCCAAACCTCCAAGTGCTCTGTGTTAGTGGTTCACAACTCCCAAATGTCTGGAGTCGATTCCAAAAGGCTAAGTAAGCTGTGGTAACTCTTTCATGAGGGAATAGCCTAAAGCTCATGTAAATTAGGAAATCTGAATAATATTGCAAGAGCAATAATAGTTTTGCACCGAATTACCTTCAAGGAAAATTCCATCCTAAAACACAGTGAAGAAACGGCTATTTGCAAAGTACCTTGCATTCCTGGGTCCATTTTGTTGTGGTCATGTATTTTTTATTCCAGTGGATAACTGGCCAAATATAGATACAGTGAAGTTTAATGGGAGAAATAGGAGAACAAAATTAAATTATCAATTATTAAATTATTGAATTAAAACATAAACACTAAATGTCAAGTTTTGGTGTCAGTCACTCAGACTCAAAGACCAAGGGCTTCTTTCTAGATAAACCATTTTGCAGCAACACAACAATCACACAGGGAGAAATCCATCGTAAAAGAGGCAGAGATACCAATTCCTCCACAGAAACTAGCTTCAATAGTCCATAATGCAATGCAGCCACATGTTGCGTTTCGAGTAGGTTTTTCTTGACTGGAAACTCTCGCTCTCTTGCTCTTATTATTGCTGACATAGCTATTGTTATTGGCTTCTCCACCAATACGTAAAACCCAGCTGAATACAAGTCCAGGCACATTCTCTGGGGTTGTCAAAACTCATGTTGGGAAATCTACAAAATCAATAACTGAAGCAGAAGTAGACAAGGCAGGTTGAGGGGAAGTGGCTACAACAAAATAAAAAGATAAATTACAACACTCTTGAAATGCATTGAACATAACAGATCGATGATATTTAACAGTATAAGGAATTTGTTTTTCATTTATTTGTTAGCTGTCCGCTACCCAGCAAATTAGCAAAGCAGAAAGATAACATGAATGTCTTCCAATCTATATCGGCACGCATTTCTGCAAATAAAAAAATTAGGATCTTGCGGATGACTGTACTTCTCATCTTCACCCCAGGTGGAGCATACGGCATCCACAATTCCACTTCCACTAGTTTTTTGTTACATGTTGTGTCTCGCGGTATGAAATGATCTCGCGTGTTACTACTTTAATATGCAACTACAGGCCACTACTGGGTTATTGCCACGTAATGTTAGCTATTGTGCAAATCAGATATATTACCAAAACATATACTAGTTAGAAAGCTAACCAACAAGCGGATATAGTCTATCATCAGATGTATCAGTGATGAAATGAGCAGCTTGGACATGAACAACACATGGCTTGGTCCTGGTCGTCCAGTTGAAGAAGAGTGTCTTTAACCAGTTAAGCCACCCTGTCACCTGTTCACCTACACTAGTGGTGCTTGGTTTATCTATGGTGTTAAAGCTCTCAATGGTGAAGATACCGTTACTGAGAGCGACTTTTGTTATTTTGCATTTGTCATTTTTTTGTCTTTTATTTTTACATTTTTTTTTGTGGATTTCTCATTGGAATGAAACTGTTCATGTACTTCCCAGGTCTGCTATCTGCTACTCAGTTGGCCTGTGCAGGCATGGAGCCCCTGGCAGTGGATGACGACATTTGCATACTGAAACACGAGACGGCGTACGGCACCGCGGGCGAGAGCCCTGTGTCGGTGTGCGCCGGCGACGAGTCGGTGGCATCGCACTTCGCCCTGGTCACGGCCTACGAGGACATCAAGAAGAGACTGAGAGACACGGAGAGAGAGAACACCCTGCTGAGGAAGAGAGTTAAGCAGCTGGAGGATAAGGTATAGAAGAAGGGAGGGAGAAAGAGAGGGGTGATGGTGGGAGTAGAAGTAGGGAGAGGATTGAAAGAACTGAAAGAGCTTGAGGATGATGGAGCAAAAGAACACGCTGCTTACCCAAACAACCTGAGAATGAGGTTCTGAGAGGTTGAGCCTATGAAGGGAGATTAATGGAAACTGATTTTTGCCATTTTCCAGGTCCTCAAAAGTAAAAAAACAAACACAAGAAAAAAAGAGAACGTTTTGAAAAAGTCAGCAAATTCACTATCACACTGAGAAATGCTTTTCCCTGGGGCGGCCTGTGTATGCCAGCATCATTAATATTGTTGGCCTATAGTCAAAGGTGTAAAACAATGAGAAATAAATCTGTACTAAAAACGGAGAGGAGGTCTGGAAAAGTACAGCACTGTCTTCCACAGAGAGAATGTGTTGGGACCTTGCACACGGGGAGACAGCTGATACACCCTCTTGGCTTTGAAAACAAAGGACACTGTATAAAGTAAAGAGGGGGGGGGGGGACACAGATCGGATAAAATGAAAATGCTACCAAATACGCTGGCGGAGTAGCTTCTCTCGCAGTCGATAATCTGTTATTGGTTTTGGTTTTATCCCCTGAAGCATTTTGCTCATCAGGTTAGGATGTGGTGGGAGGGGAGGGGAGCTACTTCCTACCACAGATATTTAAGATTAAGTATGAATGAGACTAATCTGCCTCTCCTCTCCTCTCCTCTTCTACTATCTCATATCTTCTTCATTTCATTTCTGTTGTAGCTCTTCAGGCCAGAGGCACCTCCATCAGAGGGTCCCCAGTATGTGAACAAGGCCTTCAGTGCTTACCGGGGTATCTATATAGAGAAGGAGGACCTGCAGTTGGAGCTCAACAAACTGGTATGTTTACTGATGAAGTGAACCTCCCATACGTTTGGCACTAGAGCTTGATTCAGTCTGAGAGGTAGGAGCGTTTCGGAAGCCCAATTTAAGCCAAAACATTTGTCAGCCGTTGTCATTCTTGACCTGAACTCAAGGAGGATGGCCCTGTCGGTATGTTCTGAAATGTATTTACCTAATAAACTGGAGACTTACGGTAAAAGTGAAGGGAAAAAAACACTGTACCAACCCCTGTCACCCGAGAACAAGTGTCTCTAGATTGTAATCATTACACAGTACAGCACAGGTGCACTGTGCTCACCCGTGACTAATATAGTGTTTGTCGCATATGTATTAATGCTGACTCTTTCTCTCCCTTCTTCCTCCTCCTTCTACCTCTCTCTCTCTCTCTCTCTCTCTCTCTCTCTCTCTCTGCCCTCTGATTGTGTTAGAAAAAGGAGAAGAGTGAGAGTGAGAAGTTGCTGACGGAGCAGCTCCAGGCCAAAGAGTTGGAGCTGCTTCAGCTGAGGACAGAGATGGAGACTAGCCAAGGTACAGGTACAGCACACTGCCTTCTACTGTATATGGCAGAGGATCAATAATTAAGACTGTATGAAGGGAGGAATATATTGTATGCCCTGACACACAACACTGATTTTCCAGTAATTCAATAAAACATAAACCAGGCGCTTTGCGATGAAAAGTTCAGTATTATTTACTTACACTTACTTACAGTTTTTATCATTTGCTATTTTCTTTACGTTTGTACACTTGTCCATGTGTGCCCAGTGATGAAGAGCCTGAACAGCTCTCAGGATTACTGGCAAGCGGACACTGAGCTGAAGATGCACCAACTGCAGGAGGAACTGGAGAAAGTGACACTGGAAAACGGCAAACTGCTGGAGAGATGTGGGGTAAGAGAGGATGGGGGAGAAGGAGTTGGAAATAGGGGAAATAGAGAAGGAAGAGAACAGCTGGCGAGAGCAGCACTGGAAAACAGCTAGAGAGAGATGTGAGGGGGAAGGAGGATGAGGGGGAGGGAGTGGAGGAGGTCCAACTGGGAAATAACAGATTGATGACGTGAAGAGAAGAGACAAATAAAGAGAGGAGTGGGGGGATCGAAGAGGCAAGTCATGTTATAATATATGATATGTTGTAATAACATTTATAAGAAGAATATAATCAAGAGTATGAAACGTAAAAACAACCTCAAACAACACCTCCGGTATTTGGCCTAACTTGACTTTGTTTTTAGGAGGAACCCCATTGGCTTAACGGACCAGACTCGGATCAGACCGACGATTTGAAGTATAACACCAGGTACAGTGCTTCATACCCGATGCATGTCCTTGAAGAGCGGTTGCTAAGCCGGTGTCCAACACAGTGACCAAAACAAAAACTCAAACTACTACCAAAACAAGCAAGCAGTGACATAGAGGTGACGATCACCATACGGGAGACAACACAGAAACACATAGAATCCTTGTGTAACATACATCACTTTGATACTACTTATTATGATATACTATATGATATCCATCCATATATATTCCATGAATTTATCTCCTAAAGGTTTATGTCAGGCTAAAAATAGAGGGGAAACTCAATTCCACAAATACAAAAGTCCACTACAATAGCAACCATTTAAAACAACGAACGATGCAACGAACGATCCTGCTTGGTCTCTCTAGGTATAGTACATGCATCACAGGGTGTAGTTGTCCTATATGGCCACTAGAGGAGGGTGCAGCTTTGTTTTCCTTTAAACAGACTGTATGCATACAGTCTATGCTCTGCACTTAATCTGAGATGCAATAGGACCACCAATTGAAAAATAAATATGGGCAAAACTTGCTCATGTGTACTTATTAAATCTCCACAGTAAAATATTGTCATGGATCCAGGGTCTATGGCATTGGCACTGCCACTTCTTCAGAAAAGTATCCATTTAAATGTATGAGGAAAAGCCTCTTATTGAGCATTGCCTCACATTAAATGAAGAAAAATTCTGTCTTTTGCTACACGAATAGCTTTAGTTTTTTTTCCTTTAATCTTTTTTTGCTGTTTCAGGCAGGTGTCTGAAGTTGAGGCAAAGTGTTGATGAGATTTTTCATCTTTACCTAAGGTGTGGAGTGGACCGTTTTTAGGTGCTGCTGGTGTAAAATACCACCATGATACCTTTTTTACTGTTCTGTTCTGTGAGGCTTAGAATATTGGCCTTTGTGTGTGTGAGGCTTAGCATTAGATCCATCAACACAATCCATCCTTTTTTATCAATGATAGCACCAACATTGCCAAAGGGAATAATATCTTTACCCTCTAAGTCTAGGAAATGTAGCCTAAATGTGCCAAAAGTGCTACTGCTCGGTATTTACAGTAGGTGATGATGATGGTGATTGTGCTCAGCACCTGGGAAACTCCTCTGTTGTTTGAAATCGGCCAGAATTGGTGAATTCAGTTTGTTTCAATGGAAAGAAACAAAAAAGCACAACTCTCCAGTTCGCTGCTGAGAGAACGATGTCACTATTAACCAGTCCCTGCAGGAATTTGTAGTTTTGTGAAAAGATTTGGCACGGAAATTAACAATATTTCAAGGCTTTGCAATTTTGACCAATGTCCACTCAGTACAGAAAACCCTCAGACATTCAAAGGAAATCCTAATTGTATTACATAAGTGCAGTTTTACTCCAATAAATAGTTGATGCAACATGCACCTCTTGTTTCTGTCTATAAATGCCTTTAAAAGAAACATAATGTACTGTGTCTTCAGGGAGAGGAGCATGCAGCAGATGTATGAGGCTTTGTCCTGTGAGATCACTCGTCTCCACTCAGAGCTGAAGCACCAAACGGGCCTGGTCAGGAAACTCAGGCCATTGGTCAGTGACAACAGAAAAGGTGAGGCGCGAGCATGCACACTCCATTGTTGGTGTGTGTTGTGTTTTACTAGTGTTCTACTGAGTCTTTCCGTACTGAATTTATGTGCACTTACCCATGTTTGTGTATGTGTACATACACGTGTGACACTAACCCGCAGCTGCCACCACTCCCCTGCTGGTATTTCACACCTCCTTCAGCCTCAATCTCTCCATCAACTTGTAACGTCCTGCATCCCCTATATCCTCATACGAGTGCATAGCATCTCCCCACTGGTTACCAGTTAGATATAGAATTGATTTTAGTTTCCTATGAGCCAGAGCACCAGATCCTTATTCTTATATCTCCATTTCATATATACATTTTTCTTCCTTCTTGTGAACCACTTTTCTGCTTTTACGTTCACATTTTTCTGCTTCTTCTTTTTCTGCTTTAAAACGATCTGGAGCTCAGAGACTCCAAATGTAGTGGCGAGGTGTCAAATCCCCCCACTACTCAGCCAAAAACAATTACACCAATGACCAGATGGTGGTGCTCCTGCACCGTAATGCCGTAGAATCACATTTTATTTCCTCAGATTCCTTGGCTCAAAACAAATCCATTGAACATACTAGATTTAATTTTCACTATAATAAATGTTACAGTCTTTTGAATTTTATGCAAACCCTATTTTTTACTATTTCTGCCATAAAGTTCATTGACTTGCCATGAAAGTTTGCACACAGCATATCTGGACTGCCTAGATTATACTTATTACATAACATTTTATAACTCCAAACTGTTTGGCTGTGACACACAGTCAAAGTTGATGACGACGACACGTACTACAGGAAGTGAGGGAAAATACGTAATTGCTTGATGCTAGACCAACCAAACTGTTTGGGATGGCCACCGAAGTGCATCAGATCACGTTTGGTCATCCTGCATAGCGCTTCCATCAGGCCAACTTTGCAATAGCACCTTTTTTTTTAATTTCTCTTACAAAGTTGACTCAATCTCACCAAATTTTACATCCAGCATATCTGGACTGCCTTCTTCATTCTAGTTGTAACTGTTTGGCCGTGATGCACAAACAAAGTAGATGACTAGGATGCGCAAACAGGAAGGACTTCATTCCTAAATGCTTCATGCACTAGAACAATCAACTGGTGGATAGGATTTAAAATACCCCATTACTCAGGCAAAAAACAAAAAAATGCCCCCGATCAGGCAGATTCCTGAACTGAATAGCCTCGAACAACTTTCTTTTTTCTCAGATTCCTTGACTCAACTTGAATCACATACTGGTTTCATTTCGCCCTCGACAGTTTCCCTGCCATTTCGATGAAACAAAACTTATTCTAGGCTATACAGTTCAGGAGTTCACTGCAGTTACAGAATGTATTGGTGGTGGTTGTCATCACGATTCATTTGATAATGCTCTATATTCAGAGAAAGAAAATCTTACACTGTTCACACTCAAGGTCATTGTTGCACATTATTAAAATCTGAAGAACATTTTATATAGGACAGATGTATGATGCTTGAACTGCATGGAATTAAAGAAAAAAATCAAATGAATTGAGTTACACAAAGGAATGTTAGACAGGTGAAATCAAACATACCTGACTGGGAGTAGCTAAAACTATATTTTCAGCTGGCAGTTTCTTAGCTGTGGATGCCAGTCAGGGTCAGCTGTTTGGGTTGTGTGCGCTTGAAGTAGTATTAGTGGCTGTTGTCTCCCCTGGCCCCAGGAGGGAGTTAGCAGTGCTTCTCTTCACTAAAGGGGGAGGCTACTCTGAAGCAGTACCATTTCTCCTGCAGCTCCTTGTTGCGATTTGTCCAAGGATGTGACAAGACTGCAGATATTATCAAAGTACTCAAACACTTTTTCTAAAGGACGTTATGAAATTATCTGTCCCTCCACTTCCCTCCCTCTGAGATGATGTATTCCACCCCAGAAGAGATTACCTTTTGTTGTCTATTCCCTCGGTGTGGCAGAGGAGACCAGGAGGTGAAAATTAGAATGAAATATGGCAAGAAAATAAATCTGGGCCTATTTATTCCTCTGGATAAGAGGGTAATCCAGTAACTTAGATGAGACCGACGAGACGGAATAGGGAAAGCAGGAGTGGCAGAGGAAAAGGAGGAGAGGAAGGGAAGGGGGGGGGAGTGGAGGAGAGCGGGCTATGTATATATAAGATATTGTGCATCTGTATTCTTCTAATGCTCCTCCGTTGGAATCACTTTTATTCAAATCCAGGACTCAGGAGACCCTCTCATGGAAGAGGAGAATGGAGGGATGGACGGATAGATGATGGATGGATTGATGATGATTTGATAGCAAAGCAATGATGTGTGTGTGATGAGGATTTTGTATTTGGAAATGTGGAAGGAGACGCTTGATATGAATGAAGTGTGACTTCCTGGTTTGTTTGTTTAGGGCTTTCGTATTGTTCTGGTGATTCATATGATTTATTTTTGATATCGCTTCATCCAGTCGGCTGTGGTATTTACACGGTGCAGAGGATTTACTGTACGATAGGTAGCCCGCTGCGTGAGGTGAGACTCTCCTGTCACCAGGCAGCCTATTAGCTAGTCAGGGATCAAAATGCTTTGCTGAACACACCGAGTTTATTTTTTTTTTTTTGTCCCTGTGCAAAGCCAAAGTTTAATCCATGTGTAAATAAGACAAATACAAAGGTGAAATCCTGTGAAATTCCACCCTGGGTGCCAAATACTAAAGTATTCCTCACCCAGCTATCGGGGTGAGGAGTAGATGGCTTCATTAAGCTGCCAGAAAGATGATGTTTTTGTTGCTGGAAATCGGATTCCTTTTGTCTTTTTCTTTGTAGAAAGCAATCAGAAAAATCTGATCCGTTCTATAAAAAAAACACACTTCTGCGCACATCATGTCATGGACAATAAAACCTAAAATGAATCTCATTTTCAGTTTCTCCCAAATCACAAACCAGATTCTGTTTCTGTTTCCAGAGTACTGCTGGTTTTCTATTCTGCCAGGTAGTTTCCATTCTAGCCGTCTAATCAGGGATTGATTAAGACCTGGGATGCCAGGTCAATGCACTTAACTTCCTGGTAGGAGAGAAAACCAACAGCACTCTGGACCCCGAGGCCCGGATTTGTTTGTATGTTTTGAAAAAATAATTTCTTTAAATTAGACGATTTTCAGTTCTTGGAGAAATATATCTATAAAAAAAAATGTCATTGCTGATTTAAGCAGGGTAATATCATATTTCCATAAGCAAAAAATGATCAGAACTGTGTCAAATAGCAAAAAAATAGAAAAAACATATTTTATCTGACAGTGCACCAGTATGCAGTGCTCTGCTATTGGCTGTTTGTCGTCTCATACCAGGTACACTTGTTTCTTTCCATGATCCAAACCAATCCTCCATATTCTCTCTTTTCAGAACCCATCCCAGCCACATACCCATAAAGGTACACTACGGTAGTGGGGTTGAATCATTCTTGAGAACAATGATTTTCTGGCTTGGCAAAATAAATATGCGTGGCTTGGTGCTTTTTGTGCGGCACAACCCTCCTCCCTGTCAGTGTCAGCTTACATCAGCTAGGGAGGGGTGCTTTGGTCAATGGTGTATTTGAAGAAATGTTGAATTAATCCTCCAATACATGAACTTGGAATCAGCAAATACTACTGATGATGCTGCTGCTACCAATACTACTACCACAATCTACCTGCTGATTCTGTGTTGCCAGTTTGTCATCGAATGAATGAATTTTGTAGATATACAAAATGCATGCATATACTGTATACCTAACTTTTTTGTCTTTTCGCTGTCATCCTTCCTCCCTCCGTACTTAACTCTGTCCTTCTCCTTCTTTTCCTCCCTTCGTGTCCGGCCTCCTTCCCCTTCCCCCTCCCTTCCATCCCTCTCTCTGTCTCCAGCTGCCTCAACAGTTCCCATCCAGTGTCTAGACGACGTGGAGAAGAACAACAATCACCCAGTGCTCCGTGTGTCCGTGCCTCGCCCCCCTAGTGCCCCCCCAGTCCCCTCCAGCTCCGGCCGCCCCTGCCTCCCTGTCGGGGCCCCGTCGGGACTGGGCAGTCTGAGGGAGGACTGCTGGTACAATGGGCTCTGGTCCTCCCAGCACTGCTCCGGAGAGGCTCTGGGCGGGAGCGACCCCTGCTCGGTCCTCCTGCCTCCCCCGCCCCTCAACCAGGCCTCCCTAGACGACAGCTCGAGGTCCTTCCCCAGCCCCCCCAAGCCCAGCGACGCCATGTTCTGGGAGGGACACTCTGCCGCCTCCAACTCCTCCTCCTCAATGGGAAACTGCAGCCCCAGGAGCCCTCCCAATGCCGAGTGGGCCAAGCCCTATTGAGAAGGACTTTGTTGGGGCGGACGGATGATAAAACAGAGAGCGAATGATTTGATGGGAAAATAATCGAGTGAATGGATGGATGGATGAATGAATGGACTCTCCAACCCTGCCACATTGCTACCACCTTACCTGCCTTAAGTTGATAAGACCACTCCTCTGGACTGGACTGGACCTACTGGCCGTGGGACCTACCCACGGGACCAGGAGGGGGCTCTTCGAGGTACAGCCCCTGGAAACTCATTAATGTGGCATCTCTGCAGCCCGCATTGGTGGAGAACATATCTGACTTTGCAGAGGAAACGTTGATGAGAGACCCTCAACAAAGACTCATGGTTTGCGTGTCCGTGTCTGTGCGCGCGTTCGTGGGTGCGTGCATACGTTCGTACATGCATGAGTGTGTGCAAGCATGAGTGCAAGCAAATTTGTGTGTGTCTGTCTGTGTGTGTGTGGGTGCGCGCATGTGTGTGTGTGTGTGTGTGTGTGCACGCATCAAGCAGAGAGTGTGCCTGTGGATTCAGATCTGTGTGCGGGCATCCCTTGCCTGCCTGCATCCGCATCTCCTCGTAATAAATCTAATAGGGCTCAAAGGGCCTCCTTCTCCATTCACTGTGGCCAGTAACCACTGTGGCCACAGCCTGGATGCATAGAACTAGATTTTATAAAGCTGTACTCCCTCCAAATGTACGTCTTTTTACATCTGACCGTTGTAAAGTATAAGAGGCATATAGTCCCATGCTTGTTTCATGATGGTGTGAAGGAGATGTCTAGGTATGAGGAGTCGATGTGTTTGTTTCTGTAATGTGATGGAAGACAAATGAACTGTTTCGTTCCAAAATGAAACACCACCACCAATTTTATTTTTTATTTTTTTACATCTTCTTTGACAAAATGATTACTGTCATAAAAGTAAAATCTCCTCCTGGAATATTATCAAAGTTATTCGCTATCTTAAACTACCTATGCTTACAAACTAGTAACATTTTTGAGAAGATTGAGTAATGAGTACCAGGTGATGATTTCAGTCCAAAAAAGGATGTATGGCATTTCGGGAATGAATCACTTCAACCTCACTAGCACCAAAAACAAAAAAGAAACAAAAAAAAAAGGCTCAACTGTTTACGACTTCACACAATCACAACTCAAGCAAGCCTCCTTAAACCTGCCTGTCAACACATACTCAACTCTCTCAGAAACTTATGTCAAACAATAACTGTCGTGGTTTTTCTTTTCTCAAATTGTAAAGGGGCGTAGAGCTGCGTTTCGGGGTGTTTTTGCAGGTCCTTTTAATTCTAAGGACTCATTGAACAGGCTCTGTACACTCCCCTGTTGTTTTGCATTGGAGACCTGGTTAAGTTTGTGGAGATTTTGACAAATAAGAAAATGTATCTAAACTCTGTACTGTGCTGAAATGTTTATCTGTGACCCCTTTTGTTTTGCAGTATGAGGTAAGCTGTTGTGCGATGAGGGAAGTTTCTCTTCATTTTCCCGTCTTAGTTGAGTACAACCGGAAGGACGTGAGACTTGTACAGAAGAAAACAAAATCATGGGTAGATTTTTCTTGTGCTCTACAGAATTGGAATTCTATTTTGGGGCTGTGATGAAGCCGTCATAATCCATGTAGTGTGAGGATACCTTGTGAAACCTAAAGGATATACACAGGGAAGACTGTGCATATCTGTATAAATGTATATGGTTGGCTTTCAGTATTCTGCCAGGCTGAGTTTTGCACTCCAAACCGTTGGTTTTGGCTAAGATTTCTTATGTGTTTTCTTCTGCGTCTGCTGTGGGGGGAAGGACAGACAGTAAGTGAATATTAACTTGAAGTAATGTGAGCTGTGACTTGTCAAATAGGTGCACAAAGCACAAAGGCCCATGGTTATTAAGGAGATTTCTTGTTTTTGCATTTTTCTTTTTTCAGTTTGTTTTTTATTTGTTGTCTCTTTTTTTTCTTAATTTGTAAGAAATCTTATTTTACAGCAGTAGTTTCATACTCTGTAAACGATTTGCAAACCAAAATGCAATGTACAGTAGATATGGATTATATTTTAGAATTACTGCACTTCAGACTGTTTGTAAATATGACTTAAATTAAACAAATGAATGAAGGTGACTGTGATGTTATTTGTCTCTATTCACATTCTTGTAATGAGAAGTCAGTAGAGTTAAGTAAACAGTTTTGCTTATCAAAATCATATTCATAGTTGAAACCAGTAGAAACTAAATCGATGGAGTTGTATCAGCTTGTAACTGAGGGTACCATGTTGCCACTTCTACAACTGAGAAGTGCTTGATGCTAATATGTTAGTACTCTCCATGGTCAGGTCACAACCATGTTACCCAAAAGCCGCAAGAGAATATTTTCAGAGCCAGGGGACAACTGGGGTCATCTCACATATTGAAATAATCTGAGAAAGACTGGAAAAAAACAAGCTGACAGGTGATCTAAAATAGTTATGGCATTTTCATATTAAGTTCTGCAAAAAGCAAAGTAGCTATCATAATGCAAGATGTCTGCATGATGCTGTTGATTCATTGCACAATTCAGTAAGCTCTCTGCCTCAGGTTGAGGTATGCTACATGATATGACTGAGATGAGAACAAAACATACTTGAGAACATAGAAATCTAATCTATGTGTAAACCAAGAGCTTTAATGAGTGATATAAATATATAGGAGTGATGTTAAGCCCCATGTTGTATTATCATGGGGCCTAACACTGATAGGTTGGTTTCTATTGAAACATTACAGTAGCTCACTGACGTTTTCCTTGTAGCTTTCCATCTCTGGTTTGTATGAATAATATGAATACAAATGGAACATATCAGTGTAGATATGAGGTCTGGACCAGTCGGCCCATAAAGGCAAACCTGCATAGTGAAAACATGAAAAGGAAAAGCGGTCCTCATCATACAGACAAGACACAATGAAAATAAACTAAATAAATGAAATAAACTAAGATTGAATGGTTTTATTGATTTTCAGTGTTTCTTCATAAAAGTGATCCAACTCTTCAACTTCCTTATTAATTTATTCACTTTAGATCCAGATAGTCTCTTCAGATGTTTCCATGTGAGTGGTATGAGCTTACGTACCTTAAGCTCAATGCTCAAAAAAGATATCAAAGATGATCATTTGGTTCATTGTAAATATACAATAAAATGAAATATTGATTGGTTTTGTGTCTTATGTTTTACTATAGACTGCACAAGTCTTTTTGGACATTTACACCTTCTTCAACAGACAGCATCCCAAGTCATGAGGCCAAACAAAGGCAACAGAGCATCATTACACCTACTGCTATATTGGATTTATCACTTGAACAAAATGAACAAACCTCAAGTTTATGTACAATATAAAAATACTACAAAGGGTTCAGCAGATCGCTAGCACCCCTCTACGTATGACTGCACATCTCCAAACCTGAAACCCTCAACTCTCGTGTAGATCTTACAGGACTGAGTGAGAGGGGATACCGTGATCAGACCTTCCGGTACATTTCCATAGCACTTACATAGGTGGATATATTACATGTGGACAGAGAGATGGGTGGGTACACAGCACACCTTTGACTGCACTATTGATTGAATCAGTTGAGGCAAGATCGTTTTAATGCAACCTTGGCAGCCCTCTGACAGACAGTTCAGATTTTTCATAAACACAAAACAAACGGCACTGTGGCTTTACATGTATCAAACTCTGCCGGATCGCCACCATGTATCTTAAGGCGCCGGTTCTGGACACGGTGCCCCCCCCCCCCGCTCTGCCCCTTCAAAAAGGAGGGATGTTGTTTGCGTGTTTACATGCTGGTCGGGAGTTTCTGTTTTTTGTTCTTGGCTGGGATCCCCGTCCTCTCAAACTCCAGCTTCTCTTGGATGTACTCCTGCTTACACTCCTCGAAGAAAGCCTTGTCTCTGTAGCTAATGGGAAGAGAGAGAGCACAGTATTTATTTCAGTTCATTAATACAGCTTTTGATCATGATTACTCCGATGAGGGTTGTACGGTAGATTATTTGAATGCCATTTCTGCTCTTATTTGGTCGCCACACACACAGCCCACGGAGCCATCGGGACTCTAAGGTTGACATTGTTTTCTTATATACGTTCTTATGTAAGAGGTAGTGGCAGAGTAACATAATACTAATAGATGGGCTAGCTATCACTAGAGAAAGTGTAAAATACTCACTGTAGAGTCAGACATTCCTTTAGAGCAGAATTCTGTTCACGACACTTCAACACCATGAGGAAACCAGAGTCCTTACAGCAATGGTTGAAGGCTGGACGGAGAGAAGAAAGGTGGCAGAATGGGGGAGGGAGAGGGAGAGGGAGAGAGGCAGAGAGATAGCAAGAAATTAGCAGGTAAAAGGGAACAGGCTCAACATGTGCAATAACCTCAGAGTAAATCTGTTAATAACCTCTGCTTCAAATCTGATAAGAGCCTACGTTTCAGCCTGTGGTGGCTTATCCTCCAGTACAAATACCGAGAAAGAAACAGGAAGCCACAAAATGGGCCTCAGCTTGGCATTGTGCCACATAAGAAGAAGAAGAAGATTACTTTATTTGCAACTCGGGGGGGCACACACACACCAACACACACAACACATGCAAGGGGGGAAGTGGCCGCCGAACACAACACACACACACACATGCAGGGTAGGGTGTCCGAGTTGAGGTCTCTGCATTTCCCCATCCCCGCCGACCTTCCTCCAGGGACAGCCAGGGAGCAGTGGGCAGCCTCCAACACCAGCGCCCGGGGACCAATTCCAGGTGTACGTCCTCATCTTGGTCAGGGACAGGACAGGATGTTGCATGTTTTTAGATGGGTTCTTTTTTACAGGAGGAGACCCACGTGAGCACGGGGCCTCTTATCACACTTAAATGCTTGTCACACTAGGACTCAAATGAACCAGCCTGGCCACACAGTGGTTGTGTCTGTGATCACACATATATATATATATTCCTCCGAGCATTAAATATAGGCTACCCGTCAGTGATCAGAGTGCCCAGTGAGGCCCGAGGCTAGTCAGGGTTAATAATAATATGCTGTGAGAAAGAGAGCCTGACTACAGTGAATGTATTCAGAGATCTAACGATCAATTACGCCAGAGGTGGGCAATCATGTGCCATGGAGGGCCGAGAGTCTGTGAAATCACCTGGTGTAGTCTTTGGCTGGAGTGAAAACCTGCATACTCTCGGCCCTCCATGGCACATGATTGCCCACCCCTGAATTACGCTATTAGTTTCTGTAACGGACAAGACGCAGCCTAGACCAAAACCTACGTACCGTATTGTGCCTTTAAGGATGTCCCTAACTGCAAAGGGAGATTTGGCAAATGATTCTCAATCTCACACCCATTTTAAATGCTTGCTACACATTTAGTTATTGACACGTTCAGTTATTTCAAGCACGGTCCAAGCAGGAGGACAAAGTGGCTTCGTGGAATAATGAACATATACCAAGCACTTGGGACATTGAGTTCAAATTTACTTCAGCTACTTTGTTGCTCACCAACCACAGCCTAGTATTTAATTATCAGAAATGCCAGAGAAACACACCTTGCAGAAAACCACAACAAAAGCCCAGGGCAACAGCTCTGCCAGAAGGGTGTATCAGGTGCATTTGAGATTAAAGCTGCAAGGTCCTGAGTGTAAACGAAGTGTTGAAGGCTTTGAGTCTTCAGCTTGTTAGCGAGCTCTTTCTCAAGGCTTTAATTAACCACCATGCCCTCCCATTTCCCCCCATCCAACCACCCCAACACCTCAGAAAAAGCTCTACAAACAACCAACATCATAATTACCTTTATCATTTCCATCAGTATGGTTATCACACAGACACTCAGGATGCAGATGTAAAAAAAATAAAAAATACAGCAAAACCAATTTGGAGAGGCAGAACACTGCGACTAATCTAATCAACAACGCCTCATCTCTGTCCCAAGGTACTAATAGAGGCTGCAAAGGGCCGCCTTTCTGGTCGCACATCAGCAGCTACAACAAAGGAACATCTATAGGACTAGCTTAGTCAGTGGAGGCCCATTCACGGAAAAGTGTTAATGCTACCGTCAGTTTAGGCTGTTTTCTGCTATTTTTAAAGTGTGTGTACAGTTTGACAGATAGCAGAAAGGGATGGGGAAGCCAGGGGCTGGTTTCGTGGGAATTTGAGCAAGGGTCCAAGGTTGGGGGCGTGTTGTGTGTCGTCATTTATTGTTTTCATAAGGTAGACGTTGTGAAGCCCTTTAAGACTGTAACTGTGATTAAGCGCTACACAAATAAACTTGACTAGACTACAAAGATTTGAACCTCTAGTGGAAGCTACAGTTGCAAGAAAAAGTTTGAATTACCTGCATTCCTCCATAAATGGCTCCTACAATATGGTCATTACAATAGAAAATACTAGAGAAAATTGCCAAAGACCACCTGGATGTTCCACAATGTTCTGTGGACAGATGAGGCCAAAACTGAACTTATTGGCAAAAGGGCACAACACTGTTTGGAGGAGAAAAAAACTGCCATACCAACAGCAAAACCTCATCCCAACCGTGAAGCATGGTGGAGGGAGCATCATGGTTTGGGGCTGCTTTGCTGCTTCAGGGCCTGGACGGCTTCAATCATTGAGGGAACAAAGAATTCAAATTGTATCAGGAAATTCTCCAGGAGAATATCAGGGTAACAGTCCATGATCTGAAGAATAACAGAGGTTGGGTCATGCAGCATGACAATGACCCAAACACAAAAGCAAACCTACAACAGAGTCCTGACCTTAACCCTATTGAAATGTTGTGGCATGACATGAAGCAAGCCGTTCATACAAGACATCCCAAAATATCAATGAATTGAAACAGTTCAGGAGGAATGGTCCAAACTACCTCCTAACTGTTGTGCAGGTCTGATCAGCAACTACAGGAAACATTTTGTTGAGGTTATTGCTGCTAAAGGAGGTTCCACCACTTACTAAATCTCATGGTTCATGTACTTTTTCCAAAGTACTAGTAGTAATGAAGATCGGACCATGTTTTAGGAGCCATTTATACAGGAATGCAGGTTATTCAAAAGGGTTCACAAACTTTTTCTCACAACTGGTGTGAATCTCTATTGGCACAGTAATGTCAGGGTTTTAGGCATGATTTATGTCTTCCGCTATAGTTGAATTTAATGGGATTAATAGACTTAAAGCTGAAAAAAGGGGTTGTAGCATTTCATAATTCAAAACTGCATGTTTTACAAATGGAGAACCAGACACATAAACCTAATGAATCCACGTTAGCTGTCAATTTACTTAGTTATGCCTTGTCCTAGCCCAATCACTGCTAAAATCAGAGCCCTGCAAAAAAATGACACCACTCTTGGTTCACCACCTTAACAACCTACGTAACTAACTATTGGTTGTTCGGGTGGTTTTGTTCTGAAAGATGTGGCCGTGTAAAAGCATGAATCATCAACACCCATTTGGAAAAACCACGTGTCAGGAAAACTGAAGCTGCATGACTTATATACGTGTTGTGTACAGGTCAACATTACTAGCCTACTTCAGCAGCATGTGTTAGATGTGTATAGGCATAGTCAAGACAGGAAAACAGACTGAGATTCTCTCACAATTTTTTTTCTTTATCAAACACACAAGAGCCCGGTACAAACAGAAACATACAGAATGAGATGAGAGAGGACGGAGGGCGGAGGGCGGAGGTGTGAAAATGAGTGGGATGGATAGCTTGTGATGTGAGGGGGGTTTCCACTACCCACACAGTCACTGTCTGTCCCATCACCTCTGGCTGTCGGTGCATGGTCTCTTGGTGAGCAGTCGGCTCACATACATCGGGTCGTATAGGTTCACATACAGGCTGTGTTCAAATGGCTAGAAACCACATAACCCAGTCTCTGCCTGGCTGATGTGCTGCAGCAGTAGACAGGCCACAGGCAAATAAAGCTGCAGCTGGCTTGTTCCTCAGTACATAAAGGAGTGGAGTCAACAAGCAGGTGACTACGTGATGTAATGCGTTGCTTATGGTGTGGACACACAGTGAAACGACGGACGTGAAACAGATTAGCCAAAACAGAGTCAAACGTCTATGGCACAGGAACAGCTATCTTAGAAGCTGATGAGACTCTTTAGTACATACAAATGTAAAAAGTGACGGGGATCAAACCAGCCTACTCACCAACAACTAAAGTCTAGTTGATGGACTGTAACCTGCTGAAGTCAAAATCATAATCTAAATGTGGCAAAATTAACTGAAGGTTATATTTAAAGCATTATAAGGTCCAACGAATGCATCAAAGCAGGCTTAAGCTGTGATTAAAATAACACCACTAGAACTTCAAGGCCGGGGCTGATGTTTTCGGTTGGCCTGGCTATGTAGTAAATATAGATGTGGAGTCACACTCTAGTTCTACAAGACGTGTGGTGTAGACTATTATAAAGAGACTTGTAGCCAAATATTATGGACCCCAGTCTGAAGGGGAAGTTAGACAAGTGAATGAGGAAGTCAATAATCAACCTACTGTTCACGTTAACTGAGAAATAGGGGTTTTGAAAGCACACCATTTCAATTCAGACTAGAAATTATGATTAGGCTTCAAGCATTTGACTGTTGTAAGGTCATATTAAGTTCTACATCTTCTCCCAATCAGGTAGTTGCCATAGCAGGGTAACATAAAAGACACTAAAAGACAGTCATGTGTCCATCAATGTGTTCCTTAGGGGTCTTGCATTTAGTGGTCTGCCCACTCTGCTTCCGACACCAATTCAAATCCCCAGACTGACTAGAAAAATCTGATTGGGGAGTGAATGAGTAATCCTCCCCCATGCTTCAACAACTACCAGTAAAGTGCACATAACCCCCAACTGCTCCAGTGGAGTAGCTGACTAACCACCAGTAGATGTCTGTGGTTGTACTGGACAGCTACCGGATGTGAATGTTTATGACTGTGAGACTGTGAGGCAGGGTCTTGCTGGAAATTAGTATGTGTGCTCAACAAATGGTCGTGGAGTATATGAAGGTTACAAACAAGTTCCTAATCCTCACTTCACAACAAACCACTGATATTCTGTGAGAAATTGCGTCTTGCATTTTTTCCAAAGTTTACTGGATTTCCTTAGAAAATACACCCCTACCATAGAGCTTTGGGAAATTGAAACTAGGATTAACATCATGGAACTTCATAAGCTTGGAGTGAATAATGGCTAATCATGTAAGCTTGAGCAATTTATTTCCTAACCCGAGATGTCAGTTCATTGTACTGTGTCATGAAGTTGCAGTTGATGTGATGATGATTTTGTGTCATGTCTCACTAAAGCTGCTTGTTGAATACGATTATGTGACTGACAAAAATCATAAAGACTGGTTGTCATATATGGTTTTATCTGAGGAATTAAGCTAGCAATAAAGCTAGCTTTGTGAACAGAAATTGACTTTTATGCTCGGATCCAACCACAAAGTATATGCAGGTTGCAGTAACATACTTGGTAAAAATGGATTGTCTAGATACGCATGGATGGGAAACAAGGAAGTCAAGGTGTTTACTTGAAATGTATTAAAAGGAGGACGCAATGTGGATTTCAAATTTGGATTTCAATGTGTTTACCTGCAAATGCATTTTAATGTCAGGTGTAAATGTAATTCAGATAATCATATCCAGACTCACTTTGGATATGATGTGATCTGAATGATATGATGCTGGGTGGAAAGGGAGCTTCTGTCATGATATTTAACACTTGAGTATGATCTTTATTTACTTTATCTAGGTAAAGAGTCTCTCTCTCTCTCTCTCTCTCTCTCTCTCACACACACACACACACACCTTCAACTTTCTCAGCGCAGAGTTCCTTGGCTTTCTCCCTCATTAGCTTGGGAATCAGGACATCCGTCTCCACGTGCCTCAGACGAGGCTCCTCTGAAGAAGAAACAAGAAAGACAGGCAAGCAGACAGACACACAGACAGACACAGGCACACCATCACCATTTTCACCAGCATAACCATTATCATCATATTTATGATCAGATAGCACTCACGGTACTGTAGCTAAAATTAACCTAGACTCTGAACGAGCGCAGTGAAATGACAGATGTTGAGCACACGGAGGTCAAAACCGTTTGTCTTTAGCTGGCCTCACTTAGTTTGCTAGCTAGTCCATGTAGCTTAACATTGACTAGCCTTCTCTGCCGTACATCCAACGAAAAAGAGATAACGACTCCATACAGTTGTAAAAAGAGCTATGCATGTCACGTTTCTAAAGCTTTTAAGATAACATACATTCATAGTACCTGCTTTAGCTGTCTCCATTATAACGGCGATTTTCTCAAAACATTACAACACTGAACCAATGTGACCTCGTATCAAAATACTTCCGCCGACGTCATCGGGTAGCGTAATGGTGCATTCCATTGTACTCGGAAGTCGATAATTCGGAGTCGGTATTCCCAACTTCCAATCAAATGCGGTCCAGTGCATCTGCTCGGGAAAACATGGATGCCCGCAGCAAACTCATATTTGTATGGTAAGTTTGTGAACTTCACAAGCATCTAAAGAGGACCTACATCAACTACTACTACTACTACTAGAAGACTTCTATCTCGTAACGTTGAACACAAATCAACCGAATTACGTTACAAATGTAAACTACAAAGTTGTTTCAATAAGTTTTCATAACAAAAACAACATATGAAGTAAAATTGATGCAAAGGGAATTGTGTTTACTGTTTACGGTGTGCGTCGCTATATTGCTGTGACGTCACGTGTGTTTATATCGGCGAACTTGGATCTTGCCCGAGTTTCCGACTGGGAATTCCGACTTGAATGATCTATTTATAACCTCCGACACTTTTCCGTGTCTGAGGTTGTGTTTTTCCGAGTTCCGAGTACAATTAAATGCACCATAACACACGGACTCAACGGACGGCGGAGTGGATTTCCAACCCGGAAACGTGGGGCAGGGGAGCTGCTCTTAACATGGCCAGTAATGTTAAGAAGACCACTTTCTGTCATCTCCTGCTCAGTCTGTCATCCCTTTGAGTTTCAAGGAAGTGTACATAATAGAAGTGTATTATTTTGTCAGACAACTGCACAACCATAAGAAGTGACATGATTCAGGGTTAAAATACTAAACAGGCCAGCTGCATTATGTTGAGTAGGTGTTAAGTAAAAAGTATAAAATAAAATGCCTTGCTGTGCACTAAAAATACATTTCTACTCTCCAAAAACAGCCTGGGAAAATGTATGTTTATGTCACAATATGCTATACGTTTTAGTTAGTCAGTTAACAACCAAATATGTTTCAGGGGACAAGAAAAATATGTCATTATTGATTAAGGACAGCAAGTTAAGACTGTTTCATTAGGAAAAGACAGAGAATGTGAATTTATGTGCCTTCCGCATCTTTCTGGCCGTGTCTTTCCCCTCACTTTCTATATATAGGCCAATTGTGAAAGAAATGTTCCTACTACCACAGCTGCCTACAGTGTCAGCCTGCAGGTGTGAAATATAGCACTTAGCCGATATTTACATTTTAGATTATTCATAAATAATGCTTGAAACTGGCCTATTGCATTGCCCTGCGAGAGTTAGGCTATTTTTAAGGCTCATCCATTGCCTGGTGACACCCCTAGGACGTGCCAGCGTTAACATTAATTTGAAATTTTTGGCACTTTGTCAATCTGGCAGTCTCCATCTTTGGAAGGGGGTGGAACGTGTGGCTATTCTGGCATTTTGATTGGATGATTCAATTTGTGGACAGGGCCGTGGTGCTGGCATAATCAAACAGCACAAAGGAAGAAACTCCCAGAAGCAACGGCAGATGAAGACGCAAAAATCGATCTTGAGGTAGAAGCCACAATTAAAAAGCTGAATATACCTCCTCTAAAAGCCAAGCAGTATACACTAAAAGCTTTTATTCAGGGAAAGGATGCTTTTGGTGTCTTGCCATTGAACTTTGGTAAAAACCTAACCTCAATCAGCTAGCCCCACTAGTACAAGAAGACATGGGTAGAGACAGTCCTGTTGTTACTCACCAAGGACCAAGTAAAGGAAGCAGCTCGGAGTAAGTCAAGATGAGGATATTTTACTTTAGTTTGGGAGCCCTGAAGCTGGGCTGCTAAACGATAGGTGGTGGCCGATGCTACATTTATACAGGAACAGACTGTGTGGTGTTGCTGTGGATTTAATCCATGCTACATATAAATGGTAATACATATTTAAATATGAATATGCTGGGATACAACTTTTTTTTTTGAGGCAACAGATGAGGTTACATTGAATGCATTTAACTGTAGGCTAGTCTGCAGTTTAGTTTCAGGTTTTTCCCCTGTCCGATATTAAGCGATTAGCCAAAAAAACAATACAATAAGCTTATTTATAAATTCCTTTCAACATTTTTCTTGTATGAACGTAATAATGGCAGACAGCCATTCATTGCCAATGCACCCAACAAATCATTGTCCACTACGTTAATCATTCAGAAATCTCCTCTCAGTATGTAGTGGTTTGTCCCAAAAGCATATGACCACCACAAGATGAAAACACCATGTGGACTGTAAGGTATGTTTTTCTTAATATTTGTAATATTTGATTCTAGATCTCCTTGTGCAATACAGGCCCAAAACAGCAAAACAACATTTCTGTTTTCAAATAAATATCTGAAATTATTATAGCTTTTTACATTATATAAGTACTTCCAAAAGCATCCCTGAAATCTAGGGATTTACTACTATTTACTACTTCCCAAGCTCAAGCCATAATAATATGGTGTTTTTGGACCAACTAGCATGAGTGAAAGAAAGCCATAAAATCAGCCAAAAAAGGTCAATTGCTGTGAAAAAATTTGTTTGGGTACAGTGACACCTAACCACACTGTATTTGAGCAAATACCACAGACTGTATGTTGAGTATACAGTGAGCCTGACCACAGTCAGCAATGTGGTGGATTGGCTGTCTAGATCCAATGCAAAGAGACCAGGCTTGTTCAGTCACAGCAACAGGTACACAAATACACATGCACGCACACAGACACACTTTGCAACAAAAGACAAGAGCTTCACACATACACTTCAGAAACCAGCGTCAGCTACTCACCCAACCCCACGTACACACCCAGTCTGCCCTCAACACACACTCACCCACACACACCGCCAGTAATGTGCTTGAAGTAAATCTCACGTGTGTCTGCCTTTAGTTCTCACAGCTCTCTGTTCTTAAAACCGTAACACTGCCAGTTTCCTCTGTGGAGCAACACGTTCTCAGATGCAGCTCATCACTTTCATGTACCAAACGAAGGCCAGGAAGAAAACAACCAATAACTTGTTCAACAAGCAGGAAAAGTCTCTTACAGCAGAGACCACAGTCTGTCGCCTCTATGCAGGGCACATGCTTTTTTGTGTATCCTAGACTCTTGTGCACACGGCTAACTAACTCAAACAGGCAGACAGACACACATACACACACCACCCAACTTAACACCTGCCAGACGGCACACTCCTGTTTTATCATCTATCATCTGTTTATCATCAATTTTCCACAGCAGGGCTAAGTGGAGTTTATATCATAAGATTAAATACACTACTTGTGAAACAGATCTGACCAAAATCCTATTTTAATGCATTTTGAATACTGGACAAACATGTGCAGTAATGTGTTTTATCTTGCAAGGGATACATCCACTAAAGGGTCATTAAGTAATTTATGATTTTTATCGACCTCTATTGGCAATAATAATCACAGTGCAAAACAATGCTGTTTTGTCATTTGCTTTTTTGGCTTGAGAACAAAATATGTAGCAACGCTGTTCGGTGGCTGATAGCACTGTCCTCCATATTTGATCAGTTGAAAAGGTGAGAGAGAAAGAGAAAAGGGGGGTCGGGGTCCAAAGCAGAGTCAGCAGAAAGTGACTTTTTGAGCCAAAAAAAATCGAGTCATTGACATCCACAACCCTATACAACCCCCTGCTGACATATTATTGTCATTTTAGCCAGTTGGGGCTAGCCAGTGGAAATTGAGCTAGCTCAATTCGGTACGATACACGGTACAGGGTTCACGGTTTGATACAGTCACAATATTTTTAACTAAGAAGATTCCTTCTTTATTGCTTAGGCATAAAACTTTTACTTTAACCATTTCTTTCTATAGTTTTTATAATGGTTGTGAGGCAGACGGGAGGGGGTGTGGGTGGGCTGGATGCAGGATGGCAATCAGGCTGGTAGGCTGGTTCTCCCCGCATCTAACACCAGCTGCCACCAATTGAGACTAATTGGATAACGGCAGCCTAGGACTGATGTAACTGCCTCAATTTTATGATTCATGATTTTGAGTTTAAATAAAACCCCAAAACCGTATTTCCCCGCATCCTGTCTCTGTCTGTCAAGACCCGAAGTAACGAGTTCTACAGTGGTGCCCAGCGCCCATCCCGTCTGCCTCACAACCATTATAAACCAAATCAGGTAACTCTGCTTAATAATGTCTCTCGCTCTCTGCAGCTTTTCACACACTGGAAAAAGACACACACATTGTTACATCAGTCCCAAGCTGCCATTATCCAGTTAGTCTCAACTGGTGGCAGCCAGTGTCGGATGCGGGGAGCAAGCCTACAAGCCTGATTCCCTCCTGCATCCAGCCAAGGGCTTTTTTTAGGGGGATTATCAAACTACTTTTTAGGGCAAACGGGAAAAATTAGAAAATGTCAAACTAACTATTTACGAATTTACAAAGACCAAACCGCTGACAGGCCCCTCCCGCTCTCCCCTAGCGGAGGAGAGTGCTGTGATCAGACTGGCCAGTGGACACAAATCTGTCGCCAAATGCATTGACTGTCAACAAATAACATTTTGTCCTATGTTTCACAAAGTAACTAGATTTGTCACTAGTCGCTTTTTAATAATAAAGTCACCAAGAGGGTCTGAAAAGCTGCTAAATCTAGCGACAAACTAGGATTACTGATTCCGCCCTCTGGCTTTTAAAGTATGTACATGAAAACAAAAACAAATACATTTTGGTGGTGTAACTAATTGATAAGCTTTAGTTAATATCGCAAACCATTTTTCAGCTCCACGCTACATATCGTCACGGTTTTGGATCACAAAATATCGTCCCTCGATATATCATTACACTACTCACTCACTACCCCTCTTATTGATGCTCACTTATTACAAATCCAGGTTAGCATGCTGGCTGATATGGCAGGGGCAAGGGCTCCCAACACAGATCCAATATTACCCAAGCAGCAGGGCCCCATAACCTGACAGAAGGGAGGTTAGCAAAGTTAAACCCTCTTACACCATGCCTCAGTGCCCAGGGCCAACCACCAGCCACCCCAACTGTCCACCAGCGGGCACACAACAAGGCCCCTGTCAGAGAATGTTAAAGGGTCATTGACACTGACACCTCCTGCTCTTGCCTGTGTCCAGAAAACCAATTGTTGTTGTATGTTATTTATGTAACTATGTATGTGCTATCTATGTTTGGAAAATACCTTTATAAGTATAGAAGACATCAAATCACTGACAAAAATAGAGGGAAATCTGTTGCAACAAGGAAGGAAAAGTCTTTAATTGCAGTAAGCACCAGGAGAGACTTTATCTAATGTCACATTAGTACCTGAACTGATGCTGACATGGACTTTGTTGAGCAGGATGCCAATTTCTTTTCCTGCCTGCATCCCTACAGGAGGCTTGCTGTGCCTTCCTTGTCTGCTTTACTGCCTCAAGTCCCCACGCCTCCATATCTGTGACTTCCAAGACGTTGTTCGGCCAGCAGATGGGGTGTGGAGATGAGATTTTAGAGAGTGTTTAAGCCGGAGCCGCGGGGAGCCTCTTCGGGGTCGATGGAGAGCAGATAATCCAAAGGCTCGGTGAGGGGATTACAAACCTACTGGCTGACCTCTGCTGTTGAACCCTGCTGTGGGGCACCTAGCGCAGGTCACCCCAGTGAAAATTGGCAGTGGCAATTACTGTCAATGTCAACTATGTGTATTTTGATATGAGAATGAGTCACAGTTTAGTACCTTAGACCTTCATTCTTGTTGCTTTTTGGTATTTGTTTATGTGAAACCATTTTATATTTCATCTGACATTGTGATGGTGATAAAGTCTATCAATAATTGATGAAGGCAATAATGTCAGGGCTGGGAAAGGCAAGAAGCATGATCCTCTGATGTCTCCCAAAGTATCCTACCCTGTGTCATATTGCCCCACATTTGTACTATTCATCTCTTTGCCCTCCTATTTTTCTCTAGCTCAACTCTTTAATTAGACCAGATATGTGTCACAAAGAAAGATATTGAAGTTACAATGGTCATATCATCTCAAATGACAGGTCATCTGATACAGATGGTACCATGAATGGCATTAGTATGTATCAAATTACGTTTTTTCACATCCCTGATACACAAAAAAACACTAGACACCAAGTATAAACAATCTAGGGTGAAAAATGGACAAAACTAATTTCACAATCAAAGAAATGATACAAACTGTAGAAATCACATTTTCTCTTTCTCTATATTGTCTTTCTCTTAAAATGAGCCAGAGAGCCTTTTTGCTCGTCTTGGCTCTGGTCTTGTTGGCGCCACCCGAGCGATGTCAGGATGCATTTCCTCTCAAGCAAGTGAAGGGGTCTGCCACTGTGCCACAATCTGCACCCGCTTCTCAGGCAGGCTAAACCCTTTGACACCACCGTTTTTAATTAAAATTACATTACGAGTAATCAGCCGGAAGAGTTGGGGATGGAGGTCAGAGGGATCCAGAGAGGGGTGATCGAAGGGAGGAAGGGTTTGCACGGAGGATGGAGAAGATGGGGGAGATTTTGACTCTAAACCAGTGATGTCTGTTGCCACTAACGATGTGCCTAGTGCCACGTCTGGTCAGCTCTCTGGTCGTGGCTCTTTTTGTACCACTGTTTATTCTATGGGCTCTCTAACACCAATCTCTAATTTATAAACTAGACAACTAAAAAGAGTAACAAAAGACTTCAGCGACAAATTTCTCTCAATCTCTAGTTTTGCGATTGCAGCGCTGCCCATAACTCTTTACAGCACCTCACACACAGACATCATGATGATTTCCTCGTGATGAAAATCCAACTGACTTGACCTGCTAATTAGTGTAATGGAAATTTTATGGAATTTTGTTTAATTATCTTTTGTTGTTATAACACTCTTGAGATGAAACTCCACTTCGTCATCTCCTCCTCTACTCTTTGAGGACCTGATGACTCCTTGTGTCAATCAAAAAATGTAGTAAGTGAAAAAACTGAAGGTCTCTTTGACAAGGATATTAACATTTGTTCCCTCCAATTACTGTATCGTCTCTCTGTCCTGTTCTGTCACACTCAGCCTGGGATACAGAAAATACATTTTTTAAATAAAGTAAAATAAAGAAAGGAGGTTTGAGAGGAGACAAATCTGGCTTTCTCATCACATTGGTAAAGGGGGAGAGCAAATGTTAATATGACTTCCCTCTTGCCAGAAAAAGGAGAGGGTTGAAGAGAGAGGGGTACAAAGACCCCATTCGTTCTCACTTGAGGGGCTCTCGCCAAGATAATTATGAGCTTTATGAAAGTACACAGGGAAAAGTGGAAGAAACCCACCAAAAGAATGGATAGACAGGAAAAGAAAATTACTTTTCCCCTCTGCCTTCGTTTTATGCCCCCTTTAACAAGAGATGAGACGGCAATGGATGGATGAGGCCTTCTTCAGGAGGCAGGCTGGGGCTTTTGCACGAGGCAAACAGGAACAAGTAAGACCATTCATCCCTTCCTGTGTTTCCTCCATTCATTAAGCCAGCGAACTTTTGACCATTGTACAATGACCAGAGTTTTTCCCTCATTACTTGGTCTATCTTGATAAAAAGATGAAGAGGAGGGAGACGAGGAGGATAAGGAGGAGAACAAAAAATGAAGACGACACTATTTGAATAGGAGTTTGGTATAGAATCTACAAGCACTAAACAACCCCGAAGAGAACATCTTGTCTTTTGATCAAGTTTTTTCTCTCTCCCTCTCCCCCCTTCTCTCTCCTTCTCCTTTCTCTAGTATATGATCCTCTCTAGGCTTCTGTACCCACATTGCCTGCACTGCACCGAGTGTCTGAATGCAGTTAATTATCTAAAAGGAAAAGTTTGTACCTGTTGAAAAGCTGTCCTTGGTTGCTTGGCTTGTTAATGCCAACAAAGAGCAGCCATAGTGGATGGTCAGAGGACACCACATGCTGTGGAGAGGCTTTCAGAGACATCC
Organism: Hoplostethus atlanticus; assembly: GCA_034670405.1. Taxonomy (NCBI): domain Eukaryota; kingdom Metazoa; phylum Chordata; class Actinopteri; order Trachichthyiformes; family Trachichthyidae; genus Hoplostethus; species Hoplostethus atlanticus. The sequence goes on along the minus strand of JAXDDX010000005.1, from coordinate 8,665,180 downwards.
CTAATAAGAATGCATTGGTGAGAGCTCCTCTGAATGCACACAGGGGAGAGGAAGATAGGGTAGAAAGGAGAAAGGAAAAGAAAAGAAAAAAACATCTTTTACCTCTCCATCTATAATTACTCCAAATGAAGAATGGGCAGAAGAAATGGCCAGGGAGACTTTCCATTATGACAGAAAAAAAAAAAAAACATCAAGTAGAGAAGGCACAGCACAAGATCGATATTTTTTTAATGGATAAAAAGAGACATTTTCTAACCTCTCAGTCGTAACGATGTATGTACATCAGTGAGTGTGGTAGTGTGTATGCTTGTGTGTGCGCTCTAGTATAATCACATTTGTGACTTCTCTATGTACAAATGTTCGCTGCATACTGTCCATAGTGTGCACAATACAGTCATGCTACAGATATAGCCTTCATAGAATTATCACTTTCTACATCATTTGCTTGCTTGTTGCTTGCATACACTGTTGTCACAACCCCAAGAGACAGCATTTTGAAAATCCTGCACCCCTGATGCCGTGGATGCAGGGCGAAGGACTTCAGTGGCTACCACAGTATGCGATCACATTCTTCTCAACGCTCCTCCCAACCCTTCGCGCTTCTCATCAGTGTATCGGAGGCACGGAGGTGCGTGGACCGCCTGCTTTCCTGTCAGGGAGATGTTGCAGGTCTAGTGGGGTGACAGCGACCCGCGTGACCTGCTGACCTGGGTGGATGTGCCATCTCGAGCTGTAAATGGCATGTAAACGTTTTCACACTTTCACAGGGTGAGTGTAGTGTGTGGTGAGGCTTTGGCAGAGGTAGAGGTAGGCCCTTTGTATTCTGTTGTCATCGGGCTTTCACACCTTGCAGTAATTCACACGTGCATACATACATGCACGTACACACAAGGCATTGCACAAGTTGTACCTTAAACATACAGGTGCACACACATTAAACGCGCCTCCCCCTCAGTTCATCAGCTCAGCTTCAAGATCCTCTCGGTAAAGGTGAATACCACTGAAGGTTTGTGACCAATTGACAGTGCTTTTATAGGATCAGTAGGTGTGTGTATGTCTATAATGAATTACACTAAAAAAGGTGAAAAACACCTCAAAGGGATGATACAAATCAGCATTTTACTTAACAGCATCCTATCTAAAAACAGCATGTTTATTCAATATAGTGTTGTTGATTCACTGCTGTGTGTGTGTGTGTGTGTGTGTGTGTGTGTGTGTGTGTGTGTAGTGTGTAAGTGTGTGTGTGTGAGCGAGCGTATGTATGTGCGTACGCGCCTCGTGTGTGTGTGTGTGATGGGGGTGGTATGGAAGAACACAAGCCTCACGCAGGGGAAAGGTGTTAAAATATACAGTGAGAAAAACTTAGTGAGAATGTGACAGCAGAGGAGTAGAGAGGCGGGAGGTTGGTTTGGAAGAGTTGCGTGTTAGACAATACCAATCTCTTTTTACTTTCGGTAGTAGCAGAGCTTCATCACGATCGAAAAATATGGCTCGAAATAACGTATGTGTTTTGAAATGTTTCCCCTATGAGTTTAGATTTTGTTCTTTTTTCATTTTCACATCTGTATTTTCACCCTAGAAAGATTAGAGAACCCAAAACCATGAGGCTGAAAATATGAAGTTAGAGGAAAATATAAAAAAATGTCTTTCTTTTACATCACCAACTAATGACAGCCTCTCCCTAGTCCAAGCACTCCTCAAGTAAACACACACACACACACACACACACACACACACACAGAGCACAGGGAGCAAGGAGGCAGCCTCTCAATTATCAAGCTCTCTTCACTGCTCTCAACACCTCATGTTTCTCTGTTAATGACTGGATTAAAACTCTGATTAAGATGCATTTAACCCACAAACACCGGCTCCCATTCAAATACCATTGAAAAGCCAATTAAAGCAAGCAGGGCCTTCAATTAAGACCGACAAAGGCCAGAGTATATGAGGGGTTTGGGGGTGAGGAGAGTGAAGGGGAGAAGGAGGAGGGGAGAGGGTGTTACTTTAGCTTCTGCCAAGAGCAGAGATTTGAGGCAGAACATGAAGCTGGTGTATTATCTGATTGTGGATAATACTACAATGGAAAGGGGCAATATATTTCTGACAAATGGGACCACATCTATGTGGCTGCCACATGAAGGTACAATGTAAAAATGGAACTAGGAATAAAAGTACATTATTGGAAAAGCTCCCCTCTACATTGCTCCTAAATGCTACCTGTGTTGTCTGAAGAAAAAAATGTACACATCTTTTTTTGCTTTTACTGTGTATTTGTGACGAGTTTGATTCTTGTGTGTTTCAGGAAGCCCTGGCTGTATTTTTGTATTCTGTCTGTAAATGAATGATAACTTCCAATGCTTCATTTATAGTTTTGAGCAACATACCAAGCAGTCTGTTTTTATAAATTTTTCAAAAATCATCAACTTAGCCTTTACACTAAGACAAATTAAAGATTAAAGCTAATAGTAAATGCAAAGCATCAAATCAAAATGTCAACATTGTTAAATCTTTTTACCTGCTTGGTTTTGATCTGTTGTCGTGGTAAACAAGGGATTCTAACTCAAAGAGGCTCAGAATGTCGTCTTCCTAGCCCTCATCGACTCAGACGGGCATTTCTACTTCCAAACTTCTAAACAAAGCCGATTAATTAACTCTCAGGCTTATACCTCTGAACCATAAAGAGCTTACAAATTACCTTGGGGGAAGTGATTACAACCATGGAAAACAATAAATCAATCAATGAATCTAATGAAGCCTGCGTACCGTCGCTGGTATTTCGCTCATACTCTCAGTCATCTGTGGAATAACAATGGGAAGGAAGGGGATCATAGTTAAATTGTTAATCATAATGTGATACCACAGTCAGCAGATTCCCCATATGAGAAAAACCATGCTCAGGGTCCTGCCTGCTCGGAGAGGGGACATAATGCAGGAAATATTCCTTCCACCCCACTGGATAAAGGAACATTTTACTCAACAATACAGACAATGTTTTTGTTTCTTTGCTACTGCCATGTCATTTGAAACCAAAGACAGATGTATTGAATTTGTATATGTATGATGCCAGGGGCGATTTTAGGACATGAGGTTTAAATTAATTACTTACATTTTATTTAATGTACGCTGGGCATGCACATTGATTTACTGGATTTACTCAAATAGAGTAAAACTAGTAGGCCAACAGCTAGTGACAGAACAACTATAGACCTGCATAGAGCCTTTTAGGAGGTATGGATACAATATATTCAAGAAGGGGACAAGAAATCCTCTCCATGACACTCAGGTTTCACTGAAACCACTGAGGAGCAGGTACCAAAGTATCCTGGAACAGATTTTAGAAGGATACTAAGTATACAAATATCATAGAAAAACTATAAGACCTATAGTAATATTATAAGAATACTATAGCAGATTAGAAAATACCATCAAGTAGGATTAGGTCACTATAAACTCACTGCCGAGGAGCACAGACGTTCCTATAGGAATGTTATAGGAATATTATAATGGTTTGAAATCTGTGATAAATTTAGCCCAGAGATATTCTCTTAATTGACACAATAGAAATGATGACAGGGATTTAATTTAGCAGGGACACGGGAGATAAGGTTCTGGCAGGACTCCTAGACCTATAATGTCATTATAATAGTATATGATACTTAACTGATCCCCGTAGGGAATTCCTCATTTTATCTGTTGGTATTATTTTATGGTACAGAGGACAAGGGAGGTCAGAGGTCAGGTAGGTCAAAGGTCAGGGAGGTCAGCTATAGAGCAGCACCCTGCAGTTGGCAGGGATTCAGTGCCTTGCTCAAGGACACTTCAGCAGGGACGATGCTGGCCGACATGACCCGAGCTGTCTGGTTGAAAGATGGTCTCTCTAACCACTAGGCCACCCTGCTGCCCCCCTTACAGAAAAAGTTGTAGTTCCAAAAATGGATGTCTTTAACACTAAATGGGGCATTAGAAGCAGTGTACAAGATTCTCCATTCTATCCTAATTTTGTAACTACACTTTGGTACATTTACACTTTGGTCTTGTCTCTTGTTGCATGGTCTTAAACACTACACCATCTCTGAAGGCCAATTGGATCCCAGTAAGGCAATAAGCACCAAACTGTGACTGCCTTTGGGGGCTGCTGACATTTGGGGCAGTTGACATTGGCAGATTGGCGGGCAGGAACTCTTAACAGTACAGATTGGGTGATAACGAGGGAGTGCTCTCAACGGCCCTTAATTGGCATTGGCTTAAGGCTTCTATAACTTCCTGTCAGATAAGGGATCTGAGGAGTCATGGCTCTTGGCTGAAGAAAGCTTTTGAGAAGATTAACTTTCTGTGTGAAGTTGTGATTGGGGGGAATTGACACGGGTAGACTCACAGACTTGATCATGACTGGAATGGTAAACTTTCAATCAGGAGCTCTTATAGACAAAATGTATATGTGTATTTTTGCCTTCTTTTTACAGCAAATTTGTAAAAGTTGCAGGGTGCCATATCCAGGTTCAGGCTGTACTCTAGACCACACGATCAACCCAAGTTGTCCGTCGACTTGTATTGAATGTCAGTAGCCATGATTAGCCATGGTTATCCTTTTTACAGTCTCACTGCAAGGTTGCTGAATTGTTGCTCCAGGTGTGAGAGACATTCTGCTGTTTGTCTGCAACACCTACGTTTGCCATATTGCCGCTTTGTTGGCCAGGTCTCTCTTGAAAAAACAGATCCTTAATCTTAATGGGACTAATTAGGTAATGAAGGTTAAATAAATAAAGGCTTCATCAGTCTCCTGTATTTGTGCCGAGATACTCAGACAGATAGCGTCTTCCAGTATAAAGTCATGCAAACAGGATCTCATTAGCAAATGCAAATGAGGAAACACCAAATCTTCGCGGAGAGGCAGAAGTGTATCTCTGTGGGATAGCTGGAACATGACAGCTCACCAACGGCCCCCACGCTGGGCACCAAATGTGATGGTCCGCTCCTGCTGCTACTCTTAACAGGACATAGGACCCAACCATAAATGTAAGCGTAGGGGGGTAGCCGAGGAAGTGGGTCACCAGAGGCCTTCACCTTCTGGCGTTTGTAGCCCTGTGTTAAAAACTGGCTCACTGGTGCCTTTGCCTGCCTGCCTGTCTGTGGAATAAGCATGCCTCTACTATTAGTGTTAGCACTTTGGATGTCTACAATTATCTAGGTGTGAATGTTGCTGTGTTCTAGCTCAAAAATGAATTCCACGGTCAGTTATTACAATGTTATAACTGTTATCAAAGTTTCTACATTGTTAACTAACAATATCTACAATATAATATACTATATACTGGATATATATTTTACTTAACCAGTCCACAATAATACAAGCAGACTCAATAATCTTTAAGTGCCAAAGTACCCAGGCATCATGAAACTTTGTCATGGTGTGGTAAAAAAAACATTTTGTTCTTTATGGAGCAGTAATTATTTGATAAACATTGTATTGTGAAAATGTTTCTTTAACTATACATTTAGATTTTTCACAACATTTCCATAATCCTCTTTGCATATGAATGGAATTGCATGCAAGGGAGAACATATTTCTTGGTTCTTCAATTTGCCTAACATTACTGTGTGATCTATAGACTATAGAGATTAAGGCAGCTGATCACCTGGGGAGCTAGAAAGCTGAGATCACATTCAAATAAAGTGATAATTGATTAGGTCTATATGTCTTTGCCACAGATGCAACGTGGACCTGTACAGAATCTGTACTTGTTGAGAGGGTATGTTCCAGGATGGGAGGAAGACAAATTATGTGCCCGTCGTGACATCACAGGCCGAGGTGGGCAGAGTTCCTGGCATGGGTTTAGGGCCAATGGACCTTCTGCTCCCAGCAGGGTGGCAGTGGCCTAGGGCAGGGCAGCGATGGCCAGGTCACAGCTTTTTCCTCCTGCCTGGCATGGACACCGCAGGAGGGGTGGCAGGCAGGATGGCAAGGTGTCAGAAACAGCCCTTTAGACGTGTCAAAAAGCAAGCACAGCTAGGGGAAGCTGCTCATCGAGTGTGAGGCGTGAGGAGTGAGGCCATTCTACAGACTGGCTGTCTAATAAACACATAGCTACACTACAAAACAGCACAATATGGTATACAGATGAAGATAAATTGATTATTTGGTATGGAGATAAAAGGATGAAAGCAAGACATTGTGTTTTCCTCCTCACACAGAGCTGTTGTATCAGGTTATATCAGTATCTGCATATCCAGAAACTAGTCAGGGGTAGGTTTCCCGAAAGGCATCATAGCGCTATGTATATCTGGAAGTAACTGTCGTGAAACTGTGTGTGAAATATGTCGTGAATTTTCAAGATCAATCGCATATAAGGAAGAAGCTGAAAACTAGATTTCAGAAGGACAAAAAATGTAGATCATTTCTGATTTCCTACGGCACTTAAAGGGAAGTGCTTGTTAGTGAGTCTGCAACGCTGTGCAAACCACTCCTACTGTGGAAAAAAAGAAAAGTGTCAAAACTCTGCATTCTCACTTCTGACTCATTGGTTTTGCCATCACAGCACGAGACTGAATGTGTGTGTGTGAGCGTGCGTGCGTGCATGTGTTTGCACGTGTCTGTGAGTGTGTGTGGCTGCGTTTGTGTATGTGTCAGAGAGAAAGAGAAAGAGAAAGAGATTGGGCTTCAATCCAATCAAAGTACACTTAAACAGAGTGGAAGGTAGACACTGTATTTAGAGGCTCATCTGATATCCTAGCCCACTATATAAATATAAATCAATATAAATATAAGAATAGCAGTACAAACACCCTTCTACATGGTTGGCAAAGGCAAACAGGCACATATCTAAGCTTTGATTTTACTCATGACCTCTGGAAATAATCAGACAGCTTAATCAATAATTGATCAATGCAATCAGCAGAAGCGTATTACCCTTCGACCGTTTACCGTTCAAACAGTTTACCCAAATAGTTTATTTGTTTAACAGTGTTGGTTATTCAATGTGTGGTGTGTTTATTTGAGAGGTGGCGACTTACTACAGTAATCCTCTGTCTCTTTCACATGTAAACACTTCTCCAATAAGCAGCAATAGCTCAGCATTGTCTGGCCTTTCCATTTGAAGAGGAGATAGGACACCTTCAGTGGATCTTTAGGCTGTTGAAAGGTTCCCTATTAGCACACTAATGCAGGACAATTTAAAGTCTGAATATGGTCGCCTTTGATCTGAAAAACAGGACGGCATCAAGGGGAAATAGATACCATAGTATGTTGAAAATGATCTGCGAGTTCTCTTTTACTTTTATGACTCACCTTGTTGTGTTGGGCAAATGAAGCAACACTCATATGTACAATATAGAAGACAGTCAAGAAATTTGAGAAAAGTGCCATGGTTAGCTTGTTGAACTTCTCACACAAAGATGCAAAATGACATTTCATTTTAGTTTACCATCTCCAAATCTCCTCTCGTATGATGTTTCTGTCACTGATGGTATAGCTGAAGATATACACAGGTATTCTATACAGCCCTTTTTTCTGCATACAGTCTACTGGCCAATCAGCCTAATTACCAATGAAATATATTGGTGGACAGGATCACAGAATATCAATGTTTTCCAGACATTTTCCTTGTCAAGATGGAAAGGCCATGTGACACTAGACTGTTCATTGAAACCAATATTAATATGTATTTTATTAATGGGTTGGCTCCTTTTTGCAGGGTGTCTGGGCATTTATGTATAGCATACTGACCTATCAGGCTCATTACCAATGGGAATAATAGTATACCCAGTCAATCACCCTATAGCAATGCTTTAGGCCAAACATATTGACATCAAACATCCATAATTGTGAAAAAGAACTACTAATCCAATAACGTTTAGAAGGATAGCATACAAATACCACAGCAGAACTATATGTCCCTATAGGAGGTTAAAAAAAACACCATAAAGTACGGTAAGGTCACTATAAACTCATTATTCAGAGCCAAGTCCCTAGTGGAATGTTATAGGGCTTTTTCGTTAGGGTGATCATCAGATGGAAACGTTTCAGCATCAATTGGATGGGAAATGGGTAGCCTGTCTGTGGGTGATGCTGGGTTAGGTGAGGAAGGATCCCCTGCCCCTCCCCTGGAGATCAGAGGAGAGTCTGGTAATAGGCTGCTATCTTTGCGTCATGGCCACAAGGAGACCGCTGGTGAGACTGAGGGTGCGCCTCTAGACTGCGCTCACTCCGCCTCCACGCGCTCGGGCTTTATTTTAGTCTCTCCTCAAACCAAAGACAAGATGATGCCAATTACTTGCACAGACAGGTTCGCAGGTTATATTTTTTTGTGCGTTGACGGTGTTTTAGATCAGTTTTAGTTAAATAGATTTTATAGGTTTTATATTTGTTTGTATTTGTTTTTAGATCTGTGAATTTGCAAACTGTCTGAACCAGCAGGATCGTTTGGTAAGTTTAAATATTTTATTAATTCTACAACATAAAATTTTGTAACCCCGTGCAACAGATGCAATTAATTTAGTCTCCAGTTATTTCTAGGGGATAAAGAAAATTGAAATCGTTGTGTTTGTCTCCATCCAGACTCTTTTTTTCTGCTATATGCGTTTATATCTGTTTGTTATCATTGGACTGTCTGATTTGAGAAACATCACAAGTTTTTTCAAACGGAAAAATAATTGGCCGTTTTCCATTTTCACATCGGGCATCCCGGTGGGACACAAACCCGCATCAGAATTTAAATGAATGCAAATTCATTAACTCTGAATTATTCTATAGGATTAAAAGCACCCCTGGTCTATACAGAGTGAGTGCACGTTCACTAATATTTAAAAAAACAAATAGGCACCATAGGCTAATTATGCTGTTAAAGTAGTGACATTTTGGTGTGTTTTATAAACGTTAGCTTGTTTAAAAATAATATAGCATATATATATGTATTATATGCACAACAAAAATTAATACATTATCTGTTTTAATCGAATAATTTCGGTTTACACAAGATTGTTTCGGAAATATGCCACTAAGGTACGGGGGCGAACTTTCAGTTTGGTTTTCATACCGTTATCATACCGAAAACTGAAGACAAATCTGTGCTTTGCTTAAAATCTGTCATACGATTTACAGGAAATAGGCATAGGTGACTTTAAGGTTTTTCCTCTCGAATATCAGTCTATAATTCACAAATTAAACAAATAAGTATTGTTTTTTATGTTAATTGGTGGCTACCAATTAATATATATAATATTCAATTTTGTAGTTTTGTTATAAATAAAAACAAATACTGAGCAACATTTAATGGCATAGTTATTCTAAATATAAAAACACACAAGAGCCCAAGTTGAAAAGAGAAATGTAGGAACTCCCAAGGCCTAAGAGAAGTAATGACGCTTGTCTTTAATTTGTTATGCTCACTATATAAGCACATGCGTTGTTTTGGAGTGTGCCACACAAAAGAGTTGGAGAAAAACATTATCAATAAAATAAAATGATAACTGCAATTAAATTGAACGGTTTATGATGGCATCAAAGTTACATCCTAGACACTCCCACTAAAATCTTAGGCTCTAAAATGAGGATCACTTTAAGTTTGCAACTCATTATATTTTCATGTAAACGCAAGTTGCCAACCTCACACTAAGGTCTTGTACGTGTTCAGTAATTCAGAAATGACTGTAGAGGCCTAAAGGACCTTTGTTTCTGTATACAGACATATAGGATGCAGGCAGAAGAGGTCTTTATCAGAAGAAACCTGCCGTAAGAAGAGTTTCCAAAAAGAAGAGTTTCCAAAAGGGAGGGCACCTTGAATAATCTCGATTTGGGATCAAAGAAAGCAAACCGACACTTGTCACAAAACAGATTAAAAGGTGAGAAAAGCAGCCATGCTCGGCAGCGAGAGCGAGAGCAGCACCTTCCCCTCACCGAAAGACGCAGCGGAGGAGAGGCGCAAGTCTCCGGCTGTTGGGACGATCCTACCAGTGGCAGCCGATACACAGAGCATGGGATGGGTGCAGACCGATACTATATCCCGCCCACGGTTACCAAACAAAGCCCAGAAGCGACGAATCCCTGCTCTTTCATCCCCTATAGCCCCACTGGGACGGTCTACACCCCATCCGGCGCCGGCAGGTATCCCACGTCGCTTCACCTGAGCTCCGTTTTGCCTCCCGCGGGGTTTTCCTCCTCCGCCGGCGGACGCAGTCACTTCAGCCCGGCTTACCAACTCGGGCAGAGCATCTATCCGTCCTACACCGGCTCAGGGTCCGCTATCAGCGCCATACCTTTACCCACCGCCGGGCCAGGAATGAGGGCCCAGGTCTACCTTTGCAACCGGCCCCTGTGGCTCAAGTTCCACCGTCACCAGACCGAGATGATCATCACCAAGCAGGGCAGGTGAGATGAGAATAAACTGAACTTTTGTTAGAGGGGTGGAGTGAATTACAAAACGCTGTCCCCTCCCTCAACCACTAATGTAGAGAGATGCCCCTGAGCAAGGCACTTAACCCCCAGTTGCAGCAGAGGAGCTGCACAGAGGCCCCCAATAGAAGACTGGTTAGCCTACCGGGCCGCTCCCAGGTCTGAGTGTGTGTAACTGTGTGAATCATGGAAAAGGGTGCCCTCAGACGATTTTCCCTGGATAAAGTTAAACATGAACTATTATTTTTGTTGATACACTGCAAAAATGCCCATCTTGTTATTCAGTCTCACATTCAGTCTTATTTTTTCTTAAAACAGGTGGGGGGAAATCGTTCCAATGATTTAACGTCATATCAGGATTTGGGGGGGAAACAAGTGTGAGGCAGAGTAGAATAAGACAGATACCACCCCACTAATATCAAGAACAAGCCATTTGAGTCATTCTTCAAACGAGTTAATTTGCATTAGAAAACTAGTGCATTTATATCACCCCATTGGCAGATTTCGCACTGGTCTATTTAAAATACCCCACACGTGCCTTATTTAGCTATTATTATCTGCAGACGGATGTTCCCGTTTCTCAGTTTCAACATGGCTGGCCTCAGCCTGACAGCGCATTACAACGTGTTTGTGGAGGTGGTGCTGGCGGATCCAAACCACTGGAGATTTCAAGGTGGCAAATGGGTCACCTGTGGAAAGGCGGACAACAACATGCAAGGTATGGACCTAAAGATATTTGGTGTCATGAACGTGCACTGTTCAGGGGTGGGGGGATTTCTCATACTCACTTCCTATCTATTTAGTAGTAAAACCCACACTTTCCTGTTTACTTGTTGTGTTGTCAAGTTCACGTCCCTGAATATTATTGAAAACACATCGTTTCGTCGTTCAGTTACACGGCACGTATTTTTCTTAATGCAAGTGGGGTAAAAAAAATCTTTAAACACGTTATTATCTCACCTGGCACACCTCTCCACTTGTTTTAAGAAAAAAAAAATTAAGACTCTATACAAGATTAAATGGCTTGTTAAGACATTTTAATGTAGACATTTAGAATATATAGACTATGAGAGCTACATTCGATTAAAGTAAAATATTTTTCTTTCATAGGGAACAAAGTGTACATCCACCCAGAGTCTCCGAACACAGGGGCCCACTGGATGAGACAGGAAATCTCCTTCGGCAAACTGAAACTCACTAACAACAAAGGGACCAGTAGCAGTAACTCACAGGTGAACAAAAAGCAACTGTTGTTGTTTTTTTCCACAAATGATGTAAATCCTCAATTTTTTTAAAAATGTAATACATTTTGTTAAGATATTCTAAATAATTTCTGTTTATATTGGGCTGTGATTCATTTATTATCGACCCCACTGTCAGTTTTCAAAATCAATAATTTCAAATAAATTGGTAGATTTGCATTTATCCACCATTGTGTTTATTTTCATGCTACCCAACAGCCAAGATTTAAGTGTCACATTAAAAGTTGGGGTCAAATCATTATAACTGGACGTGATTCTATTCTTTTAATATTCAGGTTTTGAAAGAAAATAGTTTTGCTGCAAATTTCTAAAACTGTCAGACTCTCAACAAAAGTTATGCAACCGAATGTCTTCATTAAATTAAATTAGATTTTGATAAATTAAATATTAACTTCAAGTCATTATTGTCAATGCCAGAATAATAGTTTTTGCACAAATACACCAGAGAAACGACTTTTACGCATGTTTGGAAAATTTGAACCACTGTCTAATTTTTGTAAAAAAATAACTAACTTTTTAAAAAACATATATGTCTATATGTAGATGATTGTCCTACAGTCCTTGCACAAGTACCAGCCCAGGCTGCACATCGTGGAGGTGACTGAGGATGGGGTGGAGGACATGAGCAGTGACAAGACTCAGACCTTCACCTTCCCAGAGAATCAGTTCATAGCTGTCACTGCCTACCAGAACACTGATGTAAGCATTCCCCTGTGTTGCTCTTCTATGTCTGTCCATCTATGCTGTAATGCTAATGATGCTCTTATTATGCTCAGACCAATCATAATATCCATATGTATCCTGGAGCACTGATATAGGTTAAATCCTCTTCCTGTACAATGTATAAACTCTTTGTAATTTCATTGCAACTCCTTTGGGATATTCAATAGACCTGAATAACCCTGATTATCAGCTATTATTTGCTAACTATGTCCTTATATGGTAATAATGATGTCCATATGGTTTATATGTATGTATTTATACATATTTATCCTAACTTTAAACAGTTTTTCAAAACGCATGCTCCTCTTGTAGGTTCGTTCTCTCTGTCCCTGTGGTAAATCTTCACATTTTCATTTTGCTTTTTCTAGATTACACAGCTGAAAATTGACCACAACCCCTTTGCCAAAGGATTCAGGGACAATTATGATTCGTGAGTACCTTGCTTCTGTATGCTTTGTCATGTATTACTTATCAGTGATACAGCGACTACATGTGTTTACGTGTTTTTGGCTCTTACATAAGTTTCACTCTTGTGTTTGTTGATTGAATGTACTGGCTTAACTGCGTATGCTATCTTTATTAGATACAATACACCTCCTGATTTTTCTTCAGCTATACCGTGCCCTTGCTTTATTCCACATTTCTTTCTGCATGTATTTTTCAGGATGTACACTGCCCCAGAGAGCGACCGCCTCACACCGTCCCCAACCGACTCTCCCCGCTCCCACCAGATTGTCCCAGGCGCCCGCTACGCCATGCAGCCCCTCTTCCACGACCAGTTTGTCAACAACCTGCCCCAGAACCGCTTCTACAACAGCGAGAGGGCTGTGCCACAGACCAACAGCCTCCTCTCCCCCCAGACGGAAGACGCGGCCTCACAGAGGTGGTTTGTCACCTCCATGCAGCAAGGAGGAAGTGGTGGTGGCCCCACCAGCAAGCTAGATCTGACCCCTTATGACGGGGAATACTCCAGCACCCTGCTTCCTTACGGTATCAAATCCTTGTCCATGCAAACATCCCACGCTCTCAGCTACTACCCAGACTCTCCTTTCACCACCATGCCTGCAGGGTGGGGGTCCAGAACGGCATACCAGAGGAAGGGCACTCCCAGCCTGCCCTGGTCTCCGAGGCCCAGTCCCACCGCTGGTTTCCCAGAAGACTCAGACAAGGATAAACCACAAACGGAGGAGGAGATGAGCGGCAGCGGAGGCCTAATCTCAGCCTGGACAGAGACGCAGCCTTTGGCCCTCACCCTAGACAAGGCCGACTCTTATTCCATGGCCTGCAAGCGGAGGCGTTTGTCTCTGAGTGGGCCAAGCACGGACAACACACCCATTGACATCAAGTGTGAGGACTTGGCCTCTGCTGCCACCAACAGCAGCCCCTATAGCAAGGAAACCTCCTCATCCAAAGGCATGGCGGGTTACTATTCCTTCTTCGCAACCCCTTGAACATTCTGTCTTTGCAAGGTTTGGCCTTGGTTTGTCTTTGTTACAGTTTCAATTTTTTCTTCTGCTGCCACCAAAAGCAAGAAACGATTTTTTCGTTGTCATTCTGTTTCCCATAAACTAGTGTGCTCACCCAGACGTTTTATTGGTTGTGATCAGTGTTTTTTTTTCTTTGTGATGATACTGAATATATTTAAGGTCATTGTCAAGGAAATTAATGAAAAATGACTTCCAGTTTTTGAAAAACAGCCTGGAAATGTAACTCTGTACTTATAATTTTGAAAGTGCCAAAGCTTTTGTTTCAGTTGCTGAAATAATTTGACAGTGCTATGTATATTTTGTCATCATGTACATATCTGCCTTCACCTGAAGTTTTGTGTTTACAGATGAAAGTTGTTATTTATTGAAGGCCTGTTGATATGACATTTGCGCACTCTTTAATGTGAGGTTAATATGATGTATATAGCTGCATTGCAATGCTAAGAGATTTGATAATAAAAGGCCTATGTGTTCTACGGGGTGTCTGAGTGGTTATTTTAATTCAAGACATTTTTATCCTCCTGTAAATAGATATAGGAGCATATACTGTATACATGAGTGTATGGGTAATATGTATATTCCACATGGGCACTTTTTTTAATATGAACATACTAGTGTATGTATTGATTATGTCTACAATTGTTTACCACACATTTTAACCAGAATATAATTGACCAATTCTCTTAGGCTGACATGAATCCTTATGATGTACAGTGAATTCATAGTAAACATGAAAGTAAGTAGTATTAGACTGATTTTTGAGGGGGAAAAAGTCAACCCCTGTTCCCTTCTCTCCCTTCCCTCCATTCCATGACTTGTTCCGTACAGCTTCTCTAGTTTTCTTTTTTACTAAAATGTTCTGTTTGTTTTGTTTTGTTTGCTCTTTTTTGTGTTTTTTTGTTTTGTTTGTTCTCCCCTCCATGTAAAGCGTCTTTGGGTACTTAGAAAAGCGCTATATAAGTCCAATGTATTATTATTATTATTATTATTATTATTAAGTCAAGTTTATTTATACAGCCCTTTATCACAAACAAGCCTCAAAGGACTTTACAGGCCTAACTAGTTCAAGCTGATAGAGAATCAGCTTTGTGACACAATCAGTTATCAATGATCAGTCAAATTATGACAAGATAGAGATACATAGATAAAGATAGATAGGTACTTTATTGATCCCCGGGGGAAATTCTGGGGTTACAGCAGCATAACAGTATCAACAAGAAACAGACTGTACAAAATACACAGGCAGGGTACAAAATACAAACTACAAAGGCCTAAATGCTAAATACAAAAACAAACTACGGTACTAGGTGACATAGAGGTGAAGAGGACATAGCAGAGTGGAGGACACTCTAAATGAATGCTCTTCTGAAAATATGATTGATCATTGTTCATATTGGTGGTGGTTGTTTGTCTCGAGATGATCACTGTCCGGCGGTCATAGTTTATCATCTCATGAAGAATTAATCTAATTTATTTTTGCGGGCTCTGTCGCACTCTAGTGGCCAGCTGTTGCACTTACAGTGCAGTTTGTGATGAGCCTGTTGAAGGATCTCTATTCCTCCTCGTGTCATAATACTAAGTTAAATCCACTGGTTCCTTAACATAGCTAATAACAGTGCAGAGTGTGAACGTTTCAGTATTTATATTTCAAAAGTAGAGTCACATTTTATAATTCTATCAGGATATCTTTATTTTTACTGAGGTAAAAGATACTTCTGGTACAAATAAGAGCCTCCCAAATTCATCAACGCAAGAGGATTGATATCTTGATTCAACGATTCAGGTGGGGTGCATAAAACAAATGGACTTTGCAAAGTCAATATCCTACAAGGTTGCCATGTTTGTCTTTAGCCTATACAAAACGTTAGCAATTTCAGTGTAATTGAAGTTTCATTAAACACATTTTATCAGCGACCGCATGCAAAATGACACAAGGAGACTTAAGTATGAGTTTTCAAATTTACCCGGCTTAGTGTAGGACGTAGCCATAGTCTGTGACGACAGAAAATGCTCCTGTTTTGACGTCTACATGGGGGGATTTTCTGAAACCTGGCAACCCGGACAGCAGACCGAGAGAGAGACCACTGAGAGTTGACAGGAACAGCAACATCACAGCTCTGAACACACATTATTTATGGGGCAGCATTGCTTCACTTAACGAGAAAACCCTCCGTTTATTGTGCTAGCCACTGACAGGTTGTTTACAAGATCGGATCTACAACAGCGACATGTACGATCTGTGTAAGTGTAAACAAACAATTTACTATTCATTGTTTTTTTGTTAGTTCAACTGTGCTAGCTAAGTTGGCTAGCATCGTTAGCTTGCTAGCTGACTCGCTAGCGTATGCACTGACGTTAGCCAACGCAGAGGATAGCGTCATGATCTTTTTTTGGGTTTTGAAAAACATTTAGCTAGCTAGCTAGCAGCATTGTGTTTCACGATTGCCATCATTGTCTGCCAACAAACTGAATGGTTTACAGCTATCTAGTTGGTCAGCGAACGTATCATTAGCCAGAAATGCAACAATGCGTTAGCACGGATTGTTTCTCACCAACACAACAGAGTAACGTCTGTTTAAGCTAGCGAGAATGGTAAACACCACACAACACAGTGAAAGGCCTGGAAATGACACAGCTCAACTAGCTACAGAAGTTTACTGACATGTGGCAAGCTTCGCAGACAGACTGTTGTGTTTTCTTCTGCTTGAATGTTAGTTTGTCAGATGTTGTGAGTTGACGTTGCCATGGATTAGTACCGTTTAGCCATTACCAGCTAATTAGTTATATATTTACTAGGCAATCTTATTACAAGGTTTGGATATGCAAGATTTGTGACCTGAGGCGCCGTTAAGTAAGTGTGTTCATAGATCAGGTGCTTACTGGTGTTTACTCTAGTGTCTCTCCTACTGTCTGTTAGGTGCTAGGTGTCTGTCTTGACATGTCACAAAACTGGAACTTCTTTTTCTGTGCTTTAGTTAGATGATTCCTACTTTGTGTAAGTTGATATTTCACAAGTCTATCATGAAGAATGAGTGAAGAGGAATTGAGGTTCCAACATGATACATGATAGTAATGAATGTTTCGTTTTTTTCTTTTTTCTGGACTAAACAATACCTTTTCTATCCATGGACTCCAACAAGAGACAGCTAGCATTCCAGGCTCCTAGTTTTATTCTCATGAATGCCCAAACAATCATAGCATATGGTGTTGGTGGAAACGATATGCTGACTCTCTGCATGTTGTTCTTGAGCCGGGGATATCATGCTTCACAATGACTCCTGGTCTCAGTGGGATGGGCAGGATTGGCAGGGAGAGGCGGAAGCCCCTGGTGATGCCAGAGGAAGTCTTGTCCTTTTCTCTGCATGAGCTTTGTTGGCACTTTGTTGAGTCAAAAAAAATAGACAAAAACAAGGAGGTGGTGTACAGCGCAGTGGTGACGCTGACACAGGGACTTGTTGCAGAGCAGCTTGTCCAACCTGGGAGATGCAGGTCTTGTTCTTTTGGTTTCAAAGGGAGTGGAGTTGATTTATACTTCAATAGAGAGGGACGGTTTTCTTGAAAAAGTGGTAAGAATATGTCTGGCTTATTAGGTGAATCTACTAGAGGTCTACAAGGTCCCACATTTTGGCTTAAGATTAGCTACAATGTTCATTGTTTAAATTTATTTTATTAGCAGACAAGAACCTTGTTGGACAGCCATGAGGGACTATAACTCCTGTTTTTCCTCTTTTCTTCAGGACTTTCAGCATGCTGGCCATTTGCACTCGGACAGGTTGAAGACGACTTAAGAAGCTGCTGCATTAGTCAGAGCTTGAACCCAGGGCAGGGGAAGAGATGGGGAATACAGCGACCAAGTTTCGCAAAGCTCTCATCAATGGGGACGAGGTGCTGGCCTGCCACTTGTACGAGGGCAACCCGCAGTTCAAGGAGGCTCTGGACCCCAACGCTACATATGGAGAGCCCTACCAGCACAATACTCCACTGCACTATGCTGCCCGGCACGCCATGACACGCCTACTCAGGTCAGAACAGGGCCCAGAAATAATCGAACAAGCAGACGCATAACGTCCACGTGCAGAGTCACACACTTTTGTAGACGGGCACCTATTGATCCTGTTCTTTTCTTGAGAAAGGTTCATATTTGAGGAATCAATTTGATATGCTTTTATTAACTGATAACAGTTTTTATTCATTTATTATTTTGATTGGCACCCTTTCAGATATCAAATGGCCTTTGAGCCCATCTCCAGTATCGTAGGATACTGTCACTGCTCCGTTGGTCCAGTCCAGTACTGCATGGCTGCATTGTCACTGGAAATGTTTTCATGTTTTGCCTCTATAGGTCTTTGTCTGTGTCCCATCTGCCTCTCCACAGAACCATCTGTTAGGAGCACACAGGAATGCAACACGCTGGGATAGAAAAGGATGGGGCTCCGAGAGCTTCCCATCCTACAAACTAACTCCCTTGCATGTGTTCTTATGTACTCATTTCAGATCCTACCTATCCTAATGGGTTGCTTGAATTTGCTTCATTTTACATTCCCAATTGAATTGAACAGAATGCTTGCTAGGGAGGATGCAAAATGGCAGCAGGTGTCTGTAAAATCAAGTGAAAGAAAATTAGATAGTAGATAGTAGAAGTAAATGTAATTCTTAGTATCTTTGTCCATTTCCTTGAAAAAGGTAAAGGAATCCCTCTGTTATGTTGATGCCAGTGTTTTAATCTTAAGTCTTTAAGTCTTAATTTGACCAAATGTCGGTTGTGGGAATTAAAATGGGTTCCCAAGTTATTGTAGATAAATTGGTTTCATGTCATTTGCTATGTTGTGATGCCGAGGTCCCTCAATATAAGGGAGGCTAAATAAAACACTTTATAGTAGTATGTATAGTATAGTAGTAGGTTACTTTACTTAAATGTGTTCGCTTAGCCTAAACATTAGCATGCAAAATAATTTCTGGATATAAATAACAACAAAAATAAATTCCCAGAGTAAAACCACTGGTGTACATCCTTTCCTTATTTAACCACTGCTGCTATGTCTGTGCCCTCCTCTCAGGTCTTTCCTCTTAAGCAAAGACGGGAACCCCAACAAGCGCAACGTGCACAACGAGACATCCCTGCACCTCCTGTGCATGGGCCCCCAGATCCTGACCTCAGAGGGGGCCCTGCACCCTCGGATCTCACGGCCGTATGAAGACGAGCAGCGTCGGGCAGGGTGCCTCCAAATCATCCTGACCTGGACGGGAGCAAAGCTGGACCAGGGAGAGTATGAGAGTGCCGACGTCAATGCCACGGACAACAAGAAGAACACCAGCCTGCACTACGCTGCCGCCTCAGGCATGAAGACCTGTGTTGAGGTGAGGGGTTTTGGAGAAGGTACTGTACAACAGAAGCAGGAATGGAAATGCCACAAGCTTGTCGGCCCCGTGGAATTTTTTTTGTCCAGGCTAACAAAAAAATATCCTCTAGTATGAATTTGGAGGTGGATGAGAGGGTACAGAGATGGCAGCCAATTTGAGGAAAGATGAAGGGGCCTAGCATACCTCTTGACTTATTAAATTCCTCTCCTTTTGTTAACAATTCATTTTAGTGTGAAAGTGTCCTTGTGTTAGACCTGGTAAGGGACTAACAATGTTTCCATGGCCCCATCCCGCATATTATGTTTGATCAAGTTGCCCCCTGGTGAGCAGTATTGGGGAACATAATGCAACATAATACATCTTTATTAATCCCTGTGGGGCAGTTTGCTTCACATACAGAATTCACACAGACAGTGTTAGAAAAATATGTGTGAAACCATATTACGTGAGACAGGGATTGAATGTACGGTGTGAATAACCACTAACAATCACTGAGTCTGTGTTCAAACTGTTGAAGTCAGCCGAGCGCTACTGCATTGCCCTGGATATGGTGTGTACTACCCCCTTTAACCATCGCCAAATATGTTATTATGTAGTTCCTGGTGCAGAGAGACGGCGACCTGTTTGCAGAGAATGAGAACCGCGAGACTCCATGCGACTGTGCAGAGAAGCAGCACCACAAGGATCTGGCCCTCAGCCTGGAGTCGCAGATGGTCTTCTCCCTTGCCCCCGAGGCAGAGGGCATAGAGGCAGAGTACGCCGCCCTTGACCGACGAGAGGTACAAAATAACATAACCAGGGGCAGGGGGTGTAGAGGTAGAGTATGCTGTCCTCAACTGGTGTGAAGTACAACATACCAATACCAAACTAATATACAATCCCTATTGTGCTGCTCCATAACCAGCCTGGACGCAAATGAGAAAAGTAGTCGGGTCACTTTGGGAACCGACTGAGAGAATTAGGAGAGACCCAACAAAATTAGGTCCAGGACCCAGTTTAGGTTTCAGACCATAGTTTAAGAACCCAAACATGGATTGCAGTTTAATGGAGAACAGATTCCCAAAATATGTGTGTACATTTAATCTGTGCTTAATGTTTTCACTAAATTGGTTTTCTCTTGTGAGAATGACTGACTATGTCTTTGGGGAAAAGGGTTCTCTTACTATACTGCACTTTATCAGATGTTCTTCTCTTCATCCCTGAGATGTACTACATTACACACCCATAATATGCCATATCAATAGAGTGCATTACCATTTTAGATTATTTTCATTAAGCTTTGAGCACCGAGATATGGGCTACATGAAATTAAAGCATAGTACTTTATTGCACTCTTTCAGAAGTTGTGACACAGGCCGTGTCATACTAGCAATGTGATCTATGGACTAAAGGAAACATCTCAAATAACCGGACAGGGAACTACAGTTGGTCTTTTGCTTCTTGTTTTAAGATGGTTTAATATCAATACTGACAGTCATAATCAAAGCTGTCAGACTATTCTCTTTCCTCAAATTCATCTTAATGATAAATGGCATACTTCAGAATCCCAATTCAAATGCTATTGATGAGTGATATCCACAGCCTGCTTGTAACATCTTGAGGTCAGACCTTTTTGGAACAAGGCATCCGGGCTGGTTATCTATTTGACTGTCATCCAACTTGTTGCTGGAAATCAGCTGACTGGCCCACCACTTCATATTGCAGCTGTGCTGCTTAGACACACACACACACACACACACACACACACACACACACACACACACACTCTTCATGTTTGTGTCTGCCACAAGGCATGTGATGATGACTTCTATCATCATCAGTCTGTTCTCTCACTGGGTCTGTGTGTACACCAGAACTGGGTGAGTCACGGGTCAGCAATCAGCTATCTTTGTTTTGTTTTTAATACTCTTCTCTTCCTCCCTTCTATCCCATCTTTCTTTCTACTCCCACTCTCATTCCTTCCTCTGATCTCTCTGATCTCACCCTTCCTCACCATCACTCCCCTCTTCCTCCTCCCTCCCCCTCTTCATTCTTTGTGTTTCCCTGCCTCCCTCCCTTATCCGACAACCCTACTTTCCCTCCTCTCTCTTTCCCTCTCCTCTTCTCCCCCCTCTCTTCGTCTCTAGCTATATGAGGGCCTGAGGCCTCAGGAGCTGCGGAGGCTGAAGGACATGCTGATAGTGGAGACAGCCGACATGCTGCAGGCTCCGCTCTTCACTGCAGAGGCGCTGCTACGGGCCCACGGTACTGTTAAATACACACACAAAATACATCAGGGTGTCTGCAGGTTCTTTAAAAGTCTTAAAATGTTTTAGCTTGAAATATTTCATTTCACGGCTACGATTAAACTTGCACTATGTAACTTTATATAATTTAGTCATTGGCGGCCCCAAGTGGCAGCGAGAGGTAACTGTTTGCAGCTTTGTTAGCTTCAGTCATGGTAAATCAGCTTTCTCTAGCGATAGCGGAGAGTCTAGCTCGCTCACTGCTGTTTCAGAGCTGTGTGGGTTCAGCTCATACGTTTCGATTTGTCATTTCCTGTGCTCAGAGAAAACGTTCCCGCCAGTGTACCTACCGACTCCAAAACTTAATTGGGCTGAATGGAAAATTGTATTTCTACTGGCACCAAAAACCATATGCAGGGAGACACTGCTTGCTTGAGATGCATGATCCATTATTGCATAAACGTCGCACAGCAGGGATGTAACTGATACTTTCATCACCTCCTCCTTTTTGTCGCTTTTGCTCCATGGCTCTCAAGCAAGCAGTGTGTTTCTGCAACATGGTTTTAATGCTGGCAGGAATAGAATGGGTGAGGGTGAGGCGGCAAAGGGAGATGTCTGTTGTAAGTGTGTATGTTACAGTCACCTATTCCTTTCTATTAATGCGAAGCAGTGGTGAACCAAAAGCAATTACACAGCAGCTACTGCTGCTGCTGGGCCTTAGCGTGAACTTGTCAGTGGCATTCGTGCAGCACATTCACAAACAAACACCGTGTACACGTGGATGACATACAATTTAGCTGATTTCATTAAAGACATACGGTTCAGTCCAGTTTATTTCTAGTTATCAAACCAATGTGTCACACAGCATGTGCATCCAAGAGGCATGTGTTACCATTAGGCTAAATCACTCAAAGCCTTTGCACCTCCCAACTGAGAAATGTCGTTTTGCCACATTCTTCATGACCTCAGACATCAGTCACTCGCTTTGAATTACCCCGCTGACGCTCTCGTAACTGGTTTGGTTAAGGTCATAATTGTGTCAGTTTTGATTTGCAGCCTTAGGCCACCAATTCTTAACCTAGCTGAGATTATGGGTGTGGAGGACTTCAAAAATTCAAAATTGTTCTCCTTTTGATTTGCAGCCTTTGAAAGCCAATTCCCCACTTAGTTTAACTTCGCTCAGATTATGTGTGTGGAAGGCTTCAAAAATGTGTCACAGTTTGTTTGAGGTCTTTAAATACCCCATTCTCCAAGTCGGCAGGCTGAGTGGCTGGCTGGTATGCTGTGTGCTACATTTGAGACATACTTCTGGGAGCTCAGAGGGGAGAGGGTGACCCCAGAATGTTGCTATATTTATTCACCTCTATAAAGGGAATGCTGCCTGCCTGCCTGTCTGATAGCAATGGGGCATTTCAGGGGGTTTTTAATCTTCAGGAAGTAGGTGTTTTGGACTCTAGCATCATTCATTTCTATTGGAGACTTGAATTTTCACAATTCTTATTGCCCGGCTATCTGTCTGCCTGTCTGTCTGTCTGTCTGTCTGTCTGTCTGCCTGCCTGCCTGCCTGCCTGCCTGCCTCACTCTTCAGAGATCATCTCTTTGGCCTCAATTTGTACTGCCCAAGCTAATTTTGGATATTGAAGTCCAAATGTGAAGAGTTTTAATTTCAGAGTCCTTTTGATGGCCAAAAGCATGAAGATAGGCTCGTACTCATTCAGGAGTTTTAATTGAAGGGGGATGAGGGAAATTGTTGCAATATTCGTTATCTAAACGAGGTTGTTTAGAGTCTGAGGAATTTGACTGGTGGTAAAACGTGTCTCTAGGCTGATAATGGCCTAATTTGTGCCGTTGACTGGGTCGCGTTCCTCATTCTAGGACGGGACTTTTTGGGTGGAAAAACTTCATTCAACATTTATGCCAACGTGCCCTCAACCCTCTCCCTGGGCTAATGTAAGATTAAACAGCTATTCACAACCAGGAAAGCAGATGGCAGCAGGTCTATGTTGTTGGCTTTTTGAAAGGCTCATGTGGTGTGTTGCCATTGAAGTGGGGTTGGGTGGACTGAGGAGTGCCCTCCCCAGCCTTGAGGAATACGAGACGCCATGGACTAAGAAAAGACATCGTTGTAATCTTTGAATATGTTACATTTTTGTTTGTGTGAAAAGAATTTAAGTCTGGTTCTATCAGGCTGAATGGGAATTCTGTCATAGGTTGTCTGTGACATTTGTTCTTGGTTTCAAGGCCCGTGTTCATGATGTATTTTAAAATCCAACTTTTGATCTGTGATCAGTTTGACTGTTAAGTCATTGTGAAGTTCTCATGGTCTTGTGGTCTACCGTGTGTCTATCAGTGATCCCAGATCAGTACTGCTATTCTTGGAAGTTTTATGAAATCGGGTTTGGTTATCACATGGTCTAAAAGTCTGGGTCAGGGCACAAACTCGGCCTGTGAGGAATTCATTTCGACTGATTTTAATGGCCATAGGTTTTTGACTAGGACCATTCAGGTTTGTTAAAGGTGGTTAAAGGTGTTAATGGTCGTTAAATGTTGTGTATCATCCTCCTGATCACGTCTTTCTCTTTGGCCTAGCCTGTATGTATACTTCTCTCACAATGATAACCTCCCTCTTTTCCCTTTCTCAGCTTGTATCTTTTATAGTCTTTCCTCATTTTTTTTAGCCTGTGTACCAAAATCGTTGTGTATAGCTCATCCTCCTGTGCCGATAAAACAGTTTTTGTTTCTCTCTCATTCTATTTGGCTGTTCCTTTCTTTCCTTTGTTTATTGGTCTATGATTCTTTTCCTTGAATATTTCATTTTTTTTTTTTTTGGGTCAGATTGGGACAGAGAGAAGCTTCTAGAGGCCTGGATGACCAACGCAGAGGACTGCTGCCAGCGCTCTGGGGTCCAGATGCCCAACCCGCCCCCGAGTGGCTACAATGCCTGGGACACCCTGCCCTCACCCCGGACGCCACGCACCACCCGCTCTTCTATCACCTCCCCAGACCAGATCAGCCTCACCCCTGCTGACGAGGACTCTACTCTGGTGAAACTCACACAGTGTCTTGACAAACAAGTAGATCCCTTGCAATGTTTACCTTGGGGTTCTAGCTGCACCACAAAGTAATGACGTAGTGAGACAGTAAGAGTGAAAACAAGACTTTCTGGCTGCTGCTACTTTGACAAATACTGCACTGAAAAAAAGTGAAACTGTATGTTAAGGTGCAAAAGAGCAATCAAATAATTAAGTTTCAAACTCAAACTAAGCCATATAATTTGGATTAATAATTGTGATCATGAAATATTTGCCGTAACCGTGCAGCCCTACCTTAGGTTGACATTTGACATTGGGCTGTACGTGAGGAAAATGTTCCATGACCATGTCAAACATGGTTATCAGTGACACACCGCTCATATGTCATTTGGTGATTGATTTTACCCAGAGAGTATTTCAGTATGTGACCTAAAAACTGTTGATGGACGATGGCTCAGACTGACAGACTTGATTTATTAGTTCCTTTATGAAAGATTATAGGGTTTCTCTGAGTACCTTTATTGTAGGGCTGAGAAGGCGAGCCTCGAACCTCACAGTGCCAATCGACCAACTCTACTCGAGGGCCCATTCAAAGGTTACAGTTGATTATATCACAATCGGCTCTTTCACAAATCAGTACTTACATTGTTGAAGTACACTGGCTTCTCTGTGTCTTTTGTTATGGTCAGTCTCTTGCTTTAACAAGGCCTGTGTGTGTGTGTGTGTGTGTGTGTGTGTGTGTGTGTGGACAGTGTCTGTGGGAGTGACAAAATAGATCTGATGCCAAAACCGTATTCAGGGTGAGCCACATGCGAAGGAGAGATCATCTTCTTGGCATGGGCTTGCATTTGCCTTGATGGTTTTTGGTAAACCAAAGACTTCCATAGTGTGTTTGTAGGCACAATGAAATATTGACTTATAAAGGGCAAAGCTTTGCGGTTTAGCTTGAGATAAGGTTTGATGATGCACCACTGAGTTTAGGAAAGACTGAGAAAGGTGTCTTTTCATGGCAGGCGGTATTTTGTGTCTCTAACTGGACTGAGTAGAAACACCGTGTGGTCTTAAGACAGAATGCGTCTCGCTGACTAATATTCTCTCGTCTGTGTCTCACAGTGTGGTATCTGCATGTCTTCCATCTCCGTCTTCGAGGAACCTGTCGACATGTCCTGTGGCCACGAGTTCTGCCGAGCATGCTGGGAAGGGTGCGTTATATTTTCACGACAACTTCTGGTTTGATTTTTCAGCAATATTTCAGTTTCTGTTCTTCCCAAATGTGACAACAAGCTCTGCTCACATCTATTGTATTCCATTATAGATGGAATAAACATGCCAAGGTCAGGCTTGAATGATTTTTAAGTATTTGAAGAGCAGATTAGCTGAGGAATATGTGTATGGCATTGAAATGGGATACAGGTATGTATCCATATACACTTGGTTTTTATACCTTGGAAGCTATTTCATGGGAAACCTGAGAAATAAAGTGGAGCTGAAAGGAAAAAGGAAAGCACAGCTACCTGAACATCCCTTCAAACACGCACTTCCCCGTCATTCATCTTTTGAGTGCATCAACACTCAAAGACTCAGACACCTCATGCTCAGTGCTATCTCTCTGTGTGTGTGTATACTTCCTCAGGTTTCTGAATCTGAAGATCCAGGAGGGTGAAGCCCACAACATCTTCTGCCCGGCCTTCGACTGCTTCCAGCTGGTGCCCGTGGAAGTCATAGAGAGTGTGGTCTCTAGGGAGATGGACAGACGCTACCTCCAATTTGACATCAAGGTAGAGAGAGAGAAGGGCACTGAACAAAGTTCTTTAGAGAGCCTGCTGCACAGACTGGTGAAAAACTACAGTATAGTACCATTGTCATCCACAATGGTACTTCAAGATAGAGTAGAGATTCCACCGATTGCAGATGCTACCAGACTGACATGGAAGGACAGACAGGGGGCGAACACTGACAAAGCAGAGTGGAAGAATAATATTCTTGGGCTTGAAGGGTAAGCTTTATAGTAGAGCAGAACAGAATTTAATACGTTTTTAATTGAATAGAATAGAGATCAATCTTTTTTTTTTTCTTTTCTTTTCTCTGCTGAAACCTAGGTGGTCATTTTCTCAGTGAGTGACAGCTCAAAGAAATGACCATGGTTGCCATGGAAACATTAACCTTTTCTGACTAACACAGACATTGCCATCATGTTCATGGGTCAAGTGTGAATTACTGACAAAATTGTGCAGCATTCAGGGCCTGTTGTAGTTGGCTGGGCAGCGGCCTGGATTTAAAAAGGAAAACACAGACAGTGTTGGGGTTTGTTGTGACAGAGGTTGGTGTTGTCTAGCCTCAGGATCTTTCAGATCGTTCAGATCTTTCTTTTTTCTGTTTTACTTCTCAACAGCAAGGAATTGTTTCTGCATTACTTTCAAAAGAACAGAACAAAGCAAATACAGGCACAAGTACTTTTTACAGTGGATGAATTTATTTAATATAAGAAGGTGGGGAAATGGGCTCAACTTTTTGAGACTTGATTCTGAGTTAGAATGGTCTCAGTCAAGCAAACCAAATGAACAGTCCATACCAAGCCAATTTTCCAGTAGCTTATTTAATGCAGTCTAAAATATGTCAATATCCAATTTGTTTCAGGAGCTTTGTAGTAAGTTGAGGAAACAAAAGGCAAAGTTGATTTAGTAGGCTGAATTTTGAACTTTAAATGTCTCATTATTCATCTGGCAAATGTTCAACAGAGAATGACTCAAGTTATTATGAGGAGAAAAAATTCAGACAGTCTGGGTGGGGTGGGTGGGTGTTTGAAGTAGTTTGAGGAATACGAATTTTAGAAAGAACTTAGATATCTAGAATAGAATAAGCCTTGAAAGATGAGCAATGCTTGGAAGGATTGGAAACCAGTGACTTAGATTCTCATATCGCACTTCTTCTGTCGGCAGGCGTTTGTGGACAACAATCCAGCCATCCGCTGGTGCCCCCGGCCGGGATGTGAAAGGGCGGTGCGACTGAGCACCCAGGGCCCTGGGTCCTCCAACTCTGACCCCCTCAGCTTTCCCCTCCTCAGGGCCCCTGCTGTGGATTGTGGCAAGGGACACCTTTTCTGCTGGTCAGTACAACACCATAGTGTTACACTTGGCAAACATCATCCGCTTTTTCTTCTGGTCTTTGATTTGTACTACCACTAACCACCACTTTCGTCTTAGCATTAGCTCCAATTTAAAGTCCTGCTATTAGAGTATAGAGGCAACCGAAAGCTCATACCAGCAGGATAAAATGGAAGGTATTTTCTACTGATCAGCCAGTGCTCTGTAGAGGGCTGAATTTGTTTGTTTGCCTCTAATGTTTGACAGACACTACCACAGACTAGCAACTTTATTTTTGCCCTGATCTCTGTAGGGTGTAACTGTCAAGCGTTGCAGCTAATGGAATGTGGAAAGGCATATATGCGTATGCAGTGTGTGTGTGTGTGTGTATGTGTATTCGAATACCAGTGTGTATGCTTGTGTGTTTGTATGTGATCCTATTATGTGCATTCATGCATTTCTGTGTACACACATTTGTACACATTCTCTCTCTCTCGCTCGGCCGCATGCTCAGGGGCAGAGAGCCCAGATGCCCTGTGGTCCTCCACCTTCTGTCTTCTCTATGCACGCTCCCAAAGCCTTGCAGGACGCTTCCCCATCCATGTCCATATCATGACCCCACCCCCCCCACCCCAGCTAATGCTGCACACCTCACTGCACCTTGCCTCCCTACATATTTCCTGAAAAAAGGCCGTTAGCTTCACTTGTCAGGTTCACTCAAGAGTTCACTTGACATGACGTTTGGTAATGCAACTGGATGTAACACAGGCTGAACTTTTATAGTTCCCCTGACAGCTGGGGGTAGGAGGGTAGGGGGAGGCATTTGGTTGAAAGGCAGATATGACCAATTGATGGCGGTTGACGTTCCTGACAGCCGCTCTTGACAGCGCTGGGAGAATTGTGCGTTTACCATTCGTCTCATCTTCATGTGTAGGCAGGAGACAGAACGGGAGGATTTGAGTAGTTCATGTGGAGCAAACAAACACGTCTGTGGGTCTTTTTGGGTGTCTGCCTCATCCACGTCATTTGCCTATCTATCTATATGTGACTGTCTGTCATCTGTCAGTCTGCTTCACCTCTGTGTCTGTCACTTGCTTATCTTGTCTGTATCAGCTTTATCTGTGTCTGTGTCTTGTGTGTTTACCTGTCTGTGTGTATATTCCAGGGAGTGTCAAGGAGAGGCCCATGAGCCCTGTGACTGTGAGACCTGGAAGATGTGGCTACAGAAGGTCACTGAGATGAGACCCGATGACTGTGAGTATTGACACGACCCGTCTAGCTTCAGGTCGACATTTATTTCTTTTCTTTTTTTGTGCGTTCCAGATATTAAGTTACAACTGAGCTCACAGGAAAATAGTGCAGCATTCTACCTTTTGATACAAAAGAAAGACCATTTGTGCCACAGTGACATAAGGTCCAATGGTTTCAAAGAGAGTAGCTGCAGCGTTTTGACGATTGTTTTGCAATACTTACTGTTTTTTAAGGAATTCTATCATTTAACACCGCTCATTTTGTTTGCCAAGCAGGCAGTCATATAATTAGATTGAGCTACCTTGACATAAGTTGTTACAACAAGGAAATGGTATCTTGTTCAACCCCCCTCTCTTTCCTGGATTTTTGGGATGTGTATCAAGTGATTGATTTGAGGCTAAATTGCTCGGCACTCAACTGCAGTCGGACAGTAATTACGAACCGTTTAGAGCTAAGCCAATTAAAATCCAGCATGCTGATAATATATTATTAATTTCAATGAACAACTCACACATTGACATTATGCAATGTTTAGAAGCCATAATTGGACTGTGGGCAATCTAATGAATGATTGAAGATGGCCCCCCAAATCTCTCCAAAGTGGCACTTCGTTGATGTGACAGTCGGAGACGGAGATAAAAGCAATTATTTTGTTTTCGAACTATCCTCTCCTTCGATTTTCCCCAGATTCTGTTTTATCTCGCCGTTTCAAACGTCTCAGAGGTGCTTTGATAATAGCCAATTATTGCGTGCGTGTGCATGTGCATGAGCATCTTGGGATTTGTTAGAAACATATATAAGCATACACATTAGGCAGGCAGGACAATTTCCCACTCAATGCAATGGTTTGTTTAGGAGCGGCGGTAATAGCCCTTCTCATTCCATCTCATTATGCCCTTATTTGTTCTGTTTCCATGAAGTGGCTGGTGTGAGCGAGGCTTACGAGGACGCAGCCAACTGCTTGTGGTTGCTGTCCAACGCAAAACCCTGCGCCAACTGCAAATCCCCGATACAGAAGAACGAGGGCTGCAACCACATGCAGTGTGCTAAGGTAAGGCAGGCTGGGAGGATTCACGCACTCCGATTAGGTGAATCATTTCATTTGTGAGGCTACTTTGGAAAATCTGTTTCTTTAACCAGAGTTGTTGGCAACACTTATCAGGAAAGAAAATCGACTCAAACAATTGGGGATGTTGGAATTGGACACGACCTACCACTGTTTACATTCAAATGATTTACTCACAAAGTAGCCATGAACACCGGTGTTTGAGTGGAAAACAATTGGGCAAAATGGTAAACCTCTCTGTGAAGGAGGTCACTTCACTCCCTAGAGCATTAGTACAGAAACACAGCCAAAACTAAACACATTTCAATACTTGGTGGTGGTCAGTGTTGGTTCATAGTGCGTCCAGGGCTCTGCACTGGGATTTTGACAAGCTAAAGGTGCCAAATCATGTTATTCAATGGAGAACCTCCAAGCAACTGTGGCATGATAGTAATTTGACCGCCTCTATGGTGCCTTTTCCCTGGAGCTGACCAAGGTTTCCCATGGCTTTAACAGAGGCTTAGGTGGTAGCATCTCTAGAGAAATAGGTTTCACACAAGGGGGAGTTGAAGGAGCAGCAAGACCACACACTGAGGGCTGTTACCTACTCAGAAACTCAGTGAAGAAAAAGATGAATTCAGAAGCCAAAGATCCTAAAGTATACTGGATGTTTAACATTTTCCTCAGGTCAGGTTTTGTTGTTTTCTTGTACTTTTGTGCATTATCGTGATGGTATAGCCTATTTAAACCTCCTCCCATATGTATTGTGACATGTGGGAGAAGGTTAAAAGGATTGTATGGGAGGAATCATGAGGTTTTGTTCAAGATTAATTCCCTGTTTATTGGTCATTCACACCAAGGCGATTCTTACACTCCAAAGACTCTCCAGAGCCTGTTTCTATAGCGGTATTATGTCTGATTCTCATATACACACAATAGCACAATAGGGCTGTCGACACAATCAGCTCGGTGTTTTCTTTTCATCTGTAAACTGATTAGCTTGGACAGATAAAATCAGAATGATTACCTGAATATGAAACAATTCACATGCTAAGTAGCGATTTGTGTCCGTTGTGCAAGCCAAGGGCCTCTTCAGTCACAGTTTGGTCAAATCATTTGTCTTGCAGTAAAATATATGTACATGTGAATTAGATATAGTTGAGTTCTGTTACGAATCGCTGAAACCGTGACTAATCACATCATAGCTGCTGTTTTTTTTCTCCTCCTTTAGCAGTATGTGAACATTACATGAGAAATAATGTTTTTGTCACTAGACAGACACCCTCACCTACCCAAAGGTTTTACTACTATTCTAAATTGTTTTTTTGAAAAAGCTGATTATGATATTGCTGCACTATTGTTGATACTGTGTCAGCAGACCAACGATCTATCTGTCATTTTGGCAGCCGGTAAGTCCACCAGTCAGTCACCGGCCTCTTTCTTATTGACTTGAGATGGATGAGAAAGAGAGAGAGTGAGACAGAGAAAGGGGGAGGGAGCAAGAGATTCAGTCAAGTAGAGATTGAGAGTGCGAGACAGACATTGAGTCCTGTTGCCTCACTGTGTCTCTGTCACTACCTCTGTCGCTGGAGGGCAGGCCAGGCTAGTAGTACAGCGTTGTGCAGTTGTACGGCCGGGCTCCTTTTGTCTGTATGACAGCCCCGCCGCCGTCCCGCCGCTGGTTAAAGAGGCCGGTCAGAGACAGAGATTAGTTTGGGGGGAATAGATTAGCTTTCACAAGCTGAGAGGCCACAGAGGGCTCAGCCTCTTGACCTGTTATTACCTGGTAAGAAATGACTTTACCCCTGTTGCTTGGAAACACAGGACTCACTGTTGCCAAGGGACGATTCTTTGTCTTTTCGCAACCATTTCCCTCCCTCTGGCTTCACACTTTTTTTTCTCCCTCCTCAGTCTCTCCATTTCACACATGCTCTGTCTTTTTCTGTCTCTCCCTCTTTGCCTCCCCCCTCCCCTCCCTCCCACTCCCTCTCATTTTGTATTGATTTTCTGAAGTGTCATGTAAGCACAGTGTTTCCAGGACAGCGGAGGTCTCAGCCTTTAGGGTTTTGTGTTTGTGCGCTCCGGCTAACTTGTCACCCACAGAAGTGTTTGTGACGCGGGAGAGAAATCGCTTACGTCCAAATAGGTTGTAGATTGGAGTGGCTGTAGTGTTTTGTTGTTTTACAATACCCGGTGGGAGTTGTTGATCTAACACGCAGCCTGAGTGCCTTCTAGTGGCAGCAGGCTATGAAGAAGCCACCGCCACAGCCCATGTCCTCTTTCCAACCCTGTCATCTGTAAGGAAAGTAAACCGATGGGAAGAGACAGAGATAAGTAGGTCTCGAGCTCTGGGTTTCGGTTGAGCGGACTCTTAAAGATGTCTTTCTTAATTTGAACTGTCCACATTTTAAGGCCACAAGCATTTAAAGCTCATTTAGAGATTTGTTTTGAGAATAGTAAGTAGGGACATGTACACATACAGTAGGACTTGCTGATGTAAAATAATCTCTTTCCATTACAAGTGAAATTATTTTTGCATTTCCAATATGAGCGAACAATAAGAATGTACAGCTTCCCAATACATTTAAAAGCTGCCAAATACTATCTGTCTTTTCAAAATAAAACAATAAACCAAATAAAGATAAACCAACTAATTCTCTGATTCTGGTATCTGGTATCTGTCTTGGGATCTTGTTCATCTTTTGTGACTTCTCATTTTTTGAAGCCTTGTTTTCTCTGATGGCGATTTAATAGCCAATGTGACAGTTGACCAATGACCCCTTAATCCGTCCCCCTGTCCCTGCAGTGTAAGTACGACTTCTGCTGGATCTGTTTGGAGGAATGGAAGAAGCACAGCTCATCGACAGGAGGCTACTACCGTTGCACCCGGTATGAAGTCATCCAACAGGTGGAGGAGCAGTCCAAGGAGATGACTGTGGAGGTAGACACACACACACACACACACACACACACACACACACACACACACTCACTCTTATTCTAACCTCTCAGACACTGAAATATACAGTACTGCTGTACGTGCTACAAGATGATAGAAGAAGATGATAGAACTGATAGAAGAGCAGTCCAAGGAGGTTTTTGGAGACGGGGAAGGATGGACGAAAACAGTCATGCACATGCAAGCAGACAAGCACTGTGTGTGTGTGTGTGTGTGTGTGTTCATATATACACTCTCACAGGAAACAGTTTTGAGCATAAGTAAGAAAGAACACACACACGCACACCCTCTCACAAGCAAGCTGAGTCTAGACTCTTGACCACAGAGCTACCTACGATCAATTCCGCCCACCTCCATCAAAGGTGAATAGAAGTTCAGCTGCGGTGTTCACCAGTATGCCTCTGAATCATAAGTAGTCATTTCACCTGTGGCGACACTCACTTACTTTGACCTCACTCAACCAAAGTGCCTACGCTTTTCTCTGTGGGTGAGGACAAAACACGCTCAGGAGTTTATCGACTATAATAACTGGTGTCTTGTCTCTTGTGTCGCAGGCAGAGAAGAAGCACAAGAGCTTTCAGGAACTGGACCGTTTTATGCACTACTACACACGCTTCAAGAATCACGAGCACAGCTATCAGGTAAACAGGGCTCGCACTGCCTTCCAGTCACGTCTTGTTTGCGTAGCCGACCAACAGTAGCGTGGTGGTTGAGGCAGTGGATACAGTGTGAACCACATAGGTGGGTACGCTGCTCCTGGGAATACTTGAACCCGAACTGCACTTCATGAAAAGATATGCTTGTTCCAATATCTTCAATAATATTATTGAAGTTTGTATTTTTTACATTGTAAGCTGAAGGTTTATTGGAATCATTCCTCATTCATTTCTCAAATTCTGCTCAAACCACCATCAGAGAAAATCCAATCCCCTGAGCACACTGGTTCACTTTGGGTGGCTTTTGTTCAGAGTTTTGTTTAAATTGTGACAGCAACAGACGGCTAAGACAGTGTGCTGCTTTCATCTTTTTTTATTGGTCATCCCTCATGTACCGCCGCTCGCTCCCTTGTTAGGCTGGGCATTCTTTTCCAGACCTTTTTTTTTCTTTCCGCCGAACAATGAAACTGTAACGGCTTCTGTCTCCCTCACAATAGCTTGAGCAGCGCCTGTTGAAAACAGCCAAAGAAAAGATGGAGCAACTCAGCCGAGCCCTGAGTGGAAGTGAGTCCACAGTCTACCATAACAATGTCAATCTTTAATGCACCTTTGGACACGTCTCAATCTGCTTTTCTAGTATGAGCTTTGGGAAAGAGGGAGTAGAAAAAGACAGAGGCATCTTGTTAATGTATTCTGCACACACAGGGTACTATTCAACAGAGACTTACAATTAGGCTTCATCGCAGCTGTTATAGCCTGTTAAGTACAGCCAAGCTTGGCTCTGATCTGCAATGTACAGCTTTAAATTTAGCTAGATTCTGAGGTTTCCAATGGTATCAAATGTATTATGCCAGCTCATGCAAGAAGTGGATAATAGGATGTTTAGGGTAAAGTTTTTATGCAGGATGTAATGACCCTGCTATAGCTATATGTGTATCACTCAATATAGATATGCTGGTGCTGGAACGAAGCAGATAACTATATGTGCATGACATTGCCCTCAGATTCAAATACAGTTGTTGCTGTTCTCTTAGGAGCTACTTAAGAGGGAATTATTAAGTCCCCCAGATCCCACCAGACACTTGTGATGTAATCTAAAAGAAGAGGATATAAGATACGTCTAACACCTTAAAACTGTTCTTTGATATACTAAATTTTCTCACCGTTTCTTTTCTATTCTTTGCTCATCCCTTTGTACTGCTTAGATGTGCAGGCGATAGAGGTCGGAACTGGGATTTATTCTACACTCACAATCTCTCTGTCTCTCTCTCTCTCCCTTTATTTCCCAGGGGAAGGAGGGCCACCTGACACTACATTCATTGAAGACGCGGTGCTAGAGCTTCTGAAGACTCGCCGCATCCTCAAGTGCTCTTATCCTTACGGGTTCTTTCTGGAACCTAAAAGCACAAAGAAAGAGATCTACGAGCTTATGCAGGTTCCAGTCCTACTTACTGAGACAAAGACAAATGTTCACAGCAGGCAGTCTGATATGGACCATTAGAGATGTGGGACCAAAGCTTTCCACCTCATGATGTTCCCATTCTGCCCCAGTTGTAGTTTTAGTAACATATTTAATATATTTAGTATGTAATCATGCTAGTCAATATAGACACAGCATGTACTCCACTGCTGGCTGTTGCGGTGTTGCCATTTATATAATGCAAAATGAATGGGCAAGGTTGCCGCAGGCCTTGAAAACTTTAAAGTTGGTGAATTTGAGAATGGATATATAACCTTGAAAGTGGTTGAATCTATAGCAGGGTAAGGAAAGCCATTAAAATGTCCTTGAATGTGTCTGAGTAAGTTAGGGAACTCCAATATTGAGTATTTATACATTCAAAATTGCTCATTCACTTAATGAGTGAATCAATCAGTCAGCCAGCCAACCAATCAGTCCTCTTTTTTTTTTTTCTTCCTTTGCCCTCAGACGGACTTAGAGATGGTGACTGAGGACCTAGCACAAAAAGTTAACCGGCCTTACCTGCGGACACCGCGCCATAAGATCATCCGTGCAGCGTGCCTTGTGCAGCAGAAGAGACAGGAGTTCCTGGCCTCGGTGGCCAGAGGAGTGGCCCCCAATGACTCTCCTGAGGCCCCCAGGCGCAGGTAACACACAGACACCCAAATCTCTTAAATGCCTAAACTATCACTCTTCACATAAAACACAAAAAAAAAGACATGAGCCTCGTCCAGATGGGCTCAGCATTGCAGGACAGTGTTGGTGATGTAATTTAGTACATCACACGGCAGTGGTTTTAATGAACGATCTGGACGGCATATATATTACTTTATTATTTCCATAAATTACTGAAGGGGACATACTATTCCCCTCAGATTATGAATCACATACCATTGATCCAGATGGTACTAGAATTCAGAGGATGTGAGAGTTCGCTGAAATATAGCAGCTTATTTGTCCTGGTAACTATTACTCCTGCTGGGATGCAAAATCACTGACTCACTCCGGTAAAAACTACATAAATAGTAGATAATATGAAAATGAAACAAGTGTGTTTTTAAGTTATTTAATAGAAGATACTGAGTGGGCTTGATGGATGTGGTGGGCAGATCATTCAGTAACCTCGGGGCCCTGATGGAGAGGATGTTCATCCTTAGTTTTCACTCTAGACTTTGTGACGATCAAACGTTACTGAATAGAAATGCCCTATAGAATTTCAGGAACTAAACGCATTATTCTCTCCCTCTCTCTCTCCCTCTATCTCTCTCTGTCTCTCTCTCAATTCTCAGTTTCGCTGGCGGAACATGGGACTGGGAATATTTAGGCTTTGCGTCACCTGAGGTATAATATTCCTATGTTTCTATATATGTACTGTACTGTGCTTTACCCCTCTTGAAATAAATGAGAATTCCTTAGAAAAGTGCAGTATACAAGGCTAATAACATACAAAAAAGAGAAAGGACATCTTGTTTGCATTTCAGAAGAACAAATTTAATTAGGCAAGGCACACACTACAAAGATGTGGCTTATCTTCAAAAGAACAAAATATCAATGAAAATTCAGGTGAGATGCTCTCCTCCCTTTTTTCCCTCCAGGATTTAAATAACAAAGAAGCCTGCCAATGTCTCATCATTGTCAACAACTTTATATGTGCATATGCATCTATGGAGAATCAATGTGAATGTTGCAACCAGATGCTTAACACTAAAAAAAAAAAAAGGTTTTTATTTGTGTCCTCTAATTAAGAGCCTCTGTCTCTCAGCTGCAGTAGTTAATGGAAACGCTATACTAATAATCAAAGCCTGATGACTCTGGCTCAGAGGCACAGCTACAGATGGCCCTCTCCACGGTTCCTTCAACGCCTGCAGATCACTTCATAGTGGGCTATTTTTAGAACCGTGGAAACATGAAAGATGTTTGGGTGACAGACTTTTGATGGTATGAATATGACTCAGTGACTTTTGACTGACTGTGTGTGATTGTTGACTGGCAGCAATGTGCAAGTGTGCTCAATGTACACAGTGAATTCGATATGTGTGTCCCTTTCATGTTGGTCCACAACCAGACTATATAGTAGCCTTGAGTTTCATTTTTAACATATTATCTCAAGGTTGTCTCCAAGCCGTGTAAAGTGGCACTTGTACCACCTTGTGAATTTGCAGCATCACCAGCTCAAATTTTCAATTGACCACTACAAGTACCATTTGATATCACTATCTTTGCCACAATGTCCCCAAATCAGGAGCACAACCCTGCAATCTAATTCCTACTGTGTTGATTAATACTTTAATAGTAACTATAGCCTGTGCAGTTGGACCAAAATGAGAATATTCTTGTCTCGAACAGAGTATATGTGTCTGTGTATGCACACATACAGTTTTTATTTCAGTCTTACTTGGTGACTTGGTGATTTTCTCAGCGTCGGCATCAGTTAGTAATGAAGGCACAAGACAACTAAAACCATTGAATATGCAGGCTGCATTGCATCATTACCTGACACCAACGTCGCTTGGATCTCAACTCCTCTCCTCTGTACACATCAGCATTGTTATAATGATATAAAAAAACATCACACTCACATAGATGGACTGTATATACAAACGCATAGACGCATGCATGCTGGCTACAGTGCAAGTTTGATTGACATTTTTGGAAATCATTTTTGTTACTTTCATTCCGTTTCAAAGGGTGTTCATGCAGAAACACCCTTGTGAAAATAAATTTTAATTGAAAGTGAAAGTGTGCTAGAAATATGAAAATAGTCAGAGGTTGTTCAACATAATAATGAACGTGGTGGCTACATTGGCTCACTACTTCTGATGCAAAAAGCGTACGATGGCTTTTCGAGAGTAGGAACTGACATTATTATGCACCCATTCATTTACCTAAACCTGGGTAAAATAAAATAGAGTTTTAAATGTTTCTGAATATTTAACTAACTAGCCAGTTTGATTTTCAATAACAGCACTTTCACTTTTGATGTATTATTCTGGTTTCTGTTGAGATCAATCCAGCACACGCACCAAGTCTTTTGAAACATCTGAACCCCAATCCTCATGGTGCCCATTTCCAATTCCCTTCCAGTGTATGCTCTGTATAGATCCAGTGTAGACGGGAGCCTAATGATCGAAGGCTTGGAGATGAAAGGTGCTGAAGTCGTCTCTAGGCACTGATGACTCACACCACATTTTAACCTGAAGCAAATTAATTTATTACATTTCTATCATGTATAACTCTCGTCTGAACCAGGAAAAAGTGTCTAACTGTATCCTTTGTAGCCTTTTTTTTATTAACAGCAAGCAATGTGTTGATAATGACAAGCAAGGGGCATTGTGATTGGACGATTGCACGATTAGAGCATCCTTTTGAAATGAAAACAACACAAAGGAATTATTGGTATTTTGGGTGATTTGCTCTTAATGTGGTGATGTTTTGTTGTTGTTTTAAGGAGTATGCAGAGTTCCAGTACAGACGGAGACATAGGCAGAGGAGGCGAGGCGACATGTCTAGTCTCCGTAGCAACACTCCCGACCCGGATGACCCCAGTGAGAGCACTTTAGGTATTGCAGTCTAAATACAGTACCTGCCTGTTTGTCCAGTTTGACAGTGTTCCAGAAATATCAAACCGCTGTGAATGCGTGCAGCTCCCAGACCATCATATCAATTGGGAAATGTCTAATGCGCAGTGGTGCTGTATTTTTCTAATCTACAGTTAAAGAAACCCTGCAGTAGATGTATTTTCAACTATATAACTTTTGTCGACTATAATGTTATTGTGTTATTAACTCAAATCATATGCCATTTTCAGTCAGTGTGTAATTGGCTGAATTAAATATATGATTTAAATGTGACTAGATTTAAAGGGTATTTTTGTCAAAAAACTATGACTACATTTTTATATGATCTGAAAATGAACACTTTCTTTCAGACACCCACTGGTCTGATTTTGATGAAACCTGGGGGAATGATTGCAACACACTTTTTTTTTTAGTGAAATTAACCCTGTTTTTAGGCTTTAGGTTTCTAGGCTGCTAACCTAGTTGTCTCCAGTATTAACTTTCCTGTGTTACAGGAAATGGGAATGCTATGGCAACATAACTGAGTATCTTAATACAAAATTAAAATACTTTAATCTGACATGGCTCAGTTTTTGAAGAGACCAATTTGTCCAGAATAATTTGGGAAACAATTTTTGACCTATCAACACAACTGTGGTTACCGACTCAAACTTTAGAAAAACACCGCTGTGACCAGGGTGAAGTTATTTATTGAAATCATATCCACGACTTTGCCTTTCTGCTTTTGGCCGTGAAGATAAATGGAGCTTGCAGTTTTGAAACGAGCTAATAGGTTCTGTTGTGACAGGAAGGATTAGTCGATGGCAGAAAAATACTGAATCGATTTCAGATGGTGTATATATTAAGTTGGTGTATTTTCCAGGCAAATGTCGAATGGCACATTGAAAATGCCCTGTGTCAGTTTAATGTTACTTGATCATTTTGCAGTGTTCACTAAAAGGATGATGATTTTCCTATATGTGCCAATTGATTCAAGGGCTGAATTGAATTTCTATTCTTCAAGTGCTATTGTAAAGTTTCCGTTTGATACGACTACGGTGTTTTGACTGTGGGCCTTCTTTCTTTCTTCTACAAAGACTCCCAGGACATTGGCGGTGGACACAGACACGGTCCTCTTACGGTGAGTGCTGTCAGCCTCATGTCTCCAGTCCAAGGCTCCCAGCCTGTTTTCAGTGTTCTGGGAAGAAATATTTTCAATGACCATTGCTTTCCCTTTGCAGATCTTTTAGAACAGTGTCCTTTTTAAATTGTGGGCTCAGATGCACCTCTTTCTACTGCCATTTTGGGCAAACAAAAAATCCAACATTGAAGCCGTAGTCAAACTCAAAGGTGGAAATGCGGGTACAGCAAACGGAGCTCATGAACTTTTATGAGCAAGTGTTCATTAGTTTGGCAAGGCCGTGCTTGTATAATGCAATAGGCGCTTTTCCTTTCCATAATAATGAGACTCTTCTGAATGTGGGTATCAGGTGTGCTTTCTTTCATTTCATTCATTCTACCGTTTCCCTTGGCATCTTGCTTTGCAAAAAAGTGTCAAGCAGTGTCAACTATTATGAGGGATAGGGGTCTCACCTTTCCTATCAGTCTTTCAGATCTCTTTTTTTTTAATCTTATCTCAAGAGGTCAGCCGGGTTATATAAATGCTAAACAAAATATGAAAAAATACTAAACATGAATATACACAGAAAACAAATTTACTTTTCCTGTTTCTTGGTGGTGTATTGTGTTCCAGGGTCTTGGCTCTTTGGATGACGATGATCCGAACATTCTGCTGGCCATTCAGCTGTCCCTCCAGGACTCTGGCATGGCAGGGACCAACCATGAGTTCCTTGCCAATGAGGCGTCACTTGGCGCTATTGGCACCTCCCTGCCCTCTAGGCTTGAACAGAGCGCTCCGAGTATGGAGGGTCTTCCCAGAGCTTCCCTAAGCAGCTCAGAACTGCTGGAGCTGGGAGATAACTTGGCGAGGCTTGGCAACATCAACATCACCAGCCAGTACTCTGCTGCTGGCATTTCCACCTCTGTCATTTCTCAGCATTGCGAGAGTCACCGCCGGATCTACGGTGGCTCTGTGCCGATACCGGTGGCTCCAGGTGGCAGCAACTCATCAACGGGTCTCTTCTCCTCCTCCAGTGACACGACAGACTCGACCACATGCGGCAGCCATGACCCATCCTCGTCCTCTGCGGCAGTGGCGAACGCTAACCTGCTGGGCAACATCATGGCTTGGTTCCACGACATGAATCCTCAAGGTATCACACTGGTGCCCTCCACCTCCACTGACACCAACACAGACGTAGACATGCTCCACCCGGCCTTGGGAGGAGGCGGAGGAGGGTGCCTGCTGGAGGACGAGAAGGCAGGGGTCGTCGTCCTCCCTGAAAACACAAAGGAAGGGATGGCAGATCTGGGTTTCCACCCTCAGAGGATGAGGGACCTGGAGGACAAGGAGGGTGCTGTCACTGAGAGGCCGACCCAGTTAGATCTAGTAGGGTTGGATAGCGTGGCGTTACCCTATATGGCCACCCTAAATACAGGCGGCGACCACGTTGAGCGAGGAGGCGCAAAGGTCTGCCACGTCGACACCCCGCGATGCGACTCTGTGTCTGACCAGTTGCCCAGCACCAGCTCCTCCGAGTGGGAGGATCAAGTGCACTTGGTGTGATCCAATTGGTTGAGAAAGGAAGGAACATGTTTTTTTGAAGGTCGAAAACCACTCTGGACTGCAAAGTAGAACTGAGGCGTAGGACTCAGATGGAATGTATGGATGGGATGATAAATGTGTCACAGGTTGGTATCCAGTTAGAAAGGGTGGAAAGAAGTAAGAAGGCTCTCCGCTTTAGCGCCGACAGCCTGTACTATTACAATCAGATCAGTTTCCTTGTGTTTACTGATATGTCAGCCCAACCGAGTGACTGATGGCAAGGCAATTTCATTCCTGTAAAAAAAAAAAAAAAAAAAAAAAAGTACTAACTGAAAGATAGATTAGATTTGATTAGAATTTAGATATATTCTCTGAAATGGATTGTGTGCTGATATAAATATGAACACTTCTTCTGAAATCTAGAAGAGATAAGACATTTAGAGAATTTACCCTAGCACATATGCAGGTATATATATATTTTTTTCCACTGGAGTAAAAGCCTACTGTATGTATTTGGATCAGGTTTGAGGGAGGTTTTTCAACTGTACATAGTGAGCAGTATATGATTTGTCGTGTACGGTCTGAGAAATACTTCTCACTCCTGTCCATATCTGCCTACGTTATAGGTGCCAAACACTGACTAACAACAGCACAGTTTGCTATCACCAAGTGGATTCTTCAAAGCAAATTGTGCCTGCTTGCTACAATCTCATTGACCCCACTAAAATTCAATGTGAAGGTCTCAGTCAGCCATATGTCATTTGAGATTTCATCTGAGGGTGATATTTTCAGATCTATATAAAAGATGTAGAGTGCTTTTGTAGTTAAAGACCGTAGAGGTTGGGTACTCAAGGGAGATGTTAAACATTCACGCTCAAAGTCATTTGGATTGCTCATTCAAATGAAAGCAGACAACTCAAAAACCCTTTCAAAATGGACATGACAATGGTTATTCATTCCAACGCCTCAATCCCAAGACACTGGTCTTTCATCAAATGTCTTGTGAGTAAAAAAAGGCGTGCTGTCGTCCCAGTGGGGCGGCACAATACCATTCGATTCACACCTTGAACAGCATACTCTGAATTCCATTGTAGCCTGTCTTGAATTGATATGTTTTAGGACTGCAGCTGAATGTGGGGCATCTCCGACAGTAAGACAGACTAAAAGGACAGGGAGAAGTCCTGTTGTTGTATGACGCAGGAAAGGCCAGTAGAAGAGATAACCAGGCGATCACATTCAGTCCTGTGAATTAATTAATCAAGGCTAAGTCACTGTAATTTGTCACTGGGTCCTTTTGAAACTGTAATTTAGACTGAGCCTTCATAGAGCTCTGCAAATCTCCAGGGCTGCAGTGTGACGCATGGAAGAAAAAAAACATGAATGTGTATTGCAGCTCAAAAACATGGGGAGTCCATGTGTTTGAAATGGTTTCTACGCAATTCATTACAGTGCCTTTATGTCAATCACCGTTGTTAAATGTTTTGACTTTTTTTTCCTGAGTGCTTATTACACAGTATTTACTAACGGTGTGTACAAAATGAACACCTGTTACCTTAAAGTTATTTTTCTCACTTAAAGTTAACAATAATGTCCAAACATGATGTTTTCATCTAAGTATGTGTAGCCTCCCTTTTTAAAGTCCTAATATAAGATGTAATGTGTTAATGGATAACACAGGATAATGGATATCATGGGTAACAGTTGGTTAATGTCATACTTGGAAAAGTTTTATTTCTCTCATTTTGTGCAGTAGGGCTTCTTTCTTTGCTCCTGTTGATACAGTACAACTGGTTTATCTGTGGTTTCAACTAAAAAGTTGCATTGACTTCGGAAAGGGTTGATTTACTGGATGTATACCATGTATCTTAGCTGAACACACTAAAATGGAGGAAATTTGCAATATAAAGTAGCTATTTATTTGAAATCAAACGTCTGGTCCATTAAAGGAAATGATAAAGAATAGCCAATTTGAGTTCAAATGTATTGATTGTCGACAAAATATGTGGGGTATTTTAAGTAAGGTTGGTATTTTATAATTAAGTCT
The DNA here is from genome assembly GCA_034670405.1 of Hoplostethus atlanticus. NCBI lineage: Eukaryota > Metazoa > Chordata > Actinopteri > Trachichthyiformes > Trachichthyidae > Hoplostethus > Hoplostethus atlanticus. The sequence continues at coordinate 8,621,984 of JAXDDX010000005.1, read as the reverse complement.
CAATTATTGAATTTCTTTCCAGACTATTGTCTGACTGTACTGAAGTAAGTTATCTTTTTATTCTAGCAGACTCATAGAGCCACATTAAATCTACATGTATTGATTGCTTTGAAATGTGTCTTGAAGTTGTGAAACTGTGAGTGCCATACGGTTAGTGGAGCTAACTTTGTTGGACAAGAGTAATGTAAATGGGTTAAGCATAGGAGTTAACATATTTTGTCCTTTTTTCTGTAACAGTCTGCTGTGCATGAAATTGGTACAAATCTAAATGGAATTTGTATTTTCCTTTGTATTTCACTTCCGATGTCCAGGTGATTTATTTTAAAATGGCAAACATATTTTGTAACACATTGAGATTTTCTATTGTAAAGCAACTAATCCTTGAAATGCTATTTGCACTTTCATAGCCTATACTTGATACATTCCCTCTTTATATGAAAGAAAATGTTTGATGTGTGATGCCAATAAACTGAGTTGAGTTTTACTTTTGCGTAGTTTTAATTTCCTTTATGAACAACACTGCAGCCAACGCTCTTCAAGTTATTGTTTATCTACAAACACGTGTGCTGTACAAATTTCATATTTCAGTAGGCAATATTATGCTTCGAAATATTAAGAAAACAGTATACAGTAGAGGTGTTCCACAAACTTACTTAGTCAGAAAAGTGGGAAATATTTGTTACATCTAATTTTAATTCAAAGTTATCTGGACTCATGGAACACACACCTGTATTTTATTGAAGTGCTTAGGATGAAAATGTCAATGTAACTGGTTTCTGGTATCTGGAGCATCTTAAAGGAGGCCGCGTTTAAACCACAGGACAAATGACGAAATCGGATCGAATCGGATCATGTGATCATATCATCGTTTGGCGAGGCTGTCCACACCCCCCCTCTGGTACAGATCAGATCTGTGTGTAAACAGACGACTGCTGAATGCTGTCTAGTGCCTCATTGCCTCATCTTCTTTGGTGTCATCTTCAATCACAAATCAGAGTCAAATCACTTTGGGCAATATTCAAGTGAACAACGTTTTTCCACCCACTTTCTATTTCCCAATTAGAAGTTGCTCATTCAAATTTCACTCCCTCCGCTACAACGGGGGAAATAATAAAAGTTTAATGAAAATGGATTAAGGGCCTCATTGGTGGGAACAATCAAATTTGATGCTTGAACGTGCAATGTGATTTCTGGGTAGAAATCCATGTCATTGTCTTATATAAACCTTGAATTTCAAAAAGCTCCCATCTCTATGCCCTCAGGTGGTCGGGTAGCCTGTGTGTAATGCTAAGAAGCATATACTGTTCTGCACACGGCATATCGTCTTGCTGAAGAGAATGAGCACCTTGATGAATGACAATTGGGCCTACCTTAGGACAAAGTCATGTACGTGTGTTGGACAGATGTCGGATATAACACAGACGTAACGCTGCATCGATGCCTATTAAAGTGACAGCAGGAGGACTAACGGCGGGGTGTGAATCCATCTCCCAGGAAATTCAAATAAAAATGAGATTTCTTTTTGGACAAATCACATTTCAGATGTCCTGAGTAACGAGATATGATGGTGTGTCACTGCCTGTTCATGGATTGGTGTCATAGGTGCTGGCAGGCAGGGATGGAGGACTAACTGTGTCAACCATGATGGGGTTCTCCAGATACATCTAGCGTAGGCAGGTCTCAGAGAAGGAGTGGGTGGGAATTTCTCTTGCAATTACTCAATCTGATACATGACAGGTTACGAAGAAAAATTGACTGAAACTGGCTTTTTTTGGGAGGTCGCCGGTGATGGAGGCTATCAGCGGCAGAGGTTGATGAGTTGCAGCAGGAGGAGGAACAGGGAGACGATGTCCAGATACAGGTTGAGAGCAGCAAACACATACTCCTCAGGGGAGGTTGAGTACTTCCTGTGTTTCCCACCCAGGATAAGCTGGGTGTCCATCACCAAGTACTGGAGAGAGACAGACAAGACAGACGAGAAGAGAGAAAGAGGAAGATGAGATGCAGCCAATATCAGACAATATTCTAACTCCCGACTAAAGACGCTGCTGTTTGCTGCTGGGTATTCTGAAGGCAATGTGTGTGTGTCTTTATGATATGAGACAGAATCAGTTTAAAACCACACACAGGCAGTATTTCTACCGCACAGACAAACAGGCTAAGTGTGACGCCGAAACTCTGCAGCCCGAAAACGAGCCGCTGACAGCCAGCTCAGCTCTGTGTGCAGCCGCAGTTCGTTCCACCAGCTGACTGGACGGGTCACAACATTTGCCGTTAACGCCGAAGGCACGCAGAGAGGTGGCTGTGAAAATGTAGCCCCGCTGCTGTTAAGCGGTGCATAATTGAAATTAAAGGGCACGAGGACATCCGAGTTGCTCTCTTTACGCTAAGCACCGTGACAGACGTCAGCGGCAGGTTGCTTGGCCCTCGGATCACATCTCATATTGCATAGACTCACTTGACATTAAGCCCCCGCCACTTTTTATGATGATTTCTGTCATTTGAAAAGGTCGCCTTCAGTCTCTTTTCAATTTGACCTGCGTTTGAGGAAAACATCCCGGTGTAAAAGTTGAGAATGTACTCACAATGGAAAATACCAAGGTTCCCAGGCAGGCGTATACAATGTAAAGATACTGTTGAAAGAATCAGAGACACAAAATCACTTGAGGGTTTCTTCAGTTACAGTTTTTCTCAGTCGCTTTGGTCGCTTTCTCAGATCAGAATTGAAATTCTCAAAACTACTTGTTCAACCTCCACATCATCTAGTCACTTGTGCACATCATAAAAGCAGCTTCTCATTCTTTTGAACAAATTGCAAATGCTTTGGCACATTCATGCAAATGATTATGTACAACTGTCTGCTGTTTCCTACATTATCAATAGTTTATGTCATGTTGATCAAAATGTATTACATTGGTTCTCTGTTGAATAGTCTCACCCCCCAGAACATCTAGGCATTAGTTCATTGCATGCAAAATGGTTGAACCAGTTGTCATAATCTATCAAGCATATCAAGCATGTCAACCATTTCTATTAGACTTTTTTTGTAAATGTGTTCTAAATTGATGAATCTTGACTTTCAATATGTGAAATTCTTCACAACATTTTGTTACCTGTGCACAACAGAAAGAGCATTTCTCTTTGTTACCATTTGCAAATGTTTTAGCACATTTAGGCAAATGACAATTATGACTTATTGGTTGTATATGTCTTTTGAAATTGCACTTTTTCTGTATGCCAATAATGCCATACAGAAAAAGTGCAGCCTTGTGCATTTTCAATCATTGTCATCAAAACCTTCACCATAGTTTCCATCAGAGTAACTGTTATATTGGCAACATGGCTAAGCATTCTGACTATCTTGTTTGTACTCAATGACACAAGGACTTGTCATTCTGATGGCACTGACATGTTCATTGATGTAAAGATTTACTTTTGAGGCTCAAGGATTTTGAGCAAGTTACAGGCTTTTGCAGGTAATCCATTGTGTGGTGCTGTTTGTACCAATTGTTTCGAGAAATGCGTTTACTGTTTTGCAAATCTTAAGGATGATACGAGAAATGTACTAAAGCGACTGAGAAAAACTGTAAATACAGAGCTAAAATAGAGAAGGGGCTTTTTCTAGTGTCATATTGATGACTTGTGACCGTGCTGTAAATGTAATGGTGTTCACATCCTGTCACGTGTAAAAATGGCAGTTTAAAATCAATGAAATGCTCCTTTCTGTCAATTCCCTTGCTTAAGGGTAAAACACTATAGCAATAACAGTAAACAACAGCAACAAGATACATCGAGGTGCGTTAGTCTGAGATCAGTGCAACCCTTGAGAGGTTTTTTTTAAAGTGCATGATCTAGTCTTTATAGTCAGGTCAGTGTCTGCACATCCTGGGGATAAAAACTCTCTGAACCAGTATCTGTCTGGCCCCTGACTGCACACCACTGCAATTAACATTCTCACTGTAAACACTGTTGTAAAAAAAATGTCTCATTCATTTAACCTGGGATCGCATGATTCCACAAAGCAGTCCGAAGGATATGAGGGTCCAGCAGAATGCCCACATGCACCCATTTGCCGCGGTGAAGTCCCACTGGTGCACAGAGAGGAGAAAGAAGAGAGCGGGATCGAATGTGACGAGCCTCTCAAACAGAAAATGTGGACAGAGTATCTCTCATTTACACTCATCATCGCCATAAAAGCGAGGGCACTCAAGGTCCTCTGCATTGCAGCTGTGCTGTGTAGCGCTGCAGATTGCTACATCAAGGGGACATATTGCAGTTCAACACCAATCTAACAGACGGGGAAAAAAGACACTAATTCAAGCCCTGTGAGTCGGGACAATTAATCAATATGGTTGCAATGCAGCCAACCTACAACACACTTCTTGGTGTGGATGGATAAGGTGGGATAGATAGGGAGCAATGAGAAAACTTACTTTTAATTGCAAAAAAGGGTAAGAGCAGAGGAGAGTATTTGATTTGGGAGCCAACAGATCTCAGCGTTTCAGAAATCTTCATTTTGTCCGCATAGCAAAAACAAGTCAGTGTTTTAAACATTTACTGCTGACTGCACAGCAAACACTGCATGAGAGATCCTACCCTTGACTGCACGGCAAACACAACTGATGAAAATTTAGCAGCGATTGCATACCAAACTGAAATGTTAAGATCGGATCTTACTTTTGACTGCATAGCAAACAGACTAAGACTGAAGGACACCAATGCTGTTGCCCCCACGGCCCAAAGAACAGCTTCTGCATCAAAGTACCTGCAGACAGAAATATAATATCAAGCTCACATGCAATGGGAATGGGGCCCTATAGTGTCATGTCTCTGTTCTACTGTTCAAAAAGGGAAACATCATTTTCTTATGAGGATGTGATATTTTTTCATTCTATAGTCTGTATTATGTCTCAACTAGAGCGATGGCACAGACCATACTTGCATGTGCATTGCATAATATATAGCCTGTGTTCATTTCATATCGCTAAAAGCTTCAGTTATGGCTATAAATATTACAATGTGGATGAATTATTGATAGTGAGGCTTCAAACCCCAGTGAGAAGTAAAGTGTCTCATTGACGGCTTCCCACATTTGTGACACTAGTGATTAATCTGCTGCCTAAACATGGAGAATCTGACTCCATAAGCTGCTCAACACACTGGAGCAACAATCTGACGTTTGTTAGCTCCGCTGGTTAAACCATCACATCTGGATCACATAGGGTTGTGATTGTTATTGCTGCTGTGTAAATCAGTCAGCATCAGGTGGGGATTCATCCAGGGACGCAAACACTCACACTGTCACAGAGCCAAGCATCAGGCCCTCTGCAATAGTCTGAGAGAGAGAGGGAGAAAGAGAGAGAGAGAGAGAGAGAGAGAGAGAGAGAGAGAGAGAGAGAGAGAGAGAGAGAGAGAGAGAGGGAGAGAATACCAAACAAATAGAAAGTAAATACCTAAAAAAAACTGTGAATGTAGTGAAATACAGCAGGTGTGGTGGGGGTTTAATTTGATGCCTGGCTGGCGCCAGCTCTACTCACAAACAAGCCCAGGGCAATGAAATTGAGGGGGACTCGACGACGGAGGTTGCCACAGCAGGACATGGCCAAGATGAGCACAGTCACCACCCCCCTATTTCACAGAGAATATAGAGTGGATCGTAAATAGCAAATAAACAGGGTATAAACAGAGAAAAGCACTGCGTTCAAAATGTGAATTCGCCGTGCATTATTTATGTGTACTGTAGCTAGCTGCTTCTGGGATAGGACGTTTTAGATTTACTTGTATAGATTTCACAGGGCAACATTTTCATTTGGATGAGTCAACAATGGAAGATTTGTAGGTGGTAAAACTGTGAAAAAAAACAAGAAAATGTGCAGTGTCTGTCCTAAATAAATGTTTTGATTGGACGTGATTGCTTACATCATGGTGTAGGAGAACCAATAGTTGGACCACGTCCATTCCTTGAGATCATCCCTTTAATTCAATAATAAAAGAGGAGAGAGAGAGACAGAGAGAGAGAGAGAGAGAGAGAGAGAGAGAGAGAGAGAGGGGACAGAGGGTGGGCACCATTTGTTTGATACAACCAGTAGTAGAATGATTTTATTAAATATTAATAGAGGACAGTACATTGTGCACATGGGAACTGAATACAATTTCTGAAAAGGAGTTATTGCACCAGTGTTCCACCACATCCATTATACAAAACATATAAAGCTTTCAAACTGCTGCAAGCAAAAACATAATGTGGCAAAAATGCTCCTTTACTCTAAAGCGTCCTAGGACCTGTGTTGCCTCACATAGCGGACGGTGTGTGTTCAAATTGTGTGCTCCCAATGTGATGTTTTTTTTACGCTCTCGCTCCACCCGCTACGCTGAGAGTGGATCGATGAAGACCTGACAAGAATTCACATCTTTTGGAAGGAATTCCCTTGTGGGACGGTGACTCACCAATAGAGAAAAGCACAGATGATCCCAACTGTGACCAGAAGCTGAATCATCAAGGTCAAGTAGACTTTCCTTATGAAACCTGGACAGACAGACAGACAGACAGACAGACAGACAGACAGATAGACAGATAGATAGATAGATAGATAGATAGATAGATAGATAGATAGATTGATAGATAGAGAGATAGATAGATAGATAGATAGATAGATAGATAGATTGATAGATAGAGAGATAGATAGAGAGATAGATAGATAGATTGATAGATAGAGAGATAGATAGAGAGATAGATAGATAGATAGATAGATAGATAGATAGATTGATAGATAGAGAGATAGATAGAGAGATAGATAGATAGATTGATAGATAGAGAGATAGATAGAGAGATAGATTGATAGATAGAGAGATAGATAGATAGATAGATAGATAGATAGATAGATTGATAGATAGAGAGATAGATAGAGAGATAGATAGATAGATTGATAGATAGAGAGATAGATAGAGAGATAGATTGATAGATAGAGAGATAGATAGAGAGATAGATAGATAGATTGATAGATAGAGAGATAGATAGAGAGATAGATAGATAGATAGATAGATTGATAGATAGAGAGATAGATAGAGAGATAGATAGATAGATAGATAGATTGATAGATAGAGAGATAGATAGAGAGATAGATTGATAGATAGAGAGATAGATAGAGAGATAGATAGATAGATAGATAGATTGATAGATAGAGAGATAGATAGATAGATAGACAGACAAGGAGACAGACAGAAACAAAATATCAGGCTGACAAACAGACACAGCAAGCGAGGCACACAAGCAGGTTGGGCTGTTTACACCACATTTCAAAATGTTTCTGTATTCATTGAACCCGCATCTCATCCTCTCATTTTAAATGATTTGTGCTGTGTGGGAGGTGAAGAGCTGAGCAGGGTACAGCAGAGAGCAGGGAACAATTTTCAATTTCAAATCAATTTCAAGAAAACATTGCAAAGCAAATTATGGTGTAAATATTGTTTATTCTGGTCTCGGCTCTGAGCACACATGCATGGACACATGCTCTTACACCCAACACACAAACAGAACACACACCTACTTACACACACACACACACACACACTTTTTTGCTCCCTCTCCTCCCTTCTCTTTCTCACTCTGTCCATTGCTCCCTCCTTCCCTCACCAGCAGACCTCACCTCTTCTTACAGCAGCGTCACTGAAGCAGTTTTCTTCCGGAAAGTCTTGGGAGTAGTCGGGCGGTGCTTCACCAAACTGCTGCCCATCCCCGGCCGCCGGGCCCTCAGGCTGGGCCGTGTTGTCATAGGGGCTGGGAGGAGAGACCACAGCAACGCTGTCCTTTCCAACCTGATGAATCCAAACGGAGACACCAGAGCGTGGTTCAAATCACCTTCGACCCAATGAGGTCTAGAAAGTATTTTTGTTAACGTTCCAAAACTGGAACTGATAAAAAGGCTCTTGAATGAATGAAAGGGACTTGACCTGGTAGCTCATCCCTGGGTAAGGGCTCTGACCATAGTCCTGGGCATTATAAGGAGGGGGACGAAGTTCGGAGCCGTCCTTACTGCCGCCATTAGTTTGGTCCATTCTACCCAAAAGTTAACTGAAAAAAACCAAACAGAATGTAGAGTAGAGATAGGAAGAAGTTAAGAAACACAGGCATCCTTTTGAGACAAACGGGACAATGTCAGCGTGGATCAAATAAGTGTATTAACTAATATATATTAATATATATATTAATATTAATATTAACTAATTAATTAATAACTAATGTATCACACAAATACTGTTACACCTATGGACTTTGGCCTTAAGGTGTATGGATATTTTATGATCAGATAGGGTGTGTTTTATTGATCTCTAAGGGAATATCTGTCATATATCTGCCATGCTATTGTATTTATTTGTTATTATCTGTTATTTATTTATTATAATGTTGTTGTATTATTTATGTATTTATTCATTCATATATTTTTCTTTGCACCATATATTTTATTTATACTGTAAATATCTAGCGTATTCATTTCACCCTGTTCATTCTGTTAATACTGTCATTATTGTTTATACTGTACATATCTAGAGTTCATTTCACACTGTTCATATTTTCAATATTGTCCATACTGTATATATCTTAGCATATTATTCATATCTTGCCTTTCTATTTATTATTTATCTACCACAATACATATGTACATACTCTTTACTGCCATTTGCACTTCTGGTTAGATGCCAAACTTAATTTCGTTATCTCAGTACTTGAACTCTGTGCAATGACAATAAAGTTGAATCTAATCTAATGCAGTAGAGGTTAAAGCAAGGACTTTCCTGTTACATTACTGGTTTGGCCTTAGTCATTGTTGACTGTGTTAATACAATTAATATCATAATCAACCACACAATGAGCAACTCTGTATGATACATAACTCCAGTTATAATACCATTAACAGCAACAACATTGACCACAAGCCCTCACAGTAGTTTCACAGCAACGTTCACATTGTAACGTAAAGGACCGGAACATACAGTAGAGCAAGAAAAAACATTTCCCTTCCTTATTGACACTACGGAATGATCAATACCTCCCATGCCGCCTAAAATAACACATTCACTTTCCTGCCCCTTCTCCATCTTCCCCTGCCAAACCAAACCCTGAGGTGGACAGAGAAGGGGGAAATTATATTTGAACTACACAAGTTAGACTTGGTTTCCCAGCGCTTCAACAAGCCTGAAAGGTTGACACATCACTTCCGAGATAAGATAAATCGAGCACTTCAAAAGCGCCTCTCATGTTTTTCAAGTCTTCAAAATGTGATCAATTACTATTTGAGTTAAGTCTGTTCCCATGTATCTATTAATAACAGTTGTAATCTTTTATAATGTCCCCTACCTCTGCTGTGACACCCAGAAATCTGCTCGGCTGCTCTTCCTGCAGTGTTGGTTCACCTCGAGGGCAAAGTCTACCTGCTATCAGTCTGTTCCCACAGAGGCAGGACTTTAGCTCCAGGGAGAAAGGATGTATCCTTCATTATAGTAGAGGAACAAATCCTCAAAAAAGGCTTTAGTTTTTGAGATACCCCTACCCGAGGTAGAACAAAGCACAACCATGTTTTTTCATAACTTTAATATGTCTAGTTTCTGAAATGGATGGTTGTATAAAAATATTTTACTGCAAAATTATTTTTTTGGGTTGATGTTTGGATCCTCCCCAAAACCGAAATTCATGAAAATTTAGGCTTCTCCAAAAGGGACAGCATCTGCCTTATCACATGTATCTCTGGAAATAATGATCAGAATGTCACCAAATTTGGACTGGATGTTCACAGACAGTTATTGCATACAATAAAACAAAAACTACATCAGTACCTTTGTCCATCTTTGAAATTTGTACACTTAAACACACATAAATTATAGGCGGAAATTGAATAGGAAATTAAAAATCCAAAAGGTATGTATATATATGTCTGTCATTATTAAAGTAAGGAGACCAATCGCCAAAAAATTTCATTTATATGTACCAAAGACTGTTATCTTATCATAAAAGTAAGTTATTTGACTCTTCCCTTCATCCTCTGATGTCACCAGCCCCTAACAGGTAACTAGTGCAGCCAGCACTTCAAACAGACACATACAATGGGGCCCTATTGGTGTAAATGTGTGAAGACAAGGACACAAACAATATATTAAGCCAAAAAACTATATACATTTAATGCAAACAGGTTCAATAGACATTTCTCTATCTTTTTAAATACACATTCTTTCTACATATTTTAAGGTTCCTCTGAATAACACTGACAATATACTGTATGATGTTAATATGAGCCAACAGGCATGACATGTAATGACACAATATTTTCCAAATGATTTAAGTGAAAACTGAATGAATTGGAAAAATCAAAGATGAATCATAAATTGGATCCTAAATGAATATTCAATTATATACAGTATATACAGGTTTTGTGGCCAAATCAATCACTGGACTCCTGAAAGCGATGGGAGTTTGAGGGCGGGCCCTACGGCAAGCCACCAGGTCATTGTCAGAGGCTGCTGAGTGTAGCAGCAACTGGCTTTAGCTGAAGAGAAAGGACCCAATCTGGGCTGCAAGGTGATCATCGACCTATAGGAAGGGGTAAAAGCGGACGGGGGTGCATCTGGGATGCCAGATGTCACCATTGAGCCCGCTGGAGGTGTTGTGGGCTCATCAACGAAACACCAGAGTAGGAGGGTGCCCACCTGATGACCCCAATGAAGTGATTACCCCTTCCGCCACTCAAGAAACCAAGGGACTGCTGATTATTGTAAGGGATAGTTCCAACAAGTCCTATGAGATCAAGTAGAGATATACAATGTGACCCAACATTTTAAGTTCTAGGGTGCAACTATGCCGTCATCCACAATTCTGTTAGCACACTCTAGAAAGTCACAGGCACAGAATTCAAGGCATGGCAAGCCAGCTGCAAAACAAGGACATTTCTTCTGTTGACTGCATTGTTTGTCCTTGCAGTAGAGATGTGTTAGATCTCGCACTTCTTGTGGTGCTGCTGCCTTTTCATACATCACTGGTTCCATGACTCCTTCCGTCAACCTCCAGCCTTTCCCCACAGGACACCAAAGAACTGTTTTTTTGTGATGGCTGTGGCACCAAACAGCAGTTTGGTACATGGCTCTTAGTACATGCTGCCTAAAAGAATCTTCAGTTGGGGGCAGTTGAGAGGCAGGCATGTCTGAGGTGGATGCCAGTACATACCTCAACTCATCCAGACTGGTACACTGATCCCCTTTCTCATTCTTCTTCTGGCCATACAAAAGGAGTGCGTAACGTCTGGCTACAGGCAATGACTCCTCAAGATTTGCTGTCAAACCAAAGTGACTTAGGCCTTTCAGTTCCTCCAAGTGCTTCTGAAGTTTTGTGAAAGCAGTTGTTTTTCCTATTTTGAAAAAACTACTCGTCGTATCACAGCCCGTCAGTGCATGGCAAGCTGGAAGGCACTGGCACAAGGTTTTCCCCAGCTTTTCACAGATTGTGTTGATGGGCACAAACCTCTCTTTGCCTGTATGGCCTTTGTGCATTAGGACCAAAGCTGAGCCAAACATGCTGCAACTTGCGTAATACAAGAGCAACACAAGGACGTCAGTGTCATCACACTTGATGATGACTCTTGTGTAGGTCTTGGCGAGGTGGATGGCATGTAGCACTATCCTGGTGTAGGCCTCTTCTTGATCACTCATCAAATCGACTAAGCCGTCCACGCTGTCCTTTTGGATAATTTTGGTTTCTTCAGCATCTTCAAAACCTCCGGCCAAGATGATTGTCTGTTCCTCAGTGAGTCTACCTGAACCTGAGCTGGATATGTAATTACAAACAAAAGCAGAAAGCATAGCCTTGTTGCCACTGTTTGTCAAGTACCTCCTGTAATTTGGCACTTTTGTGTGCCCTGAGATGACATGTGTTGGTCCTGCATCTCCAACTGCTCCACGTCTTTGTCTCTCTTGTTGCTTGATGGAGTTTGGGTGGTCATATCGGTCGAAAACCAAGGCAACACAATTGATTTTTTCCTCTCCCGATAGCAGTGCAAAGATTCTTTTGAGAACACGTTCCGCAAGGTCATTGAAAGTTTGAAACCCTGATTCATTCAGACTCTGAAGTAATGCCATACCATCTATGATGTATGCAGATGGTCCTGTTACATCAGGTAAGTGGTACTCACTTGTCACAATTGACTCTACCTTCTTGGCTAGGTCAGCTTTGGAGGTTTTTCTCATCCTGCCATCATCATAGAACAAAGCAGGTGGTACAGCAGCTAACTCATGAGACAGCACGTTCTCCATGGACACATCTCTTTGGCTTGAAACTGCTAGAAGTCTCCTGAAAAGAACCTCAGAGTCCATCCGATGCTGTCCAGACTTGTTTTTCGACACAGGTGCTTTCATGTCTGCAAAAGTGACTGAGCATTTTCTTTTCTCTGGTTCCCAGAAACTCTTCTTGTGTCCTTTGCAAGGCGCTGCTCTATGAACAGTTGGTTTTGGTGTTGAGCATCTTCAAGGAAACAGGACAAACCTTTTGCCACCTTTTCAGAAGCAACTTGACCAGTGACAATGTTTACAAGCTCTTCAGGAACACTATCCATATCAAAGGGGTTTTGGTTTTCCTCCACAATTTCCATGATCTTTTGTATGTCTGTCTCATCTCGGCTGGTTCTGGAGGACCCATGCTCTTGGTGGGTTTGTGGGCCTTGGGCATTTTTGCCGCAAAGCTCTTTCATGGCATCCACATATTCTGTTGTCACATGCCGTGTCATCAACCATCTTGTGAGAGCCCCTTTCTTAAGTGTGAGACCAACAACTCCACCTTCACTCTTGCCCTCACGGTTGATCGTTTGCTCCAGTGCCTGGTCAGTTGCAACACAGTTGAAGCTCCGCTCGTCAGGCCGCCGTGCAACAAAGCCACCTTCTTGCAGGAAGTTGTACAACTCTGGTTGCTGTTGCTGAAGTGTTCTCATTTCGTCAACATAAATTGGCATGTACTTGGAATAGTTGTTTCTTCCAGCAGCCCTGAACCACGGTAAAACTTCCACCATACAGTTCACGTGAAGTTGAAAGTCTGCATCTCTCTCTGCCCGCAGCATTCTCAACAGCAAGTCCACTCCTTGCATGAATGTGAACCAGTAAGCAAATGTGGCCGACTGCTTACTTCCTGCTGTTGAAAAAATGTGAACTGACTTCATGACTTCATCAATGTGTTGATCTTCAATTTCTTTGACGAGTTGTTTTGTTGATGCCCTGTCTTTGGCATGGAATGAATGTTGTACATCCTTCAGCTGTTCCAACCTTGAGGTTAATGGTTCCTGTCCTTGTTGTTCTGTCCATGACATCATTGCTTTCCGAAAGAGTCGAAAGAGTGCTTCTAGGATTATCTTCAAGCTTCTTACCCCCCTCGACAGCTGTTTGCCTTGGAGCATTTGTCGAGCAGTGTTCTCACCATATACGCCTGACTCAATCAAAATGGACAGCAGTCCACCATCTCCATAGAGCTTGCCAATGCTTGCAAGATAAGCCATAGTGATGTGCATGCCTCCCAATCGCATTGTTACCTTTCCATGAAGAGAAGGTGGTTTGCTCCACAGAATCTCCTGGGCTTTGTTATAAATTGCAAGGTCTGCAGTTACAAGAATATGCTTTTGTCCCAGTTGTGCAGAGAGCTGTGTAAGACGAATCAATGCTGTGTAGATTGTGGAATAATCAGTTGGTGAAGCTCTTATGAAAGGCATGTATCGCACAGCGACGACTGGAGGTGACTTATCTGTGATGAATGCATTGAACGCAGACCAGGATGGGACATGCTGTTCTTTCCCCTTGATGATCCGGGCCAGCTTCCATAGTGTATCTCTCTTTCCAGCTGGTGTGGAGATGTCACTCTTTGCATTCAGAAGTTGTGATGGCTCGTGTATGGCTTGAGGCTCTGGTCTGACAGGTGGTCTTGAGTATCTAGACAATAAATTAAATAAACATGACTTAGTTGTGCCATCATACATCTACTTTGAAAAACAAACTAATATAATAGACTTAATTGACTAGACATTGACAATAATCAAAGGTATATGTTCAGCCTACCTGTGAAGCTCTTCTCCATCTACATCATAGTTGTTCAAGGCAGAAAGGGACTTCTGTGGAATCCTGGCAAGACGATGGACTTCTGTTGAGGTCTGACCTCGTCTGTATATAACTGTGGCCATCGCATGAGTGGTCTGCTTTCCATCAAGAGTCTCCTCATTTTGATCAAAATTGTCAATTGCAGCATCAATCATACCATGGTCTGAGATTCCACTGAGGCCAGTGGGTATATAGATGCCTTCATTCCTTGTGATTTGATCAGCAGAGACAGATGTGAGAAACTGCCTGACTTCATTGTATGAAACACAGTGACCCATAGCATTTAACTCATTGAGTGCCTTGCTTCCAAATTCATGATGTATCATAATGGCAAGCCCTAGTGTTATGGGGGTGTGCATCTGGCGGCATTGTGCAATGATGTCTTGGCAGATTGCAATTACGCAGAGATTTTCCTTTGATGAAGGCTCCTCACGTTTGGACAGTTGTATGGGCATTTTTATCCACACACCAGTTCACAAAGTCATACAGAATGTTGGGTACATAATCCTGACATGCACGAAAAGACAGATGTTCACTGCTCTCATAAAAGCCAGGGTCTTGCTTTACCTCTGCCATGGTTTTCCTCAATACACCTGCTGCCATGTGTAATATGTGAGTTTCAGACATTGTTGGATTGCATTGCAAATGCACTGTATCACTCTCCTTTGTTTCCTTTTCTTTAAGTAGAGCAGCCTCCCTCATAGCAAGGCCAATGGGTAAGTTGGTTGAACAAACCAAATCTGACTTTCCTGGCCGTTCAACAAACACAAGTTTGTCTTTGTAGTGATTCAGCAGCTTCTCCTTCAACTTCCATGAAGCATATTTAGTCACGTCAGTGGAGAGCATTTTGAGGTTGTTGTCAAAATTTTCTGTGAGGGAACTCAACAATGTTACAGCCATGTCCTGCGATAACAATGTCTGGTCAATTTCTTCAGTGAGTGCATGGAAGGCCTTGTCATGGGTGGACACCTCTTCCTCGTTTAGACGCTTTCGTTTAGCTGCGGCCACATTTCTATCAGAGATGTAATGTGCCAGACAGCTTCGATGATACTTGGCATCAAAAGCAAAGAGATCTTGATATGATAGCATTCGAAGCTGAACTTGTTCATCTGCTCTCTCTGCTGCTGCATGTAACACTTTGTCTCTGGTGTTCTTGCCAGTGCCGGTGGTGATTGAGGTAAGGCTCTCTGGTCTTACACGGTCTTACCGCAAATGAAGCAATCTCTTCGGACATTGAATGAAATTGTGTCCTCCCTACTTAGTCTTCCAAATAAGGTGGTTGGTGTAGATGAAGCCTCACTCTGATTTCTGGTTGCATCCAGTCCTTTGATGTTCGTCTTTGTGGTGTATGAGGCTCTACATAATTTATGATAAGACACTTGGATTTTGAAACCCAATATATCTTCTTTGTGCGGAGAAACACGTTTGTGGACCTCATCATCTCTGAATTTGGCACAATCTATAACTTTTTTTAGTCCCTCATACTTTGGATTCTTCACATAAGGCCTATGCTCTTGAATTAATGGTTTGGAACAGATTATACAGTTTTTGCTGTTCAGTACACCAGGCTCATCAGCTGGTGGTTCCATCTTGTTGCTCCAGATTGAACTTCATAGTCTACAGATGGAAATGAGGCATTGCATATTACCACAATGCATATTATTCTTAAAGGGACAGTTTGCCACTTTTTATGTGGATGTCCAATCAGTGTTGATGGTAAATGTAGTCCATTGAAGCAATAAATACCTCAGTGCGTGCTATATTGACCGAGAAAACTCAGTTCTCCTGCTGCAAAATCTGTTCTTCTTCCTGCTACCATCTATGTCATAATGACATGCAGGAAGAACTACAGGCTGTTTCAACTTGTTCTGCTGCAATGAATTTCAGCGTGGACAGTTTTTTTTAAGTGTTGTTTTTGTCGTTTTTGAGCTCTCTGTGGCCGATGCCAACCCCGAGAGAGCGGAGCGGAGAGGATTTGGGGGTTGGGAGTCAGAAACTTGCACGCAATGCATCATGGTAAATGTAGGCACTGCCGGCACAGCTCCGCGAGCAGGAAAACTCAGCTTTCTGTCAATATAGCACACACTGAGGTATTTATTGCTTCAATGGACTACATTTACCATCAACACTGATTGGACATCCACATAAAAAGTGGCAAACTGTCCCTTTAAGCCTTGGAGTGTACATGAACATTAATGTCTGTCATGTCTCTATTCTTTATAAGTGAGATGTAAAACCTATGCGTCATGTATGATTTGTCTCCTCACTTCAGCAATAGGCAAGGCTACCAGTTGGATAGAGCTGTGCAGGGAAGCGCTAATGCTGAATGCTAATGCTAACATTAATAGAAACAAAAGATGTTACTGGGTGAATTGATCAGAGATTTAGCTGTTAAATTCTTGATGTTTCCCTGATAAGTATCATAAAATACAGCACACAGTCTACAACTACTATGATTTATAATGTTACCGTCAGCTAGCTAATGATATTTGCTAATCCATGGGAACATTTTCCTTTTTCTGTGGTTTTCGATATTTAAAAGCAGATCTTACCTTTTTTCTTCTCCGGAAGGATTCCACTTTTGTGTGTCAATGAAGCAGAAACACTTTTAGTAGTCTTCTTAAATGAAGTGTCCCATAGACACTGTGGTCACTGACACCAGCTAAAACTAAAGCCCTGTATGTTGTATCCTACTTGGTATAGTATGAAAAATATCCCTTTATTTAATGTATCCTATGGAGAAATCTTAAAAGTAGGAATGATAAATAGTAGGCTAAATGTCATCTTTACATCACTGATTTGAATGGAAAAACAACATTAGGCTATAATACGGGGGACCCCAGTGTAGTTCTATACTGTATATGAATTATTAATAATTTATGATTAATGGGCCTATTTGATTTTTCCAATTCATTCAGTCAAATTTTTCAGTTAAATCATTTGGAAAATATTGTGTCATGCAGCCTGTTGGCTCATATTAACATCATACAGTATATTGTCAGTGTTATTCAGAGGAACCTTAAAATATATAGAAAGAATGTGTATTTAAAAAGATAGAGAAATGTCTATTGAACCTGTTTGCATTAAATGTATATAGTTTTTTGGCTTAATCTATTGTTTGTGTCCTTGTCTTCACACATTTACACCAATAGGGCCCCATTGTATGTGTCTGTTTGAAGTGCTGGCTGCACTAGTTACCTGTTAGGGGCTGGTGACATCAGAGGATGAAGGGAAGAGTCAAATAACTTACTTTTATGATAAGATAACAGTCTTTGGTACATATAAATGAAATTTTTTGGCGATTGGTCTCCTTACTTTAATAATGACAGACATATATATACATACCTTTTGGATTTTTAATTTCCTATTCAATTTCCGCCTATAATTTATGTGTGTTTAAGTGTACAAATTTCAAAGATGGACAAAGGTACTGATGTAGTCTTTGTTTTATTGTATGGAATATCTGTTTGTGAACATCCAGTCCAAATTTGGTGACATTCTGATCATTATTTCCAGAGATACATGTGATAAGGCAGATGCT
Organism: Hoplostethus atlanticus; assembly: GCA_034670405.1. Classification (NCBI taxonomy): domain Eukaryota; kingdom Metazoa; phylum Chordata; class Actinopteri; order Trachichthyiformes; family Trachichthyidae; genus Hoplostethus; species Hoplostethus atlanticus. The sequence continues at coordinate 8,604,328 of JAXDDX010000005.1, read as the reverse complement.
GTCCCTTTTGGAGAAGCCTAAATTTTCATGAATTTCGGTTTTGGGGAGGATCCAAACATCAACCCAAAAAAATAATTTTGCAGTAAAATATTTGTATACAACCATCCATTTCAGAAACTAGACATATTAAAGTTATGAAAAAACATGGTTGTGCTTTGTTCTACCTCAGGTAGGGGTATCTCAACTTTTAGGGGCCTTAGTTCCTCTACTATTAGGCTCAACGGGATACTCAGATGAAGTTCTTAAAATGTCATTAAATGAACCAGGCCGGTACTTTGTCAGAGCAAATCCTGTCTTTATCTTTTCTTCTGTCAATACTGATCCAGGAGCCTTTAAAAAAAAAAAGTTAATACAGGAGCTTTCACACACTTCAGCAGAGACTTTTATTTTTCATTTTTAATTTCCTGTGACAATACATCATTAGTCTGCCATCTGCCGTGTGTGATGAGAATGTAACACTTCGTCTTGTGGTAGTTAGGAGGAGTTCAGCTGAGTGTAACCAAAGTACAACTACACACAGTACAATGGCACCTGTCAGTCACGTGAACTTCATGACTCATCTCTGTTAAACATTGATAGGAGCCTCACATGTAAATCATCCAGGGATGGATAGATGAGTGGATATGCCATTCATGCTACAAAACCTACAGAAAGCGATTATGTATGATGCGTAGCATTAAGAAATATCAAAAGACATACTGTATGCTGACATATTATGAAATGAATGCAGGCTGTAAGACAGTCTTAGTGTTTCTCAGTGCGAAGGCTCAAACTAGCCAAGGTTGAATGCATACAGCGTTCATACAAAAACATAGCTCAAGTAATTTGACATTTCCAGTTCTTGGCCTTGATTACATTTAATTTAAAATAATAATTCATAATAATTAAAACTTTTACTGCAATGGTCAAGGTGATTGTGCTGAGGTGCACACCAACACCTATTGAGTCCTCTAGATGGCATTCCAACATCTTTTCAAGTCGTGGATGAAGAAGAAAAAGGCAGTGCTTCTCTGTGGGTTTTCATTCAGAGGATTAAGACATTGGAGAGAGTTCACACAACTGTTTTTGTCACTGTACATACGGCACATATAAAAGTAATTAAAGGTGAGATGGTCATGGTGCCTTGATGCTGAAATGAATACAAAGTAAATTCACTGCATCAATGGGAAGCGTTGCAAAGAGTTTCAACCAGGCGTTAGTTTTGACCCAATCATTGGAAACAGCATTAGCATTCATATAGCAAACAAACACTGGGGGGCACTAGTCTCCTGTGCAGCTCCTACTAATTGCTGTGGTTGTGAAAATTGGTTGTGAACCCCCCCCCACTCCCACTCCCACACTCACACACACACCCCCTCTTAATTTTAACTGCTGGATCAAATCTGATTTTTTTTTCCACCTATGTGACATGCAATGTTTCCATTTCTGTCAAAGCATGGAAAAAAAACAAGTCAAAATCTCATTGTTTTCTGTTTAGACAGGAATAGACAGCAATTTAAAACACAACAACACCAAAAAAGAGTTGAACCGTGAGAGTAAATGAAGCCACAGTCTGGAATAGAAGGGACAGACAGCTTTTACACTACAAATACAGATTCTCACTCTGTTCTCCGCCGATTGGTGTGTCAGTCAACACGGCTGGATTTGAACTGCCTGCTCGAATCTGATGAGGTTTTCTCACCTATTCATGGGTTTTGAATCAGATTTGAATAGGTGGTAAAACAAACAAGGTCACATTTGAGCAGGCAGTTTAAATCCAGCCTGTGTTGACACACCAATCAATGTGGAGCCCACTGTGAAAACGTATTTAACACAGATCTGATTGTTTCAACGCTGTCCAAACAAGAGAAACACATCGAGCTGAATCCACAAGCCTAATGTTCCCAATTTGGAAAGCAAAGAAAATCTGTGTCTGGTTAGATAGATAGATAGATAGATAGATAGATAGATAGATAGATAGATAGATAGATAGATGGTGGTCTTCTACACTGTGGGATGGTCTGGCATGGGTTAAATATGAGACAGGCTGCACTGTGTTTCAACTTATGGTATCAATAAATCCAGCTGTGGTATTTTACATTATGTCCAGTAAAAACATGATGTCAGTGAACATTCCTGACATTAACGTTGTGACTTACTATGGGAAGAGGTTGTGTGCCAAATGAGCGTTGCAACTGGTTTTCAGAATGACTTGCATTATCTTATTTAGCAAATGAATGCAACACAAAAGGCACAGCTGCAGTCAAACTAACTCAGTGGACATAATTAAGTGAATGAATGACTGTTATCTAGTTGATTTAATACATTACTGCAGAGACTGTAAAACGGCAGAGGAATTTATCCATATTAGAGTCACAGTTTACATTAGCCCTGTCTACAATGAGTACTCCATTATTGAATTATAAATAGCCTCCAACAAACTTCTGTCTAACTACACTGAATGAGAAGCATCATCAAGCGCCTTACTGAGCTCTTACCTAGTGATTTTATTGAAATGGACCAGGATAAAAGGTATAACCATTTCATCAGTGTTTATTTAAATAATCATATTAAAGGTATATTAATGGTCCTACTCTGAGTGATTCATTTAACTTCATCTGTGAGTTGAATCAACTGTTGTTTTCAAGCTTGCTACTAATGGGGGCAAGCTTCTAGGAATAGGTTTTGCCGTTTGGGGTAGTTGGGGTAGGTTGGGGTAATGGTTTTAGCACGTACCATACGCTGAACCAAGAAGGGCTTTATGGTTGGTGTCCAGGGAAGAACCCACTGCTAAAAGAGAAACACAAGAAGGCCTGATTGATTGCCAAGACTCACCCGGACAAACCTAAATCCTTCTGGGAAAATGTTCTGTGGACCGATGAAACCAAATTAGAGCTCTTTGCCAATGCAGATCAGCGCTTTGTTTACAGATGACAAAATTAAGCCTTTAAAGAAAAGTTCATAATGCTGTTGGGCTGCTTCGCTGCCTTGGGTCTTCAACATATTAAGGGCACCATGAAATCAGAAGATTACCAAGGCATTTTGGAGCAAAATGTCAGAAGACTGGTCATGGATCCTCCAGCAAGACAATGACCCAAAACACACATCCAAAAGCATCAGGAATGGCTTAAGAGAAACTGTTGGACTGGTCTGGAGTGGCCAGAGATGAGTCCTGATCTCAATCCCATTGAGAACCAATGGTGAGACCTGAAATGTGCAGTTGGTCAAAGAAATCCTTCAACCATTGAAGAACTGGAGCAGGTTGCAACTGAAGAAACTGCCAGCAGAAATGGCTACAAGGAACGTTTGGAAGCATCATCATTGCCAAAGGCTGTGCAACTAAGCATTAGAAAAGGGAGCAATAATCATGACTAAAGCCACTTTTCAATTTTGAAGCCATAAATACTTTTTCATATCCATATTCTTATTGATTGATCATGTGCTGTCAATGTGGTGTCAATTTTAGCCACATAGCAAGGTCTCAGCCTGTTCAACTTACACTCTAGGCTCTTATCCTTCTCTTCTCTGATCTGGACATCCCAGATGGATCTGAACACGTTCTGACAGCTGTGTTTTGTATGGACGCTGGGATGCTGACTTAGAGTGGAGGGAGTGTCGTGATGCCACTAAAGGAGCGAGGGAAAGTTTCGCCAAAGCTCTGGCAGTCTGACAGGCTGGGTACACACTGCCAGCTCAGATATAGGGTGGAGGACTACGAAATCCCTTGGGGTCTTGTGCAAGCGTCATCATGGAAAGTTCACCTCTTATGGTAGTCTTGGTGCAGACATGCTGAGAGTGCATTAACAGGTTTATACCCCAAATTTATTATGCCAGAGTAAAAAAATATGGATAAGGCTGATAGGATGAAGCCCTGACTAGCTTAGATGTTATAGCTTTGCCTACTATGTGACACAGATCCAATCTTTTCACTGCTGTTTCGACATGAACATCCCACATGGATATTTTTTTCTGTTTGGACAGCAATGAAAACATCAGATCCATGTGACATATGCAGAAATATCAAATTTGAGTTGGTTGTGCGCTGGCAAAGTAATTCAGGAGGCTTTCCTGTGGAAGGGAAAGGAAACGGGCGAGCAGAGGATTGACTGAAGCTGACGGGACACAGCGTAGGCCGATGTTTATCACCGAGTGGAAAGCAGATATGATATTTTCATGTATGTACCAGTAGAAAAATTCATCACACTGCAATCTTCCATATGAAAGACAGATACAATCTATTTATGTCTATATCAACAGAAATCCACTGAGCATATAGGCTATGTTTACAGTATTACGTAGAATCTGATATTTTTCATCATAGACGCAGAAACAATTTTCCTCTGAGTGTATAAACAGACTAATGCATCAAAATTGGATTTATTTTCAAATGAAATGTGAAGTTTAATTGATGAATGAGATCGCAATGGATGAGATTGTGATAGTCTCCAATCCAATCTGGTAGCTGCTCAAGGTGACAGAAGCCCAGATATGATGTGAAGTCAAAGCCGGCAGTGTGAAGCAGTGAAAGACAGTGAACAGTCCAATGACTGACTGACGTTTGAGAGACACATCTGTGAGGAGGCCACTCAGCCATTTTCTGTCAGATGCTCCCTGTCAAAAATCGGGGAAAGAAGATTTGAGTTTGGGTCTTTTCTTCGCTGACAGAATGTATTCAAACAGAGAAAATGGATTTCACATAAGCCATGACAACCAAGGAACAATAACTGACAGTGGCATTTCAGTGGTTTTGGCTGTGACAAGAGAAATCACTGCTGCCGCCATTCATCGGTCAAATGTCAATATGTCAATATGTCAATATGTCAGCCTGTTCTTATCTGGGCTTTATGACACAACGTGCTTGGTTATTAATGGGAAATATGTAAGTTAGATCATGTATTTGACTGGGAGACCATGATTAACAGAGCACTGGTGTCGTGTGAAAACCTTGCAACTCGGATTATTCATTTATTAATTCATTTAGTATTTATTTATTAATGACGCGAGGCCTGCAAAGCTAGTTCAGGCAACGCTACGGCTCAGTCAGCTGATGTGTCAGCTGAGCTCAGGCGTTGCCATTGCAAAGTGGGCGGTCTATTTAAGCTGTCACACTCACTGTCTCATTCTCTGCTGCTGCTTACCCTGCTGCACTGTGTTGCTCTGTCGCTGCTGCTGCTGCTGCACATGCATCTCACACCCTACCACCACCCAGCACCCACCTGTGGGCTCTGGTTCATAGCCCCACTAAGGGGGGGGGGATGCTATCGATCTCTCTCTGCCTCACTTGGCTGGCTAAATTACATTGCACAGAGGGCGACGCAACACGGCCTTGACGCCAAAATAAAATCTGTATTTACATTTATTCTCAATATTTTTTTTTCATAATCAATACGTGAGTTGTTTGACTGAACTCAGGTTAATGTTTTTGCCTTTTATGTGCACAGAACGATCCTGGAACCAGTGCTGGGCTTGTACTACATTACTTGTTACTTGTTCTCACTTAAAAAGTAATATTATTTCTTTGTTCATTACTCCCCAAGAGTGCCAATTTGTAACACTACTATTATGTTTTTGTTGCCCCCAGAACTGCTCTTGACAAGGCTCGAGTCTTTCAATGCATGGAACAGATCACTCTACATGTTCTATCAATCTGTTGTGGCCTGCTGCTGTTCCTTGCAGCATTACAGGGGATGCAGGCAGGATAAACAAACTGGTGATAAAGGCCGGTTCCTTTGTGAGGCTGAGCCTGGACACCCTGGGGGCAGTAGCAGAGGGGAGGATGAGGACTACCTTAGACAACACCTCCCACCCCCTCCACGGTGAGCTGATGCAGCTTTGGAGAACCTTCATCCTCTGCCTCATCCCCCCAAGGTCCAACACAGATCGCTTTAGGCGCTCTTTTCTGCCGACTGCCATCAGACTGTGCAATGCTTCCTGTCCAAACGAAAGTCTCAGCCAGCTAGGTTGGTTCTGAAGCAGAGCGACTGCATGCCTACATGAACAATACTGGATTGCTTTTTGCTTTCCTCTACTTGGGACTATTCTAAACGGCATTTACTTGCGCTATTGTCCGATCTGTACATATTTATGCCCATTCTCTGCCTTTAAATGATACATCTTCTGTACATTTGGCGCCTCCATACACTTTTGGTAAGGTGATAGCTAGCTTCTTAACCTGCTTGTCTTAATTTACCATAGAGATTAGCGTTATGTTATAGTAGCCCATGTGAGCCACTAATGTTGCGGTTGCAAACATATATTTTAGAATAAATGTATATGTATGGTTAGCTGTATTACATTAACTATGGTGTTCATTCATCTTTGTGCTGTATTTGCTGACCATAGCATAGTGATACGTGACAAGGTGAAAAAGTAAGAGGTGATTTATCAGTAGCGGTGCTTATAAATGGCTTAACTAGAAGATTTATATTGATGGTTAATGAATAGGGGGTAAAAGAGGAAAAAGAGGAAAAAAAATAGAATCAGGAATTGATAGCACTGACATACCCATGTATGAAGCCCAAATAACTGAGGCTTATAGAATTATAAATAATTTATAAGTTCTAAATTAGATATTATATTATTGGTGAAAAGTAGGCTAATTTAGATTTTCATCTGTGTTTTATTGCGCGACCTGGTCATGTGATATACTGCAATGTGAACAGGCTGCTGGTAATAGTACACTGAATCATCAGTACAGTGTACAGTATGCAGTGCATACGGATTAGTATGTAGTAGGTTAGTGTACAGTGCCATTCGATATTCCTTGCAGGACAAATTGCATCATGTCTGACACACTTTCCCCTCCCCTTCGGTTTTATGCCAGAGTCAGCTCCTCTTCCTTCAGAGCATGCACAATAAAAAAAATCCCAAATGTCAGGTTCCCATGATTTATCACATAGTCCTAAACTGTGAGCTTGTATATTATGCCCAAACATTTCCTTGACAATAATAAATGTCACATATGAATTTATGGCCCATAACTGCAGTTCTTTCTCCATCGCTCTCTCATTATGTTGCAATATAAGTATTCTGATCAGTGCTTACAGGCACCATCTTTTTTTTTTCAAGAGTTTCCTCCTGTGCCAGGTATTTTATGCAGGTGGAATCTAAACTGCATATTATCTGATATTCTAAGACTGCAAGCCATTTGTCTTACTCTTTTGTAAGAAACAAAACACAGAGGAGAATCAATCAGCGCTGTACTATATCAGGTTAACCACAGGTGGTACTCTTTGAAAAAGGCTTTCAAAATGAAATTGTAAAGGATTTTTTAATTGCACACACCTTAGTGATGTTGCATATTGCCTCTTGGTTTGTAAATTATTATTGCAGAATGCTTACCCACAGTGCAAATGGTGTTTTGTTTTGGTCTATACAATTCCCCTATTTAGTATAAACCACCAGTCCACCCATTACTTTAAATCTAGCATCATAATGAACACGAGCTCCCAGACATATTTCATGCAACATGAACATCTATATTTTCCAAGTGCTTCTTGGTGTACCATTTTAATTGCCTATATTACTGTGTTTGTTGTGTATACAGTGTGAGACCTTGTTTGTTATTGTGGTGGACAAATACAAGGCAAGGAGATGAAGAGAGGCTGAGAGAGTGAACGAATGAGTGAGTGTATGTATGAGAAAGAAAGAAAGCAAGAGCAGAAATGCTGTTCAGTTGTTCTGGGCCCCTGAATAAAATATTTCATGTGCTGTTTCAATTAGAGAGCCCAATTTTTCACTCACAAGCTAGAGTGATCAAAAGGAGGCTCCTCTGTTCTGTACTGGAGTTTCTTCTCCCTTGATTTTCCTGAGGGAATTTCTGGGGAGCGTAGGAGTTTTATGACTGCTGTGATTGAAGCTGTGAGAGCTGATGAAATTACTATAATAGATTGTGTAGTTTAAAACCACAGTCATGTTCTCCGAAAGCTCATCCCTCCATCCATGAGAAAATCATACATTAAGTGTTTCCATTTGATGCCTTAAGGATTTGGCTCTGCCGGAGCAGTGATTTTCTGCAGCGGAGAATGCCATATGGGACAGATGTGATGGGCTGGTCAAAAGCATCTTCAATGAGCATAAAACATCTGGAGTGAGTGGTCTCTACCTACACATCCCCCATCTATTTCCATAAGGAGTGTCAGGCATTAGAAGGTGATTTAGAAGTGTTCACCAATCATTGCTGATGACAGGGGGCTATTAGGTCAGACACCCCCTCAGCAATTTCATCTAAGCAATTAGAAAATCTTGACATGTGCTGAGAAGGGCTTTAGAGTGCATGATGGTGGTTTACTATATATATGATATATAACTATGATATAGATCTGGCTAAAGGTTCCCCACCCTGGCAAACACTGTTCTGCGTTTCCAGTGCAGACAAGGTGCTTTGAGCACTTGTCAAATTTGCAAGAAGAAGAGGGAGTATATACTTTTTTCAGTGTGATTCAAATAATCATACATGTATGATATAATATATATAAAAATAATAACATATTTCTGGAATTGATGCTAGGATTATTGAGTTAATAGTTCTGATGTGCACAGAGCGAGTTGCCAGTGGTTTATGTGTGTGACTTCTCTTTTTAAATTGCCATTTATATTGATGGTGTATATGACATGCACATTGCAGGTTGTCTATTTTATAACTGTGAATTTAGACCAAATTCAAAGCATCACTACACAGTAATACATCTTTTTGCAGTATTCACAAACATTGACCAAGGTGACAGCAAAAAGTAACATGCAGAATAAGAGGAGGAAACTAGCTGTCATGTTGGCAGCTCAAGTCAGTGAGTTGACTGACTGGGCTAGAAATGGTAGAAATGGAAAGAGGTTGGGCAGTTCTGCTGTAAGCCAATGAACCAACATACTTTTGAAAAACCAAGCCATACTCCTCTGCCTAGAGAGACACCTAGCAATACAGAGCAAACAGAGCAAACCAGCATTAACTTCCTGTCGTCTGATTGGTCGGTCACTGGTGCTGGGCAACAGGTAACACATGGATTCGTGTGCCGTTTGGTGCAGACACAGAGTGATAGGGCTGCTCTTCATTTTCCCAGGGATCAGGTCACAACTTCATGTCACAGTAGGGGTCTACTTTTGATTGATGGCGATAACGGCCTGATGATCATTTATTCAGTTAGAAACTCATTGGGGCCCCCTGCACTCAGGATCAGGGACTGTAATTATGTCCCACCCCTTCAGCTGCCCTGATGATAGATAGTGCACATTGACCTTAGTTTAACATCCTTCATTTCATATCATCCAGAGACATCCTAGATCCACAGTAGGCTATTTCCCGGCGGAAGTGTTTGCTGAAATGCTTATGCAAGAATTTATATTATTCATCCATTTAAAGATTAAAAGCAGTATATTAAAAACCTGCGACTTCAAGGCCCAACACTATGAAACTGTTGCATGGAATGTTAATTTCTCATCTGTATTCCAAGACACAACCCTTACATTCATTTCATTGCTGTGAACAGTGAAAATGCCACTACTGGGTGCACAAAACATTAGAAATAGTTAGAAATACCTGAAGTTATCTTTGTGTTTGTGGTGCATTCTAGTTGCATGGGTGCAGATTACGCTGAGTGTGTGGATTGAAGGAGGAGGTGATGCCAGAGGCAGGACAGAAGTCAGCGATAATGAGAGGTAAGGCTAAGAGAGTACCAGACTAGCTATGTCAGTTAAATAAAATATTTATAAAAAATATGAAATATTTCCTCAGTGTTGTCACACTATGCAGGTCCAGAAAAGTGTGGAAAGTGGAAAGCATAAAAGTAGGAGGTAATATTTTTGTTCATTCCTGGCACACATGCATGTTTATGTGTGTTAGTTGCAGACCCCACTGCTATTTAATCTTTATATTAGTATTATTGTGAAGAACAATCTTCAACTGTAGCATATAGTGGCCTAGTTGACAATCTGGTACTGCCTCTATACATCATAGTTACTGACCACCAACTAAACTCCTTAAATCTTGGCAAAGAAATTTAAGGTTTCTTTAATTGTATCTTATTTTGAAATGACTGGAAGCTCTCTGTGTGCAATGCAACATTACAACAGCTAATAATTTTGATTAGCTCCATGATTGGGATCAATTTGTATTGGCACAAGTTTGCACTGAAATCATTATCAATCATTCTTACTTTAATTTTATTGCATCTATTTTCAATGAATGTGTGAATGTACATTGTTGTTGTTGTTGGCGGTCTTGATGAATATGCTGTCACTGTTGAACTTTTCATAGATTTAAACTTGACTGTGAGGGATGTGGGAGCCGGGGGCCTGTGCCCCAGCAGTGCTTTCAGTCTAGCAATGGCCCTTGCAGTCCACCACGACATTAGTGCCAGAAGATCCATAAAGGAACACACAACTCATAATACTTTGACATGAATGAGGTAAGAAAACCAACGACTTGATTAACTTTTACTTGTCTCAGCATAAAACAAGAAAACGTGGGCTAAGGAATAAAAGCACTGGCTATTAGGCGGTTGATGATGATGACTAGTGCATGTCCAAAACCACGAGTACATCCATCTGTCATGCAACGTGTCAACCATGAACAGGACAGTGAAAACTCGAAGCACTGACCGGCCCAAGTCACCAGATCTAAATTAAACTGAGCGTTTGTAGGATGAGATGGTGCAAACTGTTCGGAGTAGAGGACCAGCCACCAGCTGCTTCGACACAGTTGTGGGAAGCACTAAAGCGAACACAAGCCAACTTCCTCGTGGCACGCTTTTGACACCTAGAATCCATGCCCGAATGAACTGATGCTGGTCTAAGAGCAAAAGGATCCTAAGTCAATGTTTGTTACTATTGTTTTTTTGTGCACATCCATACAAAGCATCCATACTGAGCCGATTTGACATCTAGGCCTAAAACCAGCATACATTACCCCAAAACCCTTTTGGGCAAAACAATGATGAGACTTTGAAGTAACTTCAATGGAAAATCCCTCTGGCAAATATTTCTAATCCATACACAAATCCGAAGCTTAGGTATTAAAGTATACGCTTAACCTGAGTCTTAAATCGAACTTGTTTCAGCCATTCAACTGCATATTATTTGATTTCTATGGGACGTGCTCATGCTTCCACTATTGAGCATTATGTCATGTCTGTCACACTCCCTGGATGATCCTTTCCTCTCCTTTGATTGCCTCCATTTGCTTCCTTTCATTCTGTTACAATATGACCATTACAATCTGTCCCCTCCTTCTGTTGCCAAGTCTGTTGCAAATACCCATCTACTTCAACACCATCTACTACACAGGCAGAGTTGGAGACTCGCGCATTCCCCCCCCCCCCCCCCCCCCCTTTCTGTAATTTCCAACCCCCCATCAATATTTAATGTCCCTGTAACTCTGTATGGTAGCAAGATTTTGTTTGAAGTTTCTCTATGCGATCCTCATTTGTTTGATCTCTGGTTTATGTCTGTTTATAGATCTAATGTTTTCGAGTTTCAAAGACTTTTAAACCCTAAATGAAATTCAGAAATTTCAATTCTACAGTGTCCCAAGCATTCTGTTGCATATAAAGATACCCACTGGGCTGTTGCATGATGCATGTACATGCTTATTGGTAAGAACGGGCTTGTTTCCCCAAAACACCTAAACATTAAGATCATTAATGTGAAAGATGATTTTAACAGGATATTTCACTTTGGCAGAGCATTTTCATTTTGTACTGCACATGTTGTACCTCTATAGGAGTTCACGAACGGTCAAACACGGAAATTGGCCACTCTGGGGACTGTAGAAATAATCATGCCTGTACTACATCTACATGCAAGGGAAAGTACATTCAGGCGTTAATATTTCATTCTGTACTCCAGCTCATACTTTTCAAGAGGCAATTTTACCTGTTTGCAATTATGCTGAGAGGGGGAGAAAAAAAAGACTGAGTTATAGCGATGACAGAGGAGGCACAGGGCAGCTAATGTAGCAGACTGATGGCTCTTGAACGTCTATGGACATGCGCATGCTGAAAAGTGAAAATGCTCTCCCGTTTCACTACCGTGAAAAAGTGTTTTGAAGGAATACACTGACTTCTTACCATGATCAGATTAGCACAGAGCACACTACCAATCCTCTTGTTGATGAAAAAGATTACTGGCCACAATGTGTTACTCCAGGTATTTCTTTCAGATAGTGTTACTTGGACAAAGATAATATTAGTAAAGTACTTTTAGTTAAACCAGCCCCTGACGTCTCCATTAATAAAAGAGAATAGTGACATAAAAGTTCATTAGTTTATATTTTATATATAAATTAAGGATTTATACATTGCCAATAAAGAAAAAATACAAAACATTTTTTGATCTTACATGACATTTACATGTGAAAATTTACACAACATATTCAATAACTTACAAATGCTTTATTTGCATAAAAATATATCTCTTTACAAAAGTTTTGTAATATGTACATATACATATACACAGGTTTTTGAATGAGATGACCATTGTGTGGTACGTTTAAAAGCATTCTAATCTACTTCAAAGTCTGATGTGAGACTGGCTTGCCATATACTGTTTTTACCAGATGCATTTTTTTTCTCATCAGTAAGAAATGTGAACTCGCAAAATATATTACATATTGATAACACAAGACATCTTGCCAAAGAGAATGCCATCAAGTATCAAAACTGTATAAATGTACAAAATGTAACAGCAATGACAGGAATAAACATAGTGGTACAAAGTACTATAGCAGCAATTGCTATATTGGATCACTTTTTGCCGACATGCACAAAACTATGAGCTGCTTTTCAAACACATCTCTTCTTAGATAAATCATGAGGGCCGACGTCACTCAGCTAACTCATTGTGTGTAGATAAATTACACTGATGTACAGTATTAGTAATGCAATAAACGTTATGTCTTCCTTAAAAACATATGCCCATACAGTATTCAAGGCACTGCAATGATATATAAATGTGATGACAGTGTTGAATGCATTACTCATTTTAAGACATACTTGGACCCAGATGATAGTAAGATATTGATGGTGGCTCATTAAGTGTGCAAATCTTGTATGTATACTGTACATATGTGTTGGTAGAAGCTGCAGGTTCAATAAGACATTAAAACAACCATTTGTATCCGTTGGTGTCCATAAAATAGGCCAAGGGCCTGAATGATTTCCCCAAAATAATTTTAGAACTACGACCACTGGTCACTAAAATTGAACATGGGGATGACAGGGAGGTAAACAATTCCTCTCACGGTATTTCTTTAAAATAAGGCAGATGCATGCCATAACTTGCAATAACAAAAACGACACCACAACCTTTCATCTCACCTAAAACTGCCCTCTGACTTTGCCCATTGACTTACTATCATCCAAGCATTAAGAAACTTCTGGCCGACTAAGTACTTTGCACTGTAGGTATCAACCGTGTCATTCAAAGTGGCCTTAAAGGTTTAAGGTAGGAATCCCTACTTTGAGATGCTGGACATTGTACAGGCTCGGGGCTGGGGTTAATTCACTCCACATTTGGTCAACTTGGGAAGTGGATGTTTGTTACAGTTTCAGAACTGAAAACCACTTTTTGGCTAAAAATGAGTCTGAGTGAGTCTACTCAAATTCTTCAAAACTAATTCAATAACTGAATGACACTTTAATAGTTGGAATTTTAGGTGATTTGGCCACAGCCCTGTGCTGAGCAACATACACCATAAGGTACAGTAAACCCTTTTGAATCCCTGTTTTCCTGTATAAATATGGTCTGATCTTTATCTAAGTCATAAAAAGGATTGGAAAAAGTATATGAATCATGAGATTTAGTAAACCTTTAGGAACCTCCTTTAGCAGCAATAACCTCAGCCAAACGTTTCCTGTAGTTGCTGATCAGACCTGCACAACGGTTAGGAGGTAGTGTGGCCCATTCCTCCTTACAGAACTGTTTCAGTTCATTGATATTTTGGGATGTCTTGTATGAACAGCTTGCTTCAGGTCAGGTCAACATTTAAATAGAGCTAAGGTCAGGACTGTAAATTTTCCAGTTTCAGCTATTCTATTGTAGATATGCTTTTGTGTTTGGGGTCATGCTGCATGACCCAACCTCTAAGCTTCAGATCATCAACCATTACCCTGATATTCTCCTTTAATTTCGTGATACAATTTGAATTCATTGTTCCCTCAATGATTGAAGCCGTCCAGGCCCTGAAGCAGCAAAGCAGCCCCAAACCATGATGCTCCCTCCACCATGCTTCACGGTTTGGGATGAGGTTTTGCTGTTGGTATGCAGTATTTCTTCTCCTCCAAACATGGCATTCTGCCAAAACTTGAGATGGGTAGCAATGTTTTTTGTGGAGGGCAGTGGTTTCCTCCTTGCGATCCTCCCATGAACACCACTCTTGTTTATTGTTTTTCTCATTGTGGACTCAGATGTTAGAAAGCTCAAGAGATGCCTGCAGGTCCTTAGCTGTTACCTTAGGGTTTCTTTTCGCCTCCTTGACCATTATGTGGTGTGCTCTTACTGTGATCTTTGCTGGATGCCCACTCCTAGGTAGAGTAGCAACGGCACTGAAATTTCTCTATTTGTATAAAATCTGTCTGACTGCAGACTGGTGGAGGCCTTGGAAGTCTTTGGAAATGCTTTTATAGCCTTTTCCAGCCTTATGAGTCTCAACAACTCTTCTCTGGAGGTCCTCTGAGATGTCTTTTGACCGGGGCACTTCAACAGATCTCTTTTTGGAGAGCAGACTCTGTTGGTAACCAAACTTTGTGGGTTTTTATATGACAGGACACCTCTAAACCACACCTGAATGCCATCTCTCATCACCTGACTTCAATTACCCCCTTTCCTAGAAGTCCTAGCGGTTCACATTGTTTTTTCAGCTTAAGCTCTGAATGTTTGAACAATATGTTAAAGAAAAAACATGTAAATATACATTTTTTGTGTTATTTGTTAAATCACATTGTGTTTATCTATTATTATAACTTAGATGAAGATCAGACCATATCTTAGGAGCCATTTATGCAGGTAATTCAAAAGGGTTCACAAACATTTTCTCACAACTGTATGCCTTTACTAGACTCCCATAGACTAGTCGTCAATTCAAACTCTCAAATTTAAAGGCATGAAATTTCAGTTCCCGATAGCACTGCAAAGAAATGCACTGCATACATCTTGATAATAAACCCCTAATGTTGGCTATAACTCTCATAAAGAAACTGTACTGTACTGTGGTTAGAGAATCTGTACTTTAACAATAAAAGCCCTAGCGTTCCCCATGGCACTCCGAAAACTGTACTGCACCTCAGTAATTAAATCCCTGGCTATATATTTTGTCAGTGGGAGGTAACATCCAATTAAGAGGCATAATTGACCAAAGAACAAAAACAACAGGACTAACACTATTAAAAGAGAGGAAGTCTTTTTTTTCCCTTGTTCCTCATCTCCTCTCACACACCCCAGCGATTGGAAAATAGATCACGTTGATCAACTCACAGTTGAGAGGCTCAGCACCCCCATAAGAGAAAATATTTATCATCAAGATAATATGAATGTGAGGCTAAGACCGAAAATGGGTCTGGACTGGGGCTGTACTGCTAAAAACAAACAGTTTAAACATTTGGTTTGGCATTGTGAAGTAACCCCTCTATATTTATACTACAGAGCATAAAATACTCTATTTATCTATATGCCAGAGGCTGTTTTATTCATAAAGCCAACACTCACAGAGTGTAAAGAAAGAACACTTCTCTTCACCAAACTGTGGGAAGATCTGGAAAGGTGTGGGACCTCGCCTTCCTCTCTCCTTCATCTCTCGCCTCCTGTATATGATCGAATGCAACTGCCGTAACCGTTGCTGAAAGTGTGCTTTATGTTTCTGAGCGGTTCTCTGTGTGTGTCATCAGTAACAGGGAAAATATAAATATATGTCTATATATATTAATGTTGAGCAAACAAGGACAAGTTCTCTCTCTCTCTCTCTCTCTCTCTCTCTCTCTCTCTCTCTCTCTCTCTCTCTCTCTCTCTCTCTCTCTCTCTCTCTCTCTCTCTCTCTCTCTCTCTCAAACCATGGTGCAGACTGTGTTGAGATTGGGGTCAAAGCGGACGACTTTCCCCTCAGCAGCTTTTGTGTTTGTGTTGTACATGGGATTCTCAAAAGTGGCTTGGCCATTGTTGTTCTCATGGACAGAACATCCCGTGTACTGCGCTTTATCAGTTTTCCTGGAAAAAAAAGGAGGCGGCATATTAGAGAGCGTATCCCAATTATTTCCTTCTTCCAATCCAATAAAATGTTTCCATTATCTTGGTGTGGACAGCTGCAGAAGGTAAATGAGGCTGAACTGTAATTATTGTTGAAAAGAGCAGCAGTCAGACTAGGCCTGTGCACGTTCACTGGGAATGAACATGAATGCAACGCTTGCATGTCATAGGGTTTGCATGTACTGTTAATGTGATAATCCCTTCAAATTAAGAGTCAAAGACATCCATCCATTTATCCATACACGCATGCATACATACATGTTGTATGTATATTGCTCTCTTTTAAAATGCTCAATGTATGATGCAATACCGTGTGTTTTGGACAGTAACATGCTGACTTATATTGCATCATGCTTTGAAGCCTCTCACAGAAACCTATCCTGTAAACAACCTCTCTAGAGTAAGGAACTCTGCAGGCTGCACAAATCCGGGTTTCCAAAACTTTTTCAACCTAACAAACCTAAGCAACACACTTGCAGTCGCCAGTTTACGAATGGATCCCACATACCGCTGTTTGTAAAGATAGAAACCGAGGCCTGCGAAGATGAGGGCAAAGAAAGGCACGAGGATAGCGACGGCAACAGAGCTACTGTTGGTGGAGCCGTTTGTTTCAGGGTCGGCAAGTGTAACGTTCTCTCTCACGCTCATACCTGGAGGGGGTGAAACAATTACATTTAGACAATTTCAGTGAATTTAATTGAAGAGATTTAGATCAATAAAAGAGCACAGAATGGAGAAACAACATATAAGAGTAGAAGCGTACGTAGCATCTGTCGGTATTGGTACTGTTGATGGTAATGATGATGGGTGATGATCAGGAGACAAGCAGGAGATGCGGAGAGATGAAGACAACAACCATAGATGATAAATGACAATAAAAAAAACATGATAATGATCACCATGACTGTGATAATCTTCTTCAAGACAATCATAAGATGATAACGATGAGCTGGAGGAAATGAAGCACAATAGTGTGGAAGGGGATGCCCTACTCTATGTTGTATGATTGTGATGATATGTGATTGACAGCTGTCGTCAGGGGCAACTGACTATATACTGCCTGCCGTCAATACGGAGCAAATATAGCTTCATTGTTTTAAAACCAGGGGTATTTAAACCTAAATTCAGTGTTGCCCTAAGACTCAGACTTCTTTAAACATACTAGTGCTCTTGTCTCAGGAGAACTGATCAGGAAGAAACCCAAGACCCCTTTTGGGTCCCGACCCGTAGTTTAAGAAACATTTTAAATAAAGAGAATCATTATAATTTAGTGTGTTCTTACACCTATTCTCTGCACGATGAAACAAACAAGGGAAATGTATCTCAAAGTGACACTCGACTGCATTTAAACAGGAAGAGAAAATCTGATTTGTGTGCGGCAGCGATCTTTTCATGGCTGTCTAAACAAGGAGAAATCACATGGAGTCTGATGTTGCTTTCACAGTTCAGACAGCCGTACAAATATCGGATTTACCTGAAAGGGTTCACAATCAGACTTTCTTTTCTTGTGTAAATCTTATGATGGAAGTAGAGGCGCAGTGAAAAAATGCCAAATGGACTTTACTTTTCTTTTTAAAACACATACCAACTCTCTGTAGTCCAAATTGTCCGTAGTCTTTACCCTGTATAAAGCCTTGGAACACATAGCTGCCACCCTCGGGCTCAGCTGAAACCTATCGGGGGGAAAAAAAGCTCGGTAAACAGAACACTGTGCTTCAACTGAATGAAGAAACTTTGATTTTTCCGAGGACCTGAGAGAGATGCCCTTCTACCATATCAAAAAGTATATATATCTAATAAGTAGTCAACACATTCTCTTAGACTACAGTCAGAAATAACACTACTGTTCTTTGAACCACCTCCAGCTGTGAAGTATGCTATCAATAGCTCAGCGTGAGAGCAGTTGCCTGTCACACTTTGTTATTAAGTGGACCTTGAAGTTTATTTTAGCGGAGAAACTTTTCACCAACAAGAAATTGTTCTACAGTTGTTCCGGGTCTCTTAAGATGTCAGGTATTTGTTGCTGCCTATTCAGCAAATTGGCAAAGCGGGGGTGCTGAAACACTTTACAGAGAGAGCCCGGTGCAACAGTAAACATATATAAACAAAATAGGAAATAACCTACTATTTCTTCTCGTTTATTATGATTAGTTTGTTTTTGTTGGCACAGTAAGATAGCAAAATGTAATGACGAGAAAATGTCGGCTTCATTCAGTCCTAGGCAGGCTTAGTTGTCGGTACCCAAGTAGCTAAAACCCACTTACCCCCAATAATCTACTTGTCTGTCAGACTGAATATAAAAAAAACATGTCTGTGAAAGACAGGCCGTGGTTATTTTGAAAAGTTCGCTGGCCAGCCCCTCCAAATTCCTGTGTATACTCACAAATCCGTCCATTGCCCATGTCTCGTCAGTAATCCTGCTGAAGGAGCTGTGGGCCAGTGCTCTCATCTGGTACAGCAGGAGCATTAGCCGTGCCTCCTGGCGCTTGTACACTCCTGCAGTGCGGAGGAGCAGCAGGAGGAGGAGGAGACGAGAGGAGAGGGGACGAGACGTGGATTGAGAGATTAAACAGCAGGGGTAGGAGAGAAAGAGAAAGGAAAGAGAAAAGAAAATGACCGAATAGCAGCGGAGAGAAGTAAAGAAAGGAAGGCGGGAGCAGCGAGGAGAACAGATGAGAAAAGAGCAGAGCGAGGAGGGGAAGAGATGAGAAAAGAGCTGAGATGAGAGGCCCTTCAGTGAGCAGTCAGCCAGTGCAAACTAATACATCCGTCTTTAGAGCCAATACTTAATTTCCACTCTCATGCATGAGATCATTTAGTGATTGACTGATTGACGTGAGACACCCACAAAATAAATGAAAGTGACACGCAGAGGTAGTGGGAGGAGGGGAGACGAGGCGAGGAAGAGCAGAAGACGAGATGATTTATAGATGACTCACCGGAGAGCAGAAACTCCATGCTACTGTCGGTTAAAGTTACATTGACTTTTCCCGTCGTGGCATTAAAGCTCGTGATTGTCAAAGTCATGGGCTGCTTCTGGCCCTTGTAATCATAAGAACCCTTCCAGACGAAATCAGGGGCAAAGATGTCATCGGGAACTTCATGAGAGGAAAATAACAAGAGAAAGTCTGTTAAATAACGCCATAAGAGAGAAAAAATTCAATCCAACTATTCTTATAATTTGAGGAGGATATAATTTATATAGAATTATTATGTCTCTTATTGGCTAGATGTCAACAGAGGCCACTTGGAAGTTGATACTGATAAAAAAAACTAACATTAAAACACAGTAATTAACAAATGTCACAAAAACAAGATAAGAGCATTAATGAAGCAGGCAAAGTAATTATAGGTATAGAGAATTATCTTTCTCATTCCTTATTTAATTGAATGAGCACAATATAGATAAAATAATGTCACACCAACCCGTCAAGCAGATCGACAGGCTGTCTCTCTAACATTCAACTTTGTTTTGATTCGATGTTAACATTTAATATCAACTCAAAATCACGTATTTAATGCGAGCTGAGTTGGTAATGAATGCGCTTGTGTCAACATATCAAACGGCTGATAACAATCTTTTAATTCTGTTTGAGTGATATGATGTTTATATACTGTGACAATGGGAATAATTGGTAATTAAATACCTTCTGATAGCAAACTCTGGACATGGTCTGTGAACTTTCTTAACAGCTACAATCTTGTAATCTTTTTATACATCGCGGTGTTCACAGTTGGCATGAGTGTTATATATTAATGTAATCAATGTAATCATCTCTACTCAAGTTTTCTATTTTAAAACAACTAAAAAGGTAGTTCCTTGAGTTGATGGGTAATAGGGAAGGTGTTTCTAAGCAAGTACGGATGAAGAATAGATGCACTCTATTGCCACTCTCTGGCGGATTACTTTTTTTTCAGCATCATAGCATCGCGGCCGATTTGCCCAAATGTTAGACAGATGCACCACTGCTGACCTCTGTGATGGCTACCGGTGTAACTGCTTGTGGTAGTCAATACTCACGGTTTATTTTAGGGCTTGGTGTCCCCAGTATTGGCTTGACAGTTTTCTCATGTGATTTGGAGCCGGCTGCAGGAGAACATAAATATGTATGTCACACAAATGCATTGATACACAGCAAGGCCCCGAGGGGCTTAGAAAAAATAAACACTGCTCAACTGTAACATGCTGCCTGCATATATACCTTTGTCTGAATTTGGTATTTCATAACCCTCTGGAGGCTTCGCTCTAACTATACACATATCAAATCAGCACAGAGAAAACCATCTGAAAGCTTCCAGGCAGGAATACCGCAAATACATGATAGTAAAGTGATATAGAGGATATTGAAAATATCACACACGCAAACCTTTCCAAACCTGATCCTTTTAACTAAGACTCCTCCCCCACCACTCCTGCCGTCTTCTCCATCCATCCCCGTTAGACCTCCGCCAAACCACCTACCTCTGCAGACGGGCACTTTGCCGGTCCAGCTGCCATCGGAGCGGCAGACGCGGTGCTCTGAACCCCCGGACAGGAAATAGCTGGGCTGACAGGTGTACACCAGGGTGTAGCCGTAGGAGGGCAAGTCTAGACCCACCACGTCGGCGTTGGGCGGACTCCGCGGCTGCTTGCAGGAGTGTGCTGGAGAGGAGGCGGAGGGCAGACACATTAGGACACACACACACACACACACACACACACACACACACACACACACACACACACAAACACAGATAGAGGAGCTGATAATTAGACTGTGGAGAGAGACAGAGAGAGAAGAAGGCGGCTGGCAGGCAGGGAAGGGCACACTTACAATGTAAATTAGTCCAGGGAGCTATTTAGGGAGCATGTTCAGACTTTAATATGCCTAGGTTCTTCTCTGAAAAACATCTTCGCACTTGTAGCTTGTGAGAGTCATTGCTTTCGTTTTGGAATGAACCTACTCGCAAAATGAAGGGGCCTCAAATAACAACAACCGTGTGGATGGGTGGAAGAGAGTGAGGGTTAATTGGAAGGGAACAAAGACTCTTTTTTGAGCTTGTGATTCAGGTTTCACTTGAATCAAATGTTGTTACTTAACAATACTGGCTAGAAATGTAATTGTTAAAATATTCTGTTGGGAGATACAAGGAACTAGTGATGCCTTGCTGCTTTTCTAAATACATACTGTAGTTCTGAAGCAATGCTTATATAAACTCCAGCAGAATTAGCAACCAGGGACAAAGGGCTGTTACTGCTGTGTTGCCAAAACACAGGCCTCTTATTGACAATATTAAGTATTTTCATTTTCTCATGAGTGGGATGAGTGTGCTTTGCCTCGTTTTTCACATCGACACACTCCGCAAAACAAAAACATATGCAAATCAATCAGCTTAAAGAGGGCCTTGAAAAGGGCCCCACATCACCAAACACCGAGGGGTTGATAATTCAGGCTCAGAGGCATCAACGACAATATAAACTAAATAATTTTGCAGCTTGTGACTGAATGAATAAGTTGCCAGCTGTCAAATGGGAGACAGCTGCTAGTGAGTCATGGCACTAAATCGGCCCTTCATGGCGTCTTAATGACATTAGCGGTGATAGGCCGTGGAGGGAAAGAGCCAGGATGAAAGACACTTTCTGGGCTCCATCAAAAAGGAGGAGACTGCGGGAGAGAAAGAGGGACAACATCCTGGGGGGTAGCTGATTGTCAGAGGTGTGTGTGTGTGTGTGTGTGTGTGTGTGACAGGTTTAAATCTTTCTTCCCTCCTGCGGATATTCCTCCTGTTGGTGTTCGGGCTTGTGTATGTGAATGCACAACTGTGTTTAGACATGAATGTGTTACCGCTCTCTGAAATAAGACTTCAAAACTGCACCAGGTAGGTTGAAGTCTGTTCTGGTGACTCAGGGAACACATTTAATCCTCTTCTATACCATCTAGAAAAGCTGAAATGCTACAGAGTAACACGCCGTCCCACATCTCACACTCAGTAGCACAGTGAGTTGCTAATTCAGTTTACATGCAAAGAGAGACTGATGAACAAAGCAAATGAACGAATGCCTACTGACTGTGTGTGCTGCCTAGAGCCTTTTTAAATTGGAATGGTAAATCATTCATGAGGATATCTCATGTACTATCTGTTTACATTGCAAGACGCACGAGATGCATTGTAAGTTATATACGTCGAGTCTGGAGACCAAAAAACACAAAAACAGCCTCTCTTCTTGCTGTCTGAGCGCAAGTCCAAGTAACCCATTTAAAATGACAAACAGTCAGCATGTCCAGGGTTGTACAGCTGTAGCCCATGAATACAGAAGAAACGTACGACGCCGATGAATCGTCGTATCAAAGACGTGTCGTATCGCTCAAAAAATTGTGTTTACAGTGCCATGTTTGTGTGCACGTTAAGCTTTACTCCCGAGATTACACGCGGCCTCAAAAGAGACGTGCACTTTTTCCTCTTACATGCAATGTTCGTTCTGAGTTCAATGTTGTCCCCGATAGAGGTAGAGTGCATCAGTTAAGGACACAGACAGATAAGACAGAGACAGATAGAGGCAGACACATAGAGACAGCCCTTGTGATGGATTTCTGTGCGAGCCAAGGAGGTTAGCCAGATACAGACAGCAATACCAGACCGCGGTCAAGTGGACAAAGTTAACTTACAAACTGTTACACACAGCGTTTTTCTTTTATAGTTTTCTGTAGAAAGACTAGTAGCATTGCATTCTTCATATGTACTGTTACAGTCGCGTGCTGGTTTTGACATTCAGACAAAACAAACGTCAATGTTTAGTTTAGATGCCCTAAAACGAGGTACTGAGGAGTGTCTGCTAAGTAGGGTATGAAAGTGTGCCTTGTCCTACCTGGGCTTGCTTATTTAAAAAATAGAAGCTATTTTTATAAAAGCAATTTACCAAAAATCCAGCAGAGTAGTATGAATCTGTACCCTACATTTTTAGCCGGTAGCTGCTCTGCACTTAAGACAAAATGCTAATCTGATTAGCATCTAATGGTATTTATCCATTGTATCTATAATCCCGCCTCCCTCCCCTCCACCCTCCCCCCACCAAGTTGTTTTGGCTTTAGCCAGCAGTGCAAGATTGGTGGGCTTCACACTTTTGAATCCACTTAAGTGGCTTTGGAGCAGCAGAACACTATTTAATCATCCAGAAAGGTATTTTAGAGGATTTACGACTCTATTTTGACCCAGGTGTGACACAGACCCTCAAACCCATACAGAAGCACTCAAATAGTTATGCGTAACAGTGCTCATGTATAGTGCATGTGCCAATGTGACACACACACACACACACACACACACACAAATGCACAAATACAAAGATTCACGCAGACACCACTACCCCACTAGTCACCCCCCCCCCCCCACACACACACACACACACTGCAGTGCAGTAGACACGTCAGGCAGTATGTGAAGGCTAGGTAGTATGATGTTTCTGCTTCCTCAGCACAAATCTCTCTGGGAAATTCTGCTGGGTATTACATCTTGTGCCGGTTAAAAAAATCAAGATTACAAAATACCATTTACATTCCCTTGCCATGACACCGCTCGAGTGTTCACACGGTGGGTGCAAGGTCAGAATGAAGAAAGACATCGAAGAATCCGTGTCAGATAGCTGGAAATTACATTGACAGGTGGACACACTGTTCATATCTAATTCAAACGACTATATTTTAAATGTATTTTAATTTAAAGTCAAGAGCATCTTGATGATGGTACAGTGAAGAGGATTATTTCCACAATAAAACACGGGTGAAAGAGAGTCCCAGGAGATGTCGGGAATACGCCACGATTTAGAAAACCGAGTGGGAGGCAAACTGACTGGCCTGAACTGTGTAGCCCTGGTTTGGCGTTGGTCGACAGTTCAGACAGAGTGACAGTAATCATGTTCAACACATCACTCTCAGAATGACTGAAAATGGCAGGTTGATTGAGGCATGAGTTGCAATCTACTGAGAGGCCAGAAGTAATGGGGAGAGCAAGTAAGAGAAGTACTAGAGAGAGAGAGAGAGAGAGAGAGAGAGAGAGAGAGAGAGAGAGAGAGAGAAGGGAATGGAGAGAGAGAAAGGAGAGTGTTCTCAGCAGCCACCAAAGTGAATAAAGAGTGAAGACATGCCAGAGAAAAGGGTACAGAAGGACAGAGGGAGGCAGTGAAAGGGTGAGGAACAACTACTCACCGACACAGGTGGGCTGGGTGCCGCTCCAGGTGAGTGCTGGCAGACACAGCCTGGTGGTGGAGCCTTGCAGTAGGTGTCCCTGTTGGCACTGGAAGTCCACTCTACTGCCCACCTGGCCACGAACACACACGGTAGAGAGGGTCAATACACTGACGCAAATGCCAGAAGGCATCAAGAGCTTGGAAAAAATACTGCACATTAAAGTTTTATAATGATTATTTGTAGTGTATGAAGGCGGATGGAGGGCATTTCTAGAGGTAATGGGCCTACGTTTCAGAGTGACACATCAAGAAGTGAGTAAGTAGAGTTCATGGACAGGGATTAAGAGCTTGAAAATTGGAACAAAATTATATGACTTTCATTATATGATATGAAACTGAGGACTTTCACATCAGTTGTTACTGGATGTTTCGAGGAAAATGTTTGTACTTAACTGGTAAGTGACACTTGAAAAAGCAACAGGATGGAGAGCAAAATGAAATGTACCCACTGAAAGCAGCTCGAGGGAGTATTCACCAGTGGTCATAACAATTTATTTGACTATAATGCATTTCAGCATTTCTCTGTTTATGTACACACACACACACACACACACACACACACACACATACACACACAGAGAGAGAGAGACATACACACCCACACAGTATACAGGACAGAGAGAAAATGATGAGAAGAAGAAGGCAGGAAGGAGAGAAAACTAGCTGGTTGTCTCCTGTGCGTCCTGCTGGGATGAGATATACACCGTTCACCACGCCATCCTTGCACCCACATAACATCATCCAAAAGAATACACAATGACTCCACATGGGCCAACCGTTGGGAACTGTCCATTTGAAAGGGGACTACGTATGGGGCACAATGTAGAGCTGCTGGCTTTGAAATGCTGCTGCTGGTTCACACTGATCTAGCGCTGGCTCTCTGTCAGATACAGTAGATATATGCTTCTTCAAAGTTTGATGTGGGGCTGAATATAATATAGTAAAGTAAAGCATAGTGTATATACAGTATAAAGTATAGTGTATATATAAAGTATAGTGTATATTAAGTATAGTATAGTACATTATCTGCCAAAAGGTTATTTTGTTGTGGGTCCAGCATTTTATGACATTATGGGGAGTTTTTATTACATTTTTTATTATTTTTATAATGCACACGTATACACAGATGAGTTGCTACCTATCATAAAGAGAAGTCTGTGTGTGTTTGCGTCTGATGGTATGGCATGATTGATTATTGTGCTTATTTCCAGAAGCCAGCAGGTATGACTTCACATTCCATCTCAGAGCCGGTCTGAATACCAGACTAATGCAATACGCTATCATACACAGGAGGTTACCACCCACCTAACAATATCATTGTCACCAAATCACCACATTTTTTCCCCAGTGTGTCCGTCAGTCCGCTGTCCACAAAGTTGCTCCATAAAAATTGTCTCCCATAGGAATGAATGGACTTCCGTCATACCAAAATGTAACGTCAATTTTGAACGAGGCGTACGAGGCATTGGGCTGCCGGACCATCTCAGGGTCATGGTGGTGCACCAGCTAAAACTATGTACATCCTGGCATAGCATAGTACTGTATAGTAGAGTAGGGTAGAGTGGAGTAGAAAGAGTAGTACTACCGACCGCAACAATCCTGCTATTTCAAAGTTTGGAGTGTATTTGTAGTGGAGTGGGTTAGATTAGTGTATTGTTTAGATTAGTGTGGTTTCCAAACTACGAATCACAGCTGGTCAGGTGGATCACGAAAAAACAAAAGAAGTCTTTTCATCTAATTCAAGTGGGAGTTATAGCGTAAAGCTGTAAGCAAACTAGAGGAACACTATGGACCAGAGTACGTAAGAGTCAAGCTGAGTCAAGTAGCCCATACTAGGAATCTAATTTGTCCGGTCTAGTCTGAAATGCACCTTTGGGACCAGAGTAATGGGATCACACAAACCGTCTTACAATATATCAGTTACATAGCATGAGGTAATTTTACCTTGAAGCCTGTGGTGTAATTCATGAAGCCGTGCTCAGGTGTCCCTGGATTTTCGCAGGTGGTTCTGGTGGGCTCTGGGACAAGAAATCATTGTCACGTTGAGCACAGGGATTAGAAGGAAATAAAAATTAGAACATGACAGAGGGGCAATCATTGGTAATGACTGAGCAATTTCTCCCTGGTGTACCATGTACCGGAGGACAATTACTAAAGTAGCCATGTGACAGGAGCAGAATTGCTTTCTCATTTTCAATAGCTCCCACTTGGTGCAGCTTCTTTGGCTTTTAAAAACCTTGCAAGCTTGATCTCATCAAAACACTGTTCAATCAAGTTGAGACACATCAGGTTGATCAATTCAATATCAGTAGGCTGGGAGTATAAAGCATCTCAGTGGCTTTAACCTGTCAATGTCAATGTTGTCATTCAGTTGTACATAAATACCAGGTGGCAACAAATATACTCTAGTTCAGCTTCAATTATGTCAATGCCATGAACAGTGTTTTGATTTTTATTTCAGCCACTTCAACAGAATCAAAGGAGAAACATAATTTAGAAGATTAGTTGAATGAAGTGCAAAATCCTGTTTTTCTTTCAGTTTTCTTCTATTTCTTTCTTTTTTATTTTACTCCCACATGTAGAAAATGCTCATCTCCCACATGTCGAAATGTACCAACCCTCAGATCAGACCATATGAGTGATAAACATTGACAATGCACTGTAAATTATCATCACCACACTGATGATTTGAAACATTCATCTATTATGTGGATTAGACTTGTTGACACTAATTGAATCAGGACCAGTACTGCGCTCCACAGATGAGTCGGTATATACATGAAACTACTTGTTGGCTCAGACTAACTCATTCGGTACCTATACATCGAGGCTGAGATCCGCTCCAGGTGCTGTCCTCCTGGCAGAGGCGCGTTGTTGAGCCCACCAGGACGTAGGGGGAGCTGCAGCTAAGCGTCACCTCAGACTTGAAGATGAAACTACGCCCTTCTCTCCGTCCTTTGGCAGGCGTACCAGGATCTCCACAGAACCTGGCTGGAAAGGCAGAAATATGCAATATTGCTGACATGATAAACCAAGGGGCTTTATACGCTAACAACCAACACAGAGGTTGTGCAACAGTGTACCACCAGTACCCTGTTGTGCCTTTCCTCCACTTCATTGAAATGCTGTTGCACTGGTGCTCTGCCCCATTTGTAAAACTCAATTTGTCATCTCTTTTTTACCCATCATAAGGCATAAGGAATAACATAGCAACCAGTCGGTTGAGTGTTTTGGTGCAACATGAATAATCGGCCGTAGTGGCGGCTGCTGTATTAATAGAGGAGAGATACAAGATCAGAGCCTCTAACATACAACTGTGTTTAATAAAACATGGAAGATTACACTGGCTTAGTCAAATTGCATTGGCATAACCAACTTCTTGCACATATTCATTGAGCCAATTTTTATGGCATGTGGGCAGAAACATTGACGACCTCATTTCGAGATGAATTATTCAATCCAATCAGGTTTTTTATTCCCAACAATCAACCTCCGAGTGGTTATGGTAGGCACGGTGAATAGGCATCTTGGCAGCGCGGAGGGGGTGAGGGAGGTCATGGCACTCCATTTTAGATCAAAATAATTAGCGAGTGAAATATTAATTTCCCTGACAGGGCCTTGAAGTTAACACAACCGGAGCCATCTGCCGCTGCAGTTGCTCTGAACGCCTCTTGTATGATGTCACCTGGAAAGGCAGATGAAGCCCACTGGATTATCACTGCTGCTCCTTCACCTTACAGCCTCTCGCCACCGAATCAAATTGATCACAACAGTTTAGACAGATTGGGTTTGGGTGTAGTGGAATCAGCCATTGTGCACTCTCTCCACCCATCCATCCACTTCAACCATATACTCATCAGCAAGGGTTACTTGTTAGCTGTAGGAGGTTTAGGAATGCTCTTTGTGGGAGAGAGCAGGGGCGAGCAGGAGAGTCATAGCATTCAGTCACGCAGCCATAGCACCGTGGGAATCAAGCCAATAATAAGGCAGGCTGCTTCTCACGACATGTGCTGCTGCACAGAGGTCTGGAGACGGAGATAAGTTCTTGCTAGCTCTCTTCCCTAGAAGCCAGGAACCATCGAGGGGCTTCCCACAACCATTCCCTGACATAATAGATATCTAGTAAAAAGGGAGATTAGAATCCAGCCCATGCAGAAATGGCTGAATAAAGCCATTACCGCAAATACTGTTATCTCTGCAACAAATCCATGTATTCAGAGATGTATCTGCTACTAGAAAAATACATTTGCCCCAATACCGTTGGTTGCATTGTGAATTCAAACCCCACAGGTGACAGTTCAGCCATGTTTGATGCGCCAACAAATAAAGATGCAAATGTTTTTCGCTGGGTTCAAAAAATGATTTTCAATTTTCAAACAGCATTGCAACTCTTGGTATTCAGACAAGATTTTTTTGGAGGGGTGACAGTACGGCCCAAACAGGTGACACGCACATCAGTCACAGGCTTCAAGCCGCAGGAAAATAATGTACTGTTTTATGGAAATATAAGAGAAATGGCTCCGGGCCAAACCAAGCTCAGCATATTTGATGTGCCCTGTGTGTGAGTGTGTGAGTGAGTGAGTGAGTGAGTGAGTGAGTGAGTGAGAGAGAGAATGCTCAAACTTGTTCTCACTCTCTCTTACAGCTTCTCTCGTTTTCCTTGATGAATTATCTATGCTTTGAAGTCATCAGTATGCAGAGGCCAGATTCAAAGTTGGGATCACAGTCTCATCCCTGCAGACACATGAACTAGCCTTCGCAGACACACGCTTTTTGATGCTTGCTGCTCTCTTTTCCATGTTTTGTCACTGGGGGAAACGGATATGGATGTTGCATGTATGCATGCCTATACGTCTGCAATTGTAGGGATATAAATATTTCAGATCAAAGAACTACTTGCTTGTTTCTTTTTTGTTGTTGTACAGTAGATTAATCGTACAAACGGTATCGTTGAAATATTTCAAATCTACTCTACTGTATGTCTTGTAAATGGTAAGGATATGAATTGCTATGCATGCGCTGCACTCATAATAAGTGCACAGTCCGCTTTGCTTTTGCAGATGCATGCCGTCTCTTGAAGTACTGCTGAGCTGTACTTCAGCTACAAGTGCTGAGTGTGTATGGCAATCGTATTTTGTAGACCTATAGTCATATAAGTTTAACAAACAGAAATACCATGGCTTCATAATTACTCTGCACTAAGCTGAATTGAATACAAATACCAGGTTGTTTTTTGCAGCAGATGCATGGTGTAGCAAAAAATAATCTGATTAGCAATCTTGCTGAGCATGTAGTTTAGTTGGTAAATGGTAAATATCCTCAACCGACAACACAGTGCGTTGAGTAATGCTAAGGATATAAATTCATAATTGCCTTGCATGCACTGACACGAGAACTACATTGACTTGTACATATTTGCAACTGCTCCATATTTAGCAAATACTGCTGAGAGTGTATTGGTGAGCGCTGTGGCTACATTGTGTGCAGTGGCACTTACTAAGGATTCAGCTCTTAATAATGATTTCACATGCTATAAGGACTTAGACCCCCGTATGCTGCAGATAATGCTTTGCTGACATTTTAATGCATAGATAATCACTTTTTATACACCAAATATGATCAGCACTTTCTCCTCTATTCTTTTAATTTCCAGACTCCCATTTGCCTTAGAAAACCTCAGTGATTTATTACTGACTCGAGTCCACTTAAGAGTACTATAGCAAGAGGCTTGCTACAGTTAAGGAGAGCCAGGTTGAGGGCGATTACTGGTTCCACTGAACACTGTTTACATGGCTGCTAATCTGCGTCAATTTTGCCCTTTATATCACTAGTTTTGGCTCCTGTATGTTAGCTAGTAAGCGCTGGTGCTATTAACTGTAATCACTGCATGCTCACCATAATTCTCTGCCTAGACACATTAAACACTAATGTTACATCATGGAACGCTAACGTTATATGCTCATATAGCCGCAGGATGTTGTTTTTGGGGGTGCTGATGTGAAAAGATGATTGTAGTGTGTTGGGGGAGGACATTGCTCATCATAATTACAGCAGACAGCCAGTAGACATGATACGTTTATGCACTGAGTAGAGCCTTATACATTCTCCAAAGCAGAGGACACTGATTAAAAATGAAAACTGAAACCATTCATCACCATAACTCAAAGACCAGAGCACAGCACAGAGATACCAGTACGCCTCAACACACACCGGCGCTGGGTTGCTCAGCGATGCTAAAGTGGATTGTGTCTGGTCATAACGCTGACAAATACAACGTTTTACAATTAGGCGAGATATAAATCTGAATGCAGTCTGCACAACAATTTACATAAATTAGGAGGAACGGCTGCAGCGTGGTCATTTTGGAGAGCTAATGGGCGCATAAAGGACTGTGTTTCTAGCTGCATCCTCACAAACCGTAGCTGTCTGTCAGCTGGATCTCAGATGCTAAATACCCAAACGGGACCTTGCTCGACTGACTGAATAGGGCCATAAGCACTGAAAACTGTCATCAGCAGCAATTACAAAAGAACACAGAATTGAAAAGACTTATTTTTGCGTGGGCCCAGGGGTCTCGGACAGTTTTTGTCATGATCTTTCAGCTGGTACTGAAAGACAGCCAGCACTTCCCTCAGCTAGATATTTGCTTATTTCATAAACTGTTATTGTTCCACTATGCGCAATCAATGCATGTAGTCAGTAAAACACATGTCTGATGGCTTACATCACACCTTCCCTGCAACAGGAGTCAACTCTGGTTATGTGAAATGCAGTACTTCAACATTCAGTACAAAAGGACCTTCTGTACTCACCAAGGTGAGTTGAAATGCTTAGAATACAGGAACAAATGTGTAAGCACTTTACCTTGCTTGGTATTTCATTACTGCCTGACTGGTGTAATACAAGAATGATCCTGATGACCCTGAGATGTTGTTGAGGAGCTGAGCATTCCCTGGGTTATTATGAGTACCTATGATTTCCTGCAGGTGTTAATGGAGTAAAGAGCCTCCTCGCTAGGGGGCTCAGATCATCATCATCATTGTATCACCGACTCAAAGGCTGGGGGTCATTTCATTTTTCACTCAAAATGTAACAGCAATTCACCTGCCAATGATGAAACATTCATTTGATTTCTGAGAAAATATATTTCCTGAGCTCTGAGGAAGGTTTTAGTATGATCACACACAACAAATGCACAACTACAACCTAAAACCTGACTTTGTAACCAAGAACAACACCAAAAATCCATGGTCTAGTTTCTGAAAAAACCTCAATAACTTTCCTTAACTTCCTTGACCTAAAAATCCTATTCCTTCCTGGTTTGTTAATGTTGTTTTTCAGCTCAGAAAAGTTCTAAAGGGGTACAGTCTGGTTTCCACTACAGTTGGGCTTGCTGTGGAGAAGAGGTGATGCCAAGAATATGTGAAACAAATAAAAACATTCTAGTATATTCCTGTCAAGTGACCCATTTGTAAAATGACCTGTTATTCCATGACTTCCCCAAAGAGTTAGAGAAAGTCGGGGAATTTGACAGTCTGGAATACACCTCTGATATTCCAGACAGGCCATGACCAGTGGGAACTCTGGTTATTACAGTCAAATGCATAAGTAAAGTGAGGTAAATTATTTTATTTTGACTTGGAGTTAAGATCAACAGAGGAATATGGGGCAAAACAACAAGCTGTCAGCTTTTGATTGGGAGTCTTAACTAGTTTCCATGTTTGAACAAGGACACCAGCAAAACAGACCCAATTTAACTCACTGTGCAAACAACATTTTCTTTTTCGATTCTAACAAAGTTGCTATTGGTGACACTTCAGTGCTTTTGACAAACCAGATCACTGGTGCAACATAAACACCAGGAGACTTCCCCTAGAAGCCCCTATAATCGTCATCATCATGAGAGTAATTGGTGACTCACGCAGGCACTGAGGCAGGTCTCCGCTCCATATCCCCTTCCCTGTGCAGGTGAGCACGGCAGGGAAGGAGAGCTCGTAGCCAGGCAGGCAGCTGTAGCTCACGCTGGTACCCCACTCCAGCACTGAACCCTCCAGGAGCCCGTTGGGGATGGGCGGGGGGGTGGGGCACGTCACCACTGTGGGGATAGTGAAGACACAAACATTTAAGGTGTTAAGTTCAGGTTCAAGTCGATTCCAAGACCAGATCCAGTTGAGTTTAAGGTCTAAAGGGTGTCGAGACCAAGTCAAGACCAACACCAGAGCAAATCAAGTCCTATTCAATACCAACACCAAAATAGCCAATAAACACTGTACATTCTTTTGCATATAAAAATAGAGCTAATTAATTTTGGGCCAACAAGCCATCAACTGAAGGAGGTACATATAATTATACCGACTGTTTCCTTGCGTGATTTGGAAAATTGAATAACAGATAGAGGGATATTTTGAAGTTATTTCCATTCTAAAATTAATCTGTACTATCACCTTCAACATCCAACCAATCAATGCATAGAACTTTGAGCCCATTTCATA
The DNA here is from genome assembly GCA_034670405.1 of Hoplostethus atlanticus. Taxonomy (NCBI): domain Eukaryota; kingdom Metazoa; phylum Chordata; class Actinopteri; order Trachichthyiformes; family Trachichthyidae; genus Hoplostethus; species Hoplostethus atlanticus. The sequence goes on along the minus strand of JAXDDX010000005.1, from coordinate 8,571,406 downwards.
CTGAGGTTTCTATAGCTCATACCTTTTTATATATATATATATATATATCCACTAGTGATTGAGGTCAAGACAAGTCTGAGTCAAAATAAGCATGAGACCAAGACGAGTCAAGAAAGTGGTCTTGAGACCGGACTCAAGACTGGACTCGAGTACTACAGCCCTGGACACCAGAAAGGGACGTACACACACAGAGACAGTGAGAGACAAAGGGCCGGCCAGACACACACCCTCTCTCTCTCGCTCTCTCTCTCACTCACACACACACACACACACACACACACACACACACACAAAACATTAATTTGTTAGTGTGTTTTGATCTCTGACTGTTGCTTTCTTTTGTCTTCCCACAATTAAACAGGAACAGACAATAGATGGCGACGCCAGTTAATTAGAGATTGTGTTTTGGCGTGGAGATAATTACTATGATTAAAGGGGATTTACAGAGATGTGGAGTTTTCCGAGACCTTTGCATTCCTAATCAAAAAAAAAGATAAAAGGTGGCGGGAATGGTGATGGTAGTGGCACTAGATGTGTTTAACGTTCTACTAAATTCCCCTTTCATCCAATGGATTTGTCGCTCAGGTTTTATCTTTGTGGTTACTGTGGATGCCAGTAGTTACCCATGATGCCTGCTGTGAACAAACATTTCACGGTTCCAAAAGCACTGCTCATTTTCTAAACATGACAAAGTACACTTGAAATTGGTTTGTCAGACAGCATTTACTTACTTAATTGCGCGCTCATTTATTGTGTTAAGTAATTGTGCTTACATCTTTAAATGCCTTTGTTATCATACAGGTAAAAATGAGAATTGCTCTGTCACATTTGTGGTTATTCTGGTCCTATTGTAGTGATATTTCATAGATACTGACAGGCATGCCAGACAGCAAGTGGAACAAATTCCCCATTTTTATGTAATGCGCAGTATGATCGACTGGAAACTGGGTCCCTTTGAAGACTTTGTGGAATTTTCCCCAAGCATTCTGGCATTTTTGTTTGGCGAATACTCCCCGAGTAGACCGAAAATAGGGGGGGGGGGGACATCTTTTGCGCCTGTGTAAGCCGTAAACTTTCTGCTCAACAAACGTAATAAATGAATGCACAATAAAGCTTGGAGTTTGTTCCGACACACTTGGAGATGAACCCGTCGGGAGGCAGATGGGATATGGGTTTTAAGGATGTGAATAAATTATAGCAGTTGTTTTATACCATTAGTGTCCTCCCTCAACACCCATCACTTCCCCGAGTCTCTCTCACTCTAATAAGACACACACGCAGAGAGAGAGAGAGAGAGACAGACAGCCTCTCTAACCACTTGAACAAAGATCTGCAAATTGAAGCTACTGTCCATGCCAACTACCTGACAAGATCAGATGTTTCGTTTACAAGGCTGTCATGTTAACACCGCGGCTCTCTGGTGGAGGTTCGGCTTTTTGGTAGCACAAACACTGTGACTAACCACATACATCACACACATACAGCCATTATAGACGTATGACTGTGAAGTCCAAGTCTGCGGCACAGTAGCTTCCTTGTTAAATATAAATTAACTGGATTTCACTTCTGCCTATGTTTCACAAACAGAAGTCTTGCAACTAGCTGTGTGAAAAAAGTTTTTTTTTCCATTTGAAAATAAGTGGGTTGCAAATTACATGGCAGTGCAAATATAGGATAGATGCATGATAATTAACGTTGTAGTTTATTGTGGCTGTGATTTCTTCCACACGACAGATTACAGTGAATATGGAGCATGCCACTGTGGGGTATTCACACAACATTTTCTCCAAGGTGGAACATCTTTTGTTCTCGGTTGGCAGTGGATTCAAATAGATTTCCATATGGACATAACACAGTGGTATATATATATATGTATAATAAACTTAGCATAACCATGTTGGTGTTGCGAGCGGTTTCTGAATGTTTTGTTTAGTCTAAAGTCATTTTGTTTCTCCTTGATGACAATGAATTAATAAAGAGTCTCTTCAACTGGGGATTTTCATGTTGTTGCTCTGGAGAACTTGAAAAAAAAAAAGGCACTTCATTCTGAATTACCACACTAAAATGCCCAGCTGGATGCTATAAAGTAGAAAGCTGGTGTGGGTGTGTATGTGTGTGTCTCCCTATGTCTGTGTGTGTGGGAGAAAGAGAGATAGAAAGAAAGTGTGTGAGAAAGAGTGTGTAGTAAGCAAGTTATGCTGATCAGAGGAGTAATAACCATATATACACTGTATGTGAAATTACTTGCCAAAAAAAAAAGAAAAAAGACACGGGTGGCAGGCAGAAGCGAACGAGAAGCAGAGTGTCCCCATTTTCCTAAGCAGTCCTAAGCGGCATTAGTGCCTCTTAGCTGAACACGCCAAACCTGGGATTCAGACGGGAACCTCGCTGGGTGAGGCTTAGGATGTGTCATAGTCGGAGTGCGCATGAACGCACGCCACACACAATCCACACGGAAACGGCATGGCTGGCACCGCCGCACACACACACATTAAGTACAAAATGATGCACACAGTCGGTGCACACACAACCTCTCTGTCGCTTTCAGTCTCAAACTCATTCTCTCTCTCTCTCTCTCTCTCTGTCTCTCTCTCTCCCTCCCTGGCATATCTATTAGCTCATATCCCTGCAGCACATCAGCCAAACCAGTGACAGGATGACAGATGCCCTGCATCATGACACTATCAAACCGCTCACCCCGTCTGAACCGCTGCACCTTCAACTTAAACCCAATCACGCAAAAGAAAAAGGCAACCGATATTGGAAACAGCGTTGTTTTCAGGCTCAGGTGCCATGAAAAAATATATGTACGTTCTCAATCCTTTTTGTCAGACGTCTCTGTACGTCGACTGTCAGTGAGAGGAATGATAAAAAAGCTGTGATTACCAGCGAGTGTTTCATTGCTCGTCCTAGATAGTCTCAAAGAAAACCCGAGGCGGAGGCAGAGAGAGGAGAGACGAGGAAAAAATAAAAAAAATAAACCGTAAAACATCTGTGTTACCTCTGAATACCCCGCTCGTGTTGAGAAATGGGGAGATTAATATAGCACGCCTACTTAATAATCAAACTTCTCTCTCGCGCCTTTCTCTTATTCATTTACTGTGTGAGAGAAATAAGGGCTGGTGGGGAAAGCGGGAGCAGGGGAGGGAGGGAGGGGGGAGGCGAGAGGAGGCGCTGACTGACTAATGCATACAGGTCAGTGGGAGCTGACAGCATTCAGGCAAAAGTGGCAGTGGTGGTAGCCAAGGTGAGGGTGTGTGAGCGTCTGTGGGTACGCATGTGTGAGAGAAACAGAGACGTGTAATTGAATACCTGCGTGTGTGTGTGTGTGTGTGTGTGTGTGTGTGTGTGTGTGTTTGTGTGTGGTGAGAAAGGCTAAGCCCTGAGGTTTCGCTCCTCTCCGCCACCCCCATCACCAGCAGCGGCATCAGGGCCGAGTGCCTGAGCTGTTGAGGGAGCTGTCAAGGATTAGAGCTTGGAGGTTAGGAGCCTCACACACACACACACACACACACACACACACACACACACACTTTCTCTTTCACACACACACAAACACACACACAGTCTTTCTCTCTCTGATCTGCCTAGGGTAACAGTTGTGCGACCATCCATTCATCCAACAGCTACAACATAACACCGAACAGAACACCTTAATAATGAAACACATCCATGAAATATTACAAATGAGTGTCAGTTTGGATGTCGTAGGAAACGTCTGGGCAAGGTCGCAGAGGGAGGGCACAGCTCCCTGTGACGGGGCGGTGACGGGGCTGGTCCTGGCCCCACAGCGCCTACCATACACTTAGTATGTCTGGAAATAGAATCAGCCATTACATGGGAGGAAAAAAAGATCGATTGGCTCTTTGTTCTGACTCGCTCTTCGTTTCTCCTCCCAGCTCTGCCTCGCTCTCTTTCTACCCCCTTTCTCTCCGCCTCGCCTCCTGACTTTCTATAACTTAACTCTCTCTGCCTCTTTCTGACACTCTGTCTATATTTCTCTTATTTGTCGTTATGTGTCTGTCAGTCTCTCCATCTCCCCCCCCCCCCCCCCCCCCCTCCTCTTCGACCACCCCGTTTCTGGACAGGCCAATAGAAACCCAGCTCCCCTCTCTATTACTGAGGCAGCAGCCTGAGAACAGTTCCTTAGCAACAATGTGCCGCCATTTGCCTTGTGGGCTCTTCCTTATGCTGGCGTCCCTTTTTTAGAACTGTTCACTGCACAAGTTAATCTTCCCTGCATTGCTCACTTTTGGGCGCCAACACCAGATATGCTAATCCATGCCTCCGTTCGAGCGTCATAAATCACAGCAGCGGCGTAGCGTTGCTGCGGGAACAACAACCACGTTCCTCTTTGTAGACTTTCTAACTTTGATGTTAATCAAGCCCACTAAGTGCACACACACACTAGAGAGAGGGCCCCATGATTAACTGTTGGAGTACAATTAGTGGGATCCTCGCTGCAGGATGAAGAGGAATTGTTAGCCATCCATCATCTGGTGTCGGAGGAACTTTTAGCCTTGGCAATGTGCCGCGCCACCGCAGGTGCACCTCTAGATGCAGGTGTGGGCAAAATCATTGTGTCCCAGACCAAGGGCTCTTCAACGTAATTTCATTTTATTTCTTTATTTATTTCTTTTGCTCGCGATCCAGCTGAGAAATACTGTCTCCAATGTAGGGACTCATTAAACTATAATACTACTCTTGTCATTTAGGGACCCATCAGATACCCACCGGACAGAATTTAAGAAATGAGATCCTAGAATGATGGTGTGTGTGTGTGTGTGTGTGTGTGTGTGTGTGTGTGTGTGTGTGTGTGTGTGTGTGCAGACATCCAGCCATTCCGTTATCAGCACACTGAAGTGAACACTAGGACACTATCTGACCACATAGGAAGTTCTGTGTCACCTTGCCTGCTCATCTCATTAGATCTGAGGGTGTAAGCATGTATATTGCATTGTATGTGACAGAGCGCTAGCACGCCAAGGTTCTTACAGTACGGTCTGATGGTTATCAAGGTCGACTGCCTACTGCAACACGTGTATGTATGTATGTGTGTGTGTCCTTACTTTGGCATGCCGGCATGGCGCCACTCCAGGTGCCATTGTTGGTACAGGTCCTCGTGACAGTGCTGTTGCCTCCTATCATCAGGTATCCCGGCTGGCACGCGAACGTCACGTTGTGGCCCACCGTGATGTCGTCGCCGAATCGGAGCCCATTGGCTGGAATGCCGGGATTGCCGCAGGTGATCACTGTCAGGGGGCGGGGGCAAAAACGAGGACGTCGGATCAAAAATCATTGGGAATGGGGTGGCCCGTGGAGCAGCAACGAAATCATCCACTTACCAATGCAGAGGATGTGATGTAACTATCCTTTGTGCTATTTTAAGGGAGCACCTATGTAGAAAGCTTGCTTGGCTGACAGGTGGGTGAAAGTAGGTAGGTAGGGTTATCAAGTGGGCACCTCTCATCACCAAGGTTTCATCGATTTCAGCCCACGACACCTCCACACGGCCCAACATTACGTGTCTAGAACTCATACTCATCTACACCACCATGTAGGCTCACACCCGGTTCATTATATTACACTACATGCCTGGAAAAATGTACATCGATTGAGTTGATATGGAATATATTAACTACCTAGCATAAAACTTGGCAGACATTTGAACAGACTTTACATTATAGTAATGATATCCCATTCTCCAGTGACCTCAAACCCCCATAGTCAAATATCTAAGCTGCTATGAAAAAGGCGAGGCAGAAAGGGATGTATTATTATTTCCACCAGTCACAATTCCAACCAAAATGAGGTTCCTCTGCATAGCGAGAGAATCGGAGGAGGGGAAGCACTCTTGTACCTGTTTCAATGGGCACAGATCACATTTTCATCTGAAAAGCATTTTTTTTTTTTTTTGCTGGAAAGGCACGCTTGAAATTCTTCCAGGATGTTGCAATGACATTCATTAACAGAACAGGAACACAAGTGAATTCAGGCATGTGTCAGCGAGTATGTGCAGCTAGGCACATGACAATGTGCATTCAGCCTCCGCATAAAGGGCCGATTGTGCTACGCTACAGCCTATATACGCGTTTTGCCATACAGAAGGCGACAATAGTACAAAGCATTTAGAAGTAGGCAATGAGCACCCGCGCACATTTTCCATTTGTGCAAAACGCAGTCGCTTTAAAACGAGTTCTGAGCGGTGCTGTGTGCTGGGAGCTTTCTGCAGAGTGTATCTTCATCTAACAGACTCCATTTGGCCTTGGTTTGGATTGCAAAAAAATATTTTCAAGCACATACAAATTCTCTTGGCTCACATGTTTTGAGTGACTATTTGATCAATGCTTTTGCAGCAAAGAGGTTTTTCACGTCAAGACCCGAAACCGTCCAAGGAGGTTTGGCAGCACTGACTTATGTTCTTCCCTGAATTATGACGATGACGGGAAGGAGACGCTGACAACACCCGCTGTCTCTGCTGCCCCGTGTGTGCATGTACATGTGTGCATGTGTGCGCTTGCTTCGGAAGTCTTGGGGTTCATTTCGACTGGTAGGCCACCACACTACATTAGCTTGAATTAAGCATGGTGTGTGTCTCCAAACTGCAGCCAGAAGCAGCTGGCATGAATAAACGACAGCTGATGAAAATTTCAGTTGGTATCAATTAAAAAACATCTCAGGAGGATCTGAACAAGCAGCCTAACTAGGGAACGGGAGGGAGAGAGAGAGAGAGAGAGAGAGAGAGAAAGAGTTTATGCATTGGTTGTGCGCATGCGTCTGTGCGTCTTTCTGTACCGTTCCAGTCAGTCAGCACAATGCAGGAAAGCTGCGGGCTGTTTACTTCAACAACTCAACTAAACGACAGCTTTCTCATTGGCACTCTGCTCCGAATGCCGAATCAGATCTTATCCCCACCCCGCCACCCCTCCTCCCCTTGGAGGATCACACACACCACCGTGGCGGTGCTCAAGCTGCTCTAGATACAGACAACAAAAAGTCTGTAAGCAAGCAAGTGGGTTATTTTGCAGACCAACTAAACACATGACTGGTGGAGGAAACGGGGAATGAACAGAGGAGCGCTAGAGAGGAGGAGAGAAAAAAAAAGACACGAGACACGCGTTCCAAGGCAAACAGTCTCCTCAAATAATAAACTAATACTTAAAGTCTGTGTTTACCGTTTATTTCATAGCTGACTTTATGGGTTTACTCCACAGCTCACTGGGCAAGTTTCTCTCATAACTCAAGTGAGTTTCTTCACTAATGTGCCCAACTAAATTATTTCAATCATCTACCGAGTTTAAAAAAACAACTTTCCTCTCCCCTTGAGATTGTTGTGTGACTTTGATCCGGTAACCTTACATGATCGATAACCGTGAAGATGATTGCCTTCCTAATGGAGACGTAATGAGCCAATCTTGGCATCTCAAGTGTTGGTGTCCCTGAACCGGCCACTAAAATGTAATGTGAAGTGATAGCATACATCAGAGGGTGCGAGAAGGAGGGTAACGATGATGAGGTTGGTGATGAGCAGACTGGAAAGTAGGGAGAAAGAGGCAGGAAGGCTGCGTATTCTAACTTTCTGCATGTCTGATCACCATTATTCAATCCCTTACCCCATCTCTCGCTTTATCTCCCTCCCTCTCTATGTATATCTCTCCAGAGACTCATTTCATTCCAAAATTGAAAATTATGTTCATACCATTTATCTCTTTTTGGGGGATGGGACTTCACTAGCTGGCATAAAAGAATGAGAGAATATGGGGATTCTTAGAGAGAAACACTATATGTAATGTTGTTTAATAGTTATCCTGGTGCAAATTGAATATAGATTGGCATGCTTCTTAATTACTGCAAGGCTCATTTGCCGGGATCCGGACAATAAAAAAGCCTGACAGTTTTGACATCTCACAGAGAGAGGAGGCTCAGGAAGATTTATGTGCTATTTGAAATCTTATCCCCAGTTTTAGCACCGCTGTTGATCACTCAGAGAGTCTCCTCCTGGCAGAGATAGGGAGCCGACTTGTCTTCCATCCCATCCGGCTCAATTCATTTCAGAGGGGTTTATCAGCGTGAAAAAGTGTGTGTTTACTTTGCTGATAGAGCATCACGCAGAACACAGGAACAATGGCAGATAGAATCTACAGTACTTACGACGGTCTAAGTTTGGAGCGGTGCCCGACCACATGCGGTTGGCCTCACGCTGAGGATGACTATAAATTCCAGTCTGGGCGTACCCGTGACGTACCCGGGAGTCCTATTCCTACTGCCTGTTTTTCTGTTCTATTTCCGAAAGTAGCAAATTCTACAAGTGTCAGGTAGGTGTAAGTGTGACTGAGCTTAATGTGATCAACCAGGAAGCGTTCACTCTGCTGTGTTTGATTTCTGGTACAACTGGGAGCTGTGTCCGACCACGTCCCTTCGGCCAGACGCTGCTCATTTCGCAATTTCTTTGACAGTGAGCATTATACTTATTTTGGCTTCACCATACCAAAATTGTGCAGCAGACAGGCTTCATACCAGGAAGCGCCACTTGCTATATCCCTTTCCCTTTCTGTGTGTACAGTACTCACATGTGCAGTTTGGAGCGGTGCCGGACCACGTGCCGTTGGCCAGACACTGACGTGTAGGTGAGCCGGAGAGGAAATAGCCCTCCATGCAGGAATACACGATGGAGTGGGAGAAGGTTGTGCCGTCGTCACGGGAAATGCGCCCGTGGGCTGGCGTACCTGGGTTCCCACACTGCACCGCTGCAACAGACGGGAGAAAAAAAAAGAGAAGAGGTGAAGGTTAGAGGTGTAAAATAGTAATGGATTTTCTATTTTCCATATCAGTGAGTCACAATCTGAGGGTTGGGAGCCTGTAGGGGGCTGCGGGATGATTTGTGTAGGTGACAAGATGATTAAAGGGTTGGGAAAAATACATTCCCCCTATATTATATGTATTATCATATTAATTATTTGTGGAATAAATGCCTTTTTTTCTTGTGAAATAATGAATATTTGTAGCTTCTAGACTCCAACAAGTAGTCAATCTGAAACAAAAAAGGGCAGATCCAAATCACCAGCTGGTATCAGAGTTCACCATCATGTGCGTCATAGCGCATCAGGGGGTCGCATCAAGGCACTGTTTTCTTTATAGAAGCTGTGAGCCAAACAAGTAAGGAACCACTGATCTCTATAATATCACAACTTTATTATTAAAAGGGCTAATGAGCAGGGCTGTCGCTGTGGTAACAAATGTACATCCACCCCCATCACACCACAGCTGAGTGAGCAGTAAACAAGTGCAGTTTCTGTACAGTCCGATAGCAGATCCGTGGCGCTATGATGTATAGTTCTTTGTGAAAACGAGAAGAGAAGCATTGTGGGAGTTATTTGAAAATTCGCAGCCTGAGGATTCGTAGTTACATTATTACAATTACAGAACTTTTACTTTCATTTACTGCTAAAAAAATGAATTTAAAGGAGAATTTATTTCCTGATTCAGAACAAGCGGCCAGAGCACATGACGATATCAGCTTCATAATACTGCTTATCCTATTAAAGCACAAATTGATCTCAGGCAAGAGGTTGCATTCCCCACAATGCATTACTTCCTAATTAAATCCCGGAGGAAGAAAATAATAGATTTTCTATTGCGGATTGAAGGGTGAAATGCTTTGAAATGCTGCTGTAGCTTTTTCAGCATTTCCGGAACATACAAACCAAGAGAATTATTTTCTCCCTGTTCCTGAGAGACAAAAGTATAGGGTTTGTTTCAAATGCTTTTCTTCTGCTCCAAATCATGTTTCATTACTAAATTGATTTGCCCTCTCAATCACCTAATTGCCTGGAAAATTTGAAATAGTGATTTCAGTATGTGTTGAGTGTTGTTCTCGCGGTCCAATCGCACACACACTCACACACCCACGATCAACGAGGTGCAAACACTCATAGGCACAAAGAAAAAATCTCCACATGCAAGTACATGCACACACACACACCACACGTATCATAGCCTATTTGACGTCTTCATTTAATAATTCATGACAGACATGATGACAGATGAACAAAACAGCCCTTGATGGTGACGTGGGCTGGATATTAAGCTGAATATCCACATTGACTGTTTTCCAGAGACTGTAAAAGGTTGTGGATAACGGATGGATGGGCTTTAACAGTAGACAGGCCTTTAGATCATACACAGACAGCACGGAAACTCATTCAGGCTCCAGTGAATTCCTCACCCCTTCCTCCTGGGGGAGAGGGATAGCTAAAACAATCTTTAAATCAGCAGTTCAGCAGGGAGATGGAGAGAGAGAGAGAGAGAGAGAGACAGACTGAGGGACAGGGGGTGTACAAAGAGAGAGAGAGAGAGAGAGAGAGAGAGAGAGAGAGAAAAAGGGAAAGAGTGAGAGAGCGATAGTCAAACAGACGGGGAGGGAGGGGGACAGAGAGAGACGAGGGGGGAGACATGGCGGTAGAGAGACACCTACACAGTAAAGACAGAAAAGGAAAGGAGAGCGAGAAGTGAGAAAAAGAGAGACGACAGGCAAAATGGAGGATGGAGGGAGAGCGAGAGAAGGAAAGAGACCAAAAGAGGGAGCGGAGGGAGAGAGAGATGGAATGAAAGCGAGAGAGCAGTTCAGTGCATTGGACTACCATATTAAAAACGGCCCTGGCGTCGTGCCGAGCTGGTGGACAGTACCGAGATGACAGCAGAGGCAGTCAAACATTTGCCTCAATATCCGGTTGACCCCTGGGGGTAATTCATGCACCACGTAGCGCTGACGTCCTGTGAACTAATATCTTCAAAATCCACAATGACTCATTTATCACGATCCAAAAAAGAACTTGGCTTTAGGTGTCTAGAATTAATGAATTTCGTGGTTGCGATCTGGAAGCTAGTCACAGCGCCATGTGCTGGCAGAAAATACCAGACTGCAGCAGAGAGATACTTATCCATCTGGTGCAGGACTGTGTTGGTGAGCATTTGCAATCATTTGCGTGTGTGCATGTGTGTATATGTGTGTGTATGTGCAGAAGGAAGAGTGTCTGTGTGTGTGTGTGAGACGAAGAGAGAATGTGTGTGTTACGTCCTTGTACCGCTCCTGTATTCCTCCTACTATCTGATGCATGACATTTTGAAGACATTTTAGAGATTGCCCTTACATTTGCAGAAGGGCTGTCTGCCCGACCAGGTCCCGTTGGGGAAGCAGATCCTCTCCGCCGAGCCGTACAGAGTGTGTCCAACTGCACAGGTGAAGCGCACTTTGCTGCGCACTTTGAAGTTGCCTGCCTCCCTACTGGCATGGCCAGGCGTGCCAGGGTCCCCGCAAGCGTCCGTCGAGTCGCCTGCAATGAGAGATAAACGGACGGGAAGCAATGAAGACAGGAAAATTGTAGATGCCATCGCCTTTAAGTGTCCGTGTGTTCACAGATGAGTCCTTTTACCATTGTACAGCAGTGAGTTACAACACAGAGTTCCTGTCTGTCACGCAGTGGGACAATAGAGAGAGGACTTACACTCAAACCCTCCATCTTCTAAGTCCTGCAGGAAGAGGCCATAAAACACACAATGCACCAACGAGCAGTTGTCACCAGGCCAACAACCTGGAGGACCGATACTTTTCACTGCTTTGACACCAAGAGCATTCTGTCCATAAAAGCAGCGGGGACAGCATTAAAAGGCAACCAGCTGTGGTTATGAGAAATGATGAATACGGTTTGACCTCTAGCGCTGTATCCTTTTTCATTATCCTGAGTTATCTCTCCTGCCTTTTTTCTACCGAGGAACATAGATAGCGCTTTCAGTGTGTCGCACCACCTGTCTTGTGCTTCCAAGAATTAACGGGAATAAAAAGAGTGTGACATGTTAGCAATCTCAGTCTCATTTCCCCATTAGAGCTGTCTCCAGCAGGTGAAAAAAAAAAAAACGGTACATGTTCTCTTTCAAGGCATAGGAAATGAGAGTGTGTGGGCTGTACCATGACTGAACATTTCATGTTGCGATGAAGAGTAAACCAAGCAGAGAAGCGTGTGTGAGTCAGGATGGAGTCTAGGGAGTGGGGTGGTTGCTGGTGGGGTGTATATTCACCAGGGACACCCCCTGAGCAGAGGAGAGAAGCACATAACACCCACCATCACTTCCACTGCCACTGCCGCCACGGCTCTCTCGGAGAAATGAAACCAGTGGAGGAAAGAAAGAGAAAAATACCTCCGAAATGAAAAAAGGTCTGGCTTCAGAAGACAGAGTACGAGAGCGAAGAGAGGGAGGGAAGCAAGGAGGTGGGGGACAGAAGGATAGATAGAAACTGTACATGTATGTGTGTCGTCCCATCTGCTGCTAGTCGTGCCTGTACGATTCATTATGTGCGTCTCTTCTGTGAGGGATCTGGACTTTATTGGTTATGAGATCCTGTTCCTTGAGCTGTGCGTACACATTGTGCGTTTCCTCGCGTGTTTGCCGCTGCTCCGTCTACAGAGCAGCAAACACCTGCAGTAATATTGAACTTGTTGACAAAGAGCCTCACTACATGAACACCCAAGCTCATAACTCTACCCGCATCCCTCTGCCTAGATGTGCATGAACTGGATTTGTCAGGTCAAGGGCTCAGAGCGGGAAGCCTGTACATGGCAGTGGTTAGCAATGCGTGTGTGTGAGGTTGTCCTTGCCTACCTGTGTGTCTGTGTGTGTGTGCGCGGGTGTGTGTGTCACAGCGGCTGTCGGTACTTCATTAGTCTACTTTGCTAAGGTGAGGCAGCCTGGCGTGCCATGCACTGTGACAGCTATAATCTCACTAATTGGGATGGTGGTGGATTTGGTTTGAATCTGAATTAATGTCTGTTCACCAGGCACCCTTTGTGGAGGAAATAATAAGGCCTTCAACTCAGCCATGCAACAGAAGAGACACAAAGGGCTTTTAACCCCCCCCCCCACATCTTACTAATTAACAAGGGAGGATGATGAGAGGAAGGGTGGGCGAATGGATGGATGGATGGGAACTGTTGCTCATGATGGTCTGACTTTCTGAAGAATTCATAGCATTCAATATTGTGTTGCTCTTGCTGATCTACACTCTGTAAAAACTGTAAACTGTCATTTTAGTAATTCTTGTTTCTCCAAATGAACAGTCTACGATGCCTCGTGGCTATTAGCATGAGAGCTTGGCTGCGAATCTGGGCTGCAAGCGTTCTGTGAAACCTCCTGAACTATCGAGCATCAGACAGAGGGATTCACAGCTCAGATGGAGTGGTGTAACATTATATAGGGAATATCAAAAGGAGAGAAACACATTAACAAAACAAATTAACACTTTTAATATAGCGTATTTATCTTGTTAACAGTGCTAATCACATCGCTTCAGAAGCTGTTGCTAATGTGCTTTTTGAAAATGAGGTGATAAAATGTACACTTCATTTAAAGCCATTTAAACCTCTCATGCTTTTGCAGCGTTATGCCTCGAGTCCCCGCTTGTCCAGCCAGTTCTGCAACATCTGCACTACAATGCACCCAGCTGTGTTGCGTATTGTACTTTTCCTGCGATTGTGTTCCATGCAGCTGTTCAGAGTATCTCAACGCTGCTGACTGCCTGGGGTCTGAATGAAGCCTTTCAGAGAAGAACAAACAATCTACTAAGGTTTATTTTTTCACAGTACTAATTGCTGATTACATGCTTAATTCCCCACCTCAACACATCCTTTACTTATATATACTTATGAATCTCACGCTGTGGAAGAATTTATTGTATCTTGTGATTCTAAGTACCCTTATGATTCTAGTTAGTATGACATGATGTTTGAATGCCTTGTGTGACTTCACCCAGGCTCTTGATCAGAAGCACTCTCACACAGAACAGATTCAGACTAACGATTAGCGTGACCTTGTAGATGTTTAGAAACTAGCCCCCTTGTCCTCTTTTTGCTTTATAATCTCTGTTCAGACGTTTCTCTGGCAGAGATCTGCATACCCTACCTTGTGTGTACCTCTCTCCTGAGCTCAGCTTTTTGTGTTAATAAATATACTCAAGTAATTCGTGACTCGAAGACTCTTTGTCAATATCTAAATTCAACAAACGCCATGTCATTCATTATGATCTGACCCAGGACTCCTTATCTGCTCCAGAAATTCCACCACAGGAGACGGCAATCTAAACAGCAATTGAACTTTGACTTTTTAAATATCTGGGAATAAATTGAGGTTGGCTTGCCTCATCTCACTTGTCAAATACTGCGTTGATGCCGATTAGGTGTTGGACAAGTTAAATGACGTGCTCTGAATCTAGAGAAATGTTTTTGCTTGTTTAGTCAAAACACAGGATATTCAAGATCAAGTTGGTGATACACAGCTCACAGTGAGTGACATAATATGATAAGAGACATTTAAAATGAAACAAAATACAAAGATGAAAATCAACACTTTCCATAAAGCTAATCTGTCTCAACAGCGGGGTGCTAATCAAATCAACTCAGTGGTTGATGCCAATTTGATGTTAAAGACTATGTGGTAACAAGATGAAAACAAAGTGCCTCTGAATCCTGTTTTGATCAAGGCATTAAAATGACATGTTTTATTAGATTGTACAGCTTTAATTTTAGGCTTAAAAACAGCAGTCATACACAGCACATTATTAAACACACTCAAACTATATAAGTAGAGAAATATAGCTGCAGTGGGGTCAAAGCCCATGGGCCAAACACATTCACAGCCTGGGATACTGCAGTTTTTTGTCCTCAGAGCAACATTACGTTGCAGTCATAGCAGCCCACTTCAGGACTGCCGGCTGAGGCGATCTATTGGAGCAATTCCAAAACATTTGGTACATATTTTGGGGTATAGATGACTAATATGTACAAATAGAGCCCAGGTTTAAAAATACCAGAATTACCCTTTAATACACAGGACAATATGTTACTATCCCTTGTGCCATAATCCAAGGTAAACACTTGTAGAAGCCCAATTCAGATAAAATGGGGGTTATCAAGTAGACACCTTCCTTCCCTGATGTTTCGTTGAGTTGGGCCCACAACACCTCAAAACGGTGTATTCCAGCATCCTGGATTCACCCCCCTCTATGCCGCCACCTCACAACTCCCCTTTACCATTGCCATCTACTGCCTGTCATCAACCTAGCATTAACCTAGCCATAAGATTGTTTTAAGGCAGAAAAAGAAAAATCCAAACAAAAACAATAGGGCTCCACCTCCTGCTGTGCTTGGACTCCTAAAAGTCTCCATGACACCTCTGCTGCCCTCCCACAGTTCTGCAGAACTTGGAAAAAAAAAAAAATGGTGCCTAGTCCCATGCCTCTGCAACCATATGCATGTTCCTACTGGCCCAGGATCAAATCCCTTTCTCCCTCTCTACTTTCCAACTAGGTAAATAAAAACCACTAAAGGTGAGTGGTTTGCCCAGCCCCCTTTAAGAAAATAAAATCACTGTCATACAACTCTGGTTACAAACATTACTCCTGGGTCACGAGTTGCACAAAGCCAGCGAACATGCAGCGAAGAGATTCCACTTCAATGGTCAGGAATGCTTAAGTGTGATGGGAGGGATGAGCACTGAAGGGATTAAGGGAGAAAAGTTGGAGCTCGGCAGAAATGTAAGACACGTTTTTCTTTCTTCTGGTTTTCAGGAAAATGTCAAGTGGAGAGTCTATCACTAAATGCAGTGAGGCACAGCACACACAAACATAAGTAAAACTCTTGTTTGCAATAGTATAAATCTTCATTTAGCTTATGTCAGAGATGATATCTCCCACTCAATTGATTGTTTGTGATTTCAAGCAGGCGGCACCATTTGTTCCTTCATATTCTGTGGCTTAGATGTAATGCTCATCAGTCATACCTCCCTATCACCAAATCGAAGAAAAAATAATGGGTGCTTTGGAATCAGGATAAGGGTTATGATGTGGGTTATTTGGTAGCGGTCCAACATCGTTGTGCTGTTCCAGCACTTAACACTCATCAGCCAAATGCTGATGCATCAAATGAACCACCAGTGTGCCCGAAATGCTAAAATTGCTTTGAATATTTAGGGAATTTGTGGACGACCATGGTTTGAAACTGATTAGCCTGTATGCGTGGTACTTAAAGGAATCGTGACTCGTGTGAAAACCTATCATCATCTGAAATGTTTCTCCCAAAACCCCCTTAGGAGGATAAATTTGAAGATGCTAACATGTGACATATACAATGGTAATAAGCTCCTACTATATGTCTGCTGACCCCATGGCTTCAATAGGAAAATGCAGCAGGATGTGAAAACTGCATGTTTGAGAAGAAGGAATCATAAAACATCATATTGCATTTTCTTTGAGATCTTTCTCTAATCTCATGGTCTCATATTCAGGAGAGTTAAATGACACTTACTTCAGATCATTTGGAGATTTTGAGCTTTTATGTGATTGTTTCTCTTGAGTTGAATTTGAGAAATAGGAGAAAATGTCTTCAGTCTCATCTTAGAGATAGAAAGAGCTCATTTGTGTCTAGGAGAAGTAAAAGGTAGAAATATGAGTTCTCTTCTTGGATTTTGCTTTCCTATGGGAGGGATTGTTTAGAAAATCCTAGATCTGCAAAGGCTTCCACTGTCTGCTGCCATGTTGACCAGAGCCGTATTGAACTTAATCTTCATGTTTGTTCAGTGACAGCGATCAATTGATCAAAGTAATGGGGGATTTAAGCCAGGGTAAGGTGAGAATTTAGAGGCGTGACACCGCCATTCCTTTCTTGAGCAGTGCTTATGTAGGGTGTTTTGTTTGTTTGTGCATATGTGTACTTGAGCGGCGAGCTAGCTATAAATCCTGTTGGTTTGTTTTGTGTGTTTGTGTATGTGTGTGTGTGTGTGTGAGTGAGTGTGATTACCTGCGCAGTGGGGCAGTGGGGCACTCCAGTGTCCGTTGAGCTGACAGGTGAGTGATGGGTCTCCTATGAGCTGGCGCTCTCTGGAGCAAGAGTAGCGCACCGTGGAGCCAAAGGTAAACTTCTCTCCCACCATGACTCCGTGGGGAGGTGAACCTGGGTGGCCGCAGTCCACCTCTAGATGACAGAGAGAGCGGGAGAGAGGATGAGATTATAAATGACTGGGTGAGTGGATGGGGGCTGCATCATGCTTCAACACACTTTATAAACGGACAGACTGCGTACAGTCAGATATGAACACACTAATTGAAAATCACCACTCATCCTGCTAATTATGTGTTGCCGAGCCACGTGTTGTACCGCTCGAGAACTGTCTTGGCAGAAGAATAACATTTAATTATTACTGATTAAAAGTAAAAGATTAGTTTAACATTTGCCATCTTCTTTTTAACACAATGCTGCACTGAACAAAACATGCTGGCCGTCTTGGTGGCTCAGTTGTCTAGGGGGCGCATGCAATGTACCTGTGACGTACTATCGGCTGGAATCTGGCCTGGGACTTTTGTCGCTTGCCATCCCCTCTCACCCTCCTAATCTTTCCTGTTTCTCTGTACTGTGCGATATCAATGCCTCTTATCTGCTAAAGTCTCGACCCTCTCATGGCTTATTGCATAATCAAGAAACCCCCGTCAAAACCAGTAACCAGTCCAGCAGCGTGTTGATCTGTCACAATCTACCCTGCAGTGCTGTGGATGTTACTTGACTGCATCTGTACATACTCTAGAAAAACTTATTTTGAAGGGAGGGACAATTTAGAGTGCCTTAATATTTATAGTTTAAGCAAAAAACTGTTTACTCTTTGCTTGTTCAAAACTGTCACAAGCATTGCTCTTTAAAAGTACATTAGATATAATATGGCATAATGCTCACTGTGCCCATGTGTTTTCAAGGCCCAAAACAAGTTTCAGTGTTTGACTTTCCCTTTTTCCTTTATTATGTTTCTGACCTTTATGTATGTTCCCGGGAGCTGTCGTTTAATCAGCTTAGCGTCATAATGCAAGGCAAATATATGTAATTTTCGCAAAGCTAATTCCTGCACAAAGAGTCACCGAAGCCTGAAGCTGTGTACGAACATTTGAGAAAGACACTCCCGTGTATCTCTTTAATTACCATTCTGTTTGACAAAACGAACGTGGCGCATCATCTCTGTACCATGAAATGAAGTGCCTTCCAAGACTGTGTGCAAAACGTAGAGATTTACTTAAAATAATTTCACTAGCAATAAGTCCTTACTGTTGGCGGCCTCATAAACAGAACGCGGCGCACGATGAGCCAGGAGTTTGAACGCAACAACATAACCTCAGATAACCCGATGGTTGTTGGTATAATTTGCACTCTGTCTGCTTTGAGGGATCGTTAGCGATAGCCCGAACAACTGGTCTCCATGTGGTCCTGTGACAGTTTGCCCATTCCTCAATTAGGAACACTGCAACAAAACCATAAGCCACTGGGACATTGAGCATTACACAGATGCTACTAGTCACAGCATTTAGCAATTTGCACCATTAAAACTCTATAAGCACAAGGTTGTGGACCCCGTCAATCGGGAGTGAAACTTTCTCTCAATTCCTTACTTTGCTTCTGTTGTGATGTACAAAATGCAGTAATTATATCAACGTGGCGTGATTGATGCATTGAACAGTGGATGGGCGAGCAGACAGACAGACAGACAGACAGACAGACAGATAGACAGATAGATAGACAAACAACTTGATTTATTGGTTGTATGTTGTAACAATAAAACTAGCTATCATTACCAATGCATTCTGGGAGGGGTTTGTCCCAGTGGCCCGCCGGGTTGGCAGGTGAGCACTGATGAGCCAAACAGGTAATATCCAGGGTTACAGTCATAGAACACCACACTGCCAAAGGTAAAGTTGCCGTGCTCAATCTTGCTCTCCCGGATAGAGTTGGCAGGGATACCCGGGTCTGTGCAGTTCACCACTGGGAAAGAAAGACAAAAAAAAAAAGGCCTCGAGTTATGCCATCATGAATTATTTAATTGGTTTTATCGTGATGGAAGAATACAGGACAACACTCCCTGTTTAATTTTTTATTGCTGCAAGGATGTTTCAGGCAAGACACCCTTTTTAAAATGTACAATTCAGGCAAATAATTGCCCGAATTGCATATTGACACCATTACTTCCTGGACTACATGCTGAAGAAAGGGCCGCTTGCCCAAAATGTCGGTGTGGCAATAACTAATTAAAAAAGAGAGACACAAAATAAATATTGTTTATTAGGAGGATTCAGAGCCCATTTGGAAACTGTAAAGTGAATTCCGTGTTGTTTGTCTGCTTTTTATCATAATCATGTTCTCATGTTGATGAGTTATAGATGTATAATGATACTATAATGATGAAGCTTTTGACATAATGGTTGGATTGTTTGTAGTTGACAGGCTCTAGCTATTGACTGTATTATACTGTATGTAGTCACGCAGTAAGTTTACAGTATGTGGTCCAGTTGTATTCTGCCTCTCTTGGCAGGGGCTCATTCTATCTCAACATGGCTTCTCATAGGCTACAAATGATGATTTCAACGAGGAACAAACAAGACAATAAGTAATAGTCATATTGCCTGATTAACTCCTCCCAGTAGCATCACTGGGGAACCGATTTTTCTTTCCTAGAAGCAGTGCAGCCTTTTTCCCCTGGTTGGAATCTCTCATTTGTGTAAATGCTATCTGTCATCGTGTTTACTTGTGAGTTAATAATAGAATTGGTAATATGACCTGATCAGTGACTGTATCTGTTTATTCTACCAACAGGGAGACAACTGAGCCCAGGCTATATTAAGCATTCTCAATAATAATGCAATCTCCTGGAAACAAATGAATCCATGACACATTTACTGTCACATATTCACCAGCATCCATTTCAGAAGCTGTTGAAGTCCACAGCACCGCAGAGCTGACAAGGTGGTTTAGATGACGGAAAGTAGATGAGGTTGAAATTACACTCAGAGCCGCAGCAAGTGAAATCAATAATGCAAATGTGTGAAAAAGTGGGCGTAATGTGAGAAATCTCAATGAGAATGAAGAGAAATATTTTGACAAAGGGACTCATGATGACGAGGTTTAATATGGTTTTGCTCCTCTGATCTCTGACCAGGTCTGCCTCTATGGTGCTATTCACAGTAATGACAAAACGTCACATCTGACTTCCAACAGAACTCATGCCAAGGAGAGACCTTTTTAAACGGGCAAATTAGCATTGGCCCATTAGGTCCATATGTGGCAGACCCAAGCCACACTGGATGCCACACAGGTTAAACTTTTTAATATTCCCTTCCAGTTAATCTGTATGCTTGTTTTGCCTCCCATGTCAGTTTTTTTTTACCAGTTAAGCTCATGTGTAGCCGAAGCCTAATGTAGTGTAAAACTAGATTCAAAGCCAGATTACCAACTGTTCACACTACAAAAGATATCTGTTGGTAGCTAGAAGCCTTTTCAAAAACCAATGTTTTCTAGGTATTACTGCCATTATCTTATTGACAATGTCATTTTATTCTGTCAGTGGATACTGGAAAATAGTTTCAAAAATGTTGGTAATGCCTGGTAACAAACAGCGATGTTATTTTGTGGAAACAAGTAATAAAAGTTTCTCTGGCATGGTCACATAGAGGAATGTCTGATTTGCTGCTGATAGTAAACACACTGCTAATGAGCCTAACCTGGGCAAACAAAAATTAAAACACAACTCACGTCTGACATTCCCAATGAAAAGTGTTCTAATAAATGTACTCCGAGCTTTCCTCCCTCCAAAGAAATCTCTCCCGGTAGCAAGCCTCATGGTGGAAAAAGCACAGCAAACATGTAAAAGCAATTCCCCATTTGCCATTGCTTCCCTACACTTCTCGTTCGACTGAAGCCTTGTTATTGCTCTCTATTCCCTGAAGCCAGGGCTTCAGATGTTGGTGCCATTTCTCTACCCACAGAATTAGACTAGATAGAGGACCTTCCCATTCAAATCAAGAGATTTACGAGCCTCCTTTCTATCCGTTCTCATTCTGTGTCTGTGCCTCCGTACACCGGTGGTCACTGGCTGCTGATTCCTGAGTGGTCATGATACATCTGCTGGCTGCTCAATTCTCGTGGTCTTTGTAGCTGGATGATTCTTGAACCATCACAAAGCACCAGGAAAAGCCATTTCAATTTGTTTCAGCGCTATGGCTGGAGCGTGCCTCTGCATGCTGGCAGACACCTGCTCTACGGACGGTTAGCCCGAGCCACAGAATTAGAATTAGATATGAGGTGCTTTCATATTGAAACATTAAAGCAATAATCCGCAACGTTTTCATATAAATAAATGTCTCTTTTGCTTTATCGTCGATTGATACCGTACAATGGTGATTCAACCTATAAGCGGACCATGAAACCTTTTACATTTGCTGCTCCTCTGCCTCTGCATCAGGAAGTGATGTGTTTTATGTTTACGATATCCACCATGGCTGAACAGACAAAGAAAAGAGCGGTACCTACAGAAACTCAAACTTCATCAACAGAAAATCCAAGGAAAAAGCAACAGATTAATCTCTCAGAGGAAGGCAAGTGTGCAAAAAAGCAAAGGGACTGTCTCCGAGCCAAAACTAGAGTGAACATCTGCACTGCATCAGCATGAGCTGGGTTATTGTAAGCAGTCACTGTGTTTGTCAATATAACGTTATTTTGCTATTGGCTCTCAATTGTAATAGACATGTAGAAATAATGTAACTAAACAGTTATCACATTGTTTTATAAAACATGTTCATGACATATTTATGTAGTGCAGTAGTTCTGTAGACACGGTCGCTCTTAGGTACAGTCTTACATTTTGTCGTACTGTTATTTGGAGGCGCTTCATTAGTCTCAGTAGAGCAGCCCTTGCTGGTTTGTTTGGGGGTGTGGGAGCTGCTGTCAGCCCAGCGACGTCAAAGTACCGCTTTGATTTGCAGTGCGAAACATCAAAGCAATGACCATTCATCACTGTAAGTGTCACCAAAATCAATAAGACGAATCTCATGGATTAGCACGTTAAAACATTTTTAACTGTCATGATACACTAAGCAGTACCCTCTCTAACCATTGCCAGTGGCTGCATCCTTGCTAATTTATTATTGATGATTTGTTATTACCCAGTAATAACAATACATCTCCTGGTTCCTAATTCATACAGTCACTCTAGCTACCGTGTCTTTTCTACTCATGCTACCTCTATGCTCTGATCCTTACCACTGCATGCTAGTGGTTACAGGCAGTTTTACACCTGAGCTGTCATGATATGGCTGCTGGTTGCTCACACTTGCGGTCATTCCAACTGCAAATCCTCGAGTGGTCGTGACACACCAGGGGAGTGCCCTTTCTATCCACTCCAACTGGGTAGCGGGACCCTACCTCTGCACGTCGGTGGCTGCTGGCTCCACTGCCGGTTGGCCTGGCACTGCGCCGTGGAAGGCCCCTCCACGGTGTAGCCTTTGTTGCAGGAGAAGCGCACCACATCATTGTAGTTGAAGCCATCGCCTGTGGTCCGGCCATAAATAGGGCTACCGGGGTGGCCACATGTGACGGCTGAGGGCGACATGCATCATCCAGCGAAGCGAGTGAGAGGAGGTAGATAGGAGGATGAAAGTTAAAGGGGAATACAAAATGGATGCAGAGAGAGAGAGAGAGAGAGTATGGGTGTGAGAAAGAGAGTGAAAGAAAGAATTAGTGAGAGAGAGAGAATTCGATACAGTTGATCAATAGGCGACGTACAGTGACACTTATCATAGGAATATCATTATCATGCAATTAACCTTAAAGGACACCAGGGGGATTAGCAATAAAGATATGATCTCCATGGGGAAAAGGCAGCACATTTCAATACATCAATAGGTGAATAGGAGATTGAAGATCACAGCAATGAGGATATATGGATTGACTACTGACTACAGTGCTTCCTACCCTGAAGGTCAGGATGGCCCGGAGAATTGACAAATGTTCTTGCACAGTCCTGAGATGGTTTCAGGAACGCTAAGCATTCTTGGAATTTGGATTTTTTTTTTTCTTACAAACCTGTTTTTGCTCGTGAAATAAATATTTACAACCTCTAGGTTTCCCTGAATGATTAACCCATTTAAAAAGCCTGGAATTAAAATAATATTTGGTGTCTTGGGTCACCACGCATTATTTTTCTATCAGGTGTTTTGAACGTAGCATTCCTTTGTTTTTGAGAATCACTGCTCTGAACAACACTGTTTACTGTCTACAGTGTGAAATTCAGATGTAAACAAGAGGAGCATTTAAGTAGCTCTTATCCCCCGTCATACAAAAACATACACACACAAGCACACACTCTCTTTATCTTTCTTCAAAACTATCCAGTGACCACAAATGCTTTCCTTCTCTCAAACTACCCTGCAACCACAAACACACACACACACACACACACACACACACACACAACACACACACACACCCTCTCCTGCACTCAATCAGCCAGCGAGGAGAAGTGGTGTTAAAGCACTTACCGATACAAGCTGGGAGCTGTCCAGACCAGTTGTGGTCCTGCTGGCAGATTCGTACTGAGGAACCAATGAGCCTGAAGCCGGGGTTGCACTGGTAAACCACTGTGTCTCTGTAGCCAAAGTTTTCCCCAATCACCTGCCCGTTCACCATCTGCTCTGGGACGCCACAGTGACCTGCTGCAGGAACAAGGCAAAAAAAAAGCACATTTTCAACATGTTTTATTAGCTCATTTTGTTTAACTTGTATTTATCTAGGTTAGTCCCACTGAGATCATGAATCTCTTTTGCAATGGAGGCCTGGCGAAGACAGCAGGAGCACATTCAGTTACAGGCACATCAATAGAAACCTCTATTTGTATGTGTTCGTACAGGGGCAACACAACCTGTGCTATTTCAACATATCTCTTTTATAGTGTATAATAATTAAAGTATAGTGCTGTTTAGTTCACAGTATAATCTATAGCTGCAGCCAATATACTAGATGTGCTGCTGCCCTGCAATTCCCATGATAGGACTTTGGGTTTGGTGGTTTGATAGGGTTTTGGAGGATACACATTTTACACACTTTTTTTAAGCCATTACAAAGCACAATGAACTATCTAGCAGTCAATCATTTGAGAGTGTGTGTCGCGATACCTATTCAGTTCTACGTTACAGCATTTACTTTACAGTCTGCAGTGGCGGCTGCCCTACGACCGGAGGAGAGTTGCAGCGTAGGAGCATAATGGCTCACTTCTGTGATGGCTTCTGTTGTAAAAAAGGTGTAATAACATTTCCACTCACGTTTTATTGTGTGACTCTGTTTCAATAGCTTTGCATTGTGGCAACTGCATTGCAAAATTAAACGAGGAAAATCCTGATTTAAAAAAAGTCTTGAATTAAATAAACACCTGCCTGCAAACAAAATCGAGGTTGCTACTGTGTTCACAACTCACACTGGATTGGGAACACTTTTCAGTTCATTATCTCTGAATTATCATCTCTAAATTCACGTTGGCTTCAGCTCAACTTGTGATAACTCAGATATGCTTCACTCATCTACAGTAAATTCCTGAAAATCTGTCCGCTACACTCATGCACATAATCGTATTACATTCAGTTACAATAAATCCCCTTCAGAGAGGAGGAATCTTGCTGAGATTTCCACTGCCACTTAAAACCTGGGAAATTGCCACTGACTGTGAGTCTGATTTCCCTAATTCACTCCTGCACCCAGAAACTCAGCCGAGCATTTTATTATCACACTCCAGTTGCGAGCAGCCAGATCCTGTGAAGATAATGCTGAAGTAGGCTACTATACCGAGAGGTCTGCAGCTATGTTAACCCTGACAGTCATATCACCAGACAAGAGAGTGGTGCCTTTCTTTTAATGAACTGAGCCAGTCTTGAGCTGAGCTACCGCCATAGGGTTGAGGAATGGACTAATGCATGTGCCAGATACAGTCACATTCTGCTGCTGCGTGGGTTTCAATCTGGCTCGAGTGATTCTGTTACATTTCTCTCTTTTTCTCCGCCACACTACTGAGCTGAGCTAAGCTGTACTGCATTTGCTTGTTTATATATCCTCCGCAACAGCTGAAATGGTGCTCGTAAAGCTTGGCAGACATCTGGCGGTTTCGGGCCAGTTGTGGCTCTATAGCTACTCTCTCATATTTAACATTTTGGAAAGACCAAATCATGCTGACTTGGAGGCCGTACTGTAAAGCATCCCGCTCCAGGCAACCAAAAGCCAGTTGCCAGAAGTGCTCAGACATTTCCACATGATTTGCAGCTCTTTACAAGGGCTGAAGTAGTCCGACGTGTGCCAGCCCTAAGGAAAATACAAAATGGCATCATCGAGTGCCAGAGTGTTGTCAGTACGAGACAAAAATAAATATATTTCACATCTTTCCAAATGTTTTACAGTCATTGGCCATACATGCTTGGCAAGAGAACAAGTACAGCCATCCTCCGCTTACTCATCCATTCTCTTCTGGGTACGAAAGCACAAGCAAAAATGCTCCTATTGTTTCTGAACAGTTCTGCAGTAGCGTTTGACCCGGGCCATGGCTGTCTTTTATGATGTTAAAGAAAGCATTTAAGACCCCGCTTACCCAGACACTGAGTCTCCATCCCACTCCACAGGCCGGACAGGAGACACTCCCTCACAGCAGAGCCGGTTAAAACATAGCCGAGGCTACAGCTGAAAATTCCTGACGCCCCAAAGGTAGTTTGGGTCCCAATTTTCTTCCCATTAGGGGGAGTGGGCAAATCTCCACAGGAAATGACTGCAATAAGATGAAGAGGAGGCAGAAGGAAAGAGGAGGGAGATGGAGGAGGCAGAGAACGAGAGAACAAGACAAAGAGGGAGGGAGGGAGAGAGAAACAAAGAAGAGAAGTTGGCTTACATCTTCAGAGTCAATGGGAGAGCACAGTCATTTACACCCTTCGCACCGACCTTAATGCGATAAAAGAGTGACCTGTACTATTTCATGCGGAGGATAATGATGGTGTTTGCCTTTGTCCCGACATCTTTCATCATGCTGGCTGCCATTTCCTTTCACCATTACAGAGGCTATTCAGCTCTTAGGCTTCTCAAAGAGTAGTTCCCATGGCAGCATACAATAAGCCTTTATTTCCCATCCTACAATAAACAATATCTAACTTAGGCTGAGACAGGCGTAGGTGAAAAGTATAAAAATGCATTGTTGAGAGCTGCTGATTAAGTGGGCTGGGGGTACTGGGGGTGTTCTTCCAGTCTATTAAAATGTGGTAATGTATGTTTGTTTCTTTTCTGTGTCTGAGGTGAGGCTGAGGATACATTTTCAGCCTTGGCTGGATAATAACACTGAATGCTATGCTATTCTATTCCATGATGCACTGATGTTGTATTTTTTATAAGGTGTCCAAGAGAAGTGAGTTGCTCACACATCATACTGCTCCTCCTGCGTTTTCCATTTGCTTCAGTTCAATTTCCACCTTTGGAATGTGGACTTTATTCTGTATTGTTTTTATGCGATGTGTTGTCGCCTGCTGCAACAAATTCATTTATGTGATACAGTTTCCAAGATTTATTACATGCTGTACGAAAAACAAATTCCACTGGCTTTGGTTACGTGGCTGTCAAAGAACCGGAACATGAACGCAGTTTATCCTTCCCCGCTCTGTTCCATTCTTCGGTTTGTAACAATGAAGAGGCTACTCACTTCTACACCGAGGCCTCTCGTTCCTCCAGCTCCACGCCCCATTGGCCAAGCACTGGATGTGGGCGGGGCCAACGCGGTAGTACCCAGGGTTGCAGGTGAAGATAATTTTGGTTCCGTACTCATAGTGCGAACCGTTGACTATCTTCCACTTGCCGTGGTCCAAGGAGAAGGAGCTGAGACTGGGACACATCATGACTGTGGAGCAAAAATAAATAAATGAATGAATAAATAAGAGAGGGGAACAGGAGGGAGTTGTTTGTTTTGGCTTATTCCACTGGATTCATTCTATTTCCATTTGTTTTCTGATCCCTTTAACGCACACTACCGAGTCAAAACCCGATACGTACGTTCAACAACTGCACAATGTACTGGTACTACAAATAGTAGCGATGAAAACTTGAAGGCAAACACAAGAAGTAGAATAAACTAATCCATGTGTTAAAATGTAAATAGCAACTTTCCTAAGCTGTTATATAAGTGTTCTTTCACCACAAATGGCTGTTTATGAGTTGGAGATGCTGAAAGCCAAACGAGTTTAAAAGCAGATTCTGTTTCCCTGTTTGTTTTGTGAGGCATATACAGCAGAAAATAAACACTGGCCTCCAGAGTAAGCACTGTTGTGAATCACTTGTTACACTGACTATCAAACTTCTGTCAGTCAACTACTGATGGTTGGACTGGAGTGTAGTGCTCTCAACCCAGAGCCTCTCTCTCTCTCTCTCTCTCTCTCTCTCTCGCCTACGGGTTTGTGTGGTAACCACCTGTTGTGGTTACTCTTTCTTGCATTACACCATCACCCCATCGCTCTCGTCGTGATGTTCCATCATGTTTCCATGTCTTTTCATAACTACCTAAAAATGTTATTCCTTCCTGATTTGTTAATATTGTGTTCATAAAATGGGTATTCTGATTTCCACTACAGTTGGACTCGCTGTGGAGAAAAAACAGCTGAAAACCATGTAGCTATATTAAAGCTATGAAAGTATTCCTAGTACGCTATCTAGTACCCTCGAGCCCTGAAGTTGTAAAATACATTCTGCTATATTCCTGTAAAGTATTCTTACTGTACCGTCCTATAGTGTGACCCATTTGCAAAATTCTCTGATAATACATGACTTCCTCAGAGAACTCATCAAATTCCCAGACTTTCCCTGTATGGAATACATCTCTCAAAATTCCATGATATTCCAGGAATTCCACGACCAGCAGGAACCTTGTTCTATATTCTCATTCTCTCTCTTAAACCCAGCCCATCAGTCTTCTCTGTCACTCTCTCATGTCCTCTTCCCTCCTCTCCCTCTACCCCCACTTCTCTTGCTGTGGTTGCTCCGTCTCTTTGAATCCCTCTCGCCTCCCCTAGCCCCTCTGTCTGGTCCTGCCTCCTCCCTCTACCCCGCTACTCACCGCTGCAGCGGGGTATCTTGTTGTGGTTGCTCCAGGTGCCGTCCGGCTGGCAGACTGTGGTCGTCAGCTCCTTAGAGGAGAGCCGGTAGCCACTGTTACAGAAGTAGGTCACGCGTGTGCCGACGGAGTAATCAGCAGCCAGCACACCTCCGTGCACCGGTGCACTCGGCACGCCGCACGACACCGCTGGAGGCAGCAAGAGGAGGATTGGAAATGCACACATGCATACGTTTATGACATATACTGATAGGACACGCAGAGAGAAGCCTCTTAAACATGGGCACTCATGTGTAGGCACGCATTCATTCATGAGTCGCAAAAAGTGCTATATACGCATACAAACAAGCATATAGCACCCACACACACATACAAAAACACACACAAAACACACACATGGCCCCTCGCCCCGCAGAGCCCCCAGACCACACAGAGAACTCATGATGCCTGATGAAAGATGGTTGTGAGGCATTTATCATCACAGCCAAGTGGGAGAGAGAATAAAGGGGGGGGAAATCAACATCTGCAGGCCCGCACTAAATGGGAACAATTATAGAAACACACACAACATAAAACGCAGCAGCAATGGTAGCAGTACACTGTGAAACGTCGTAGGTAGCTGCCTGCCTACTTGGCTTGAAGCCACTACATTCCTCACATGAAAAGAGACGAAAATGAAGATTGCAGGATATTACGGAATACTGTGACTCCATCCTCAACTCCATAACCCTTCAGCCATAGATAGTATCTTTAATGGTTTCAGAGTGTGTCTTGCCCTGTCCACTCTGCAGCCCCACACAATGAGCCTGATAAACATAGGAGGTTTCAGTTTTTTCGACTGCTCAGCATCCCAGAATAATTGGTTTCTTTCAGACCGTAGTAAGTTAGAAGGTCAACTGGTACATTGCTGTAGGGCAGCGCTTCTTCTGAGATGCTTGAAAAATAGCGATAGATAGAAGTAGATTCTCAAAAGATAGTAAACACCATACCATATTATATATATAGAAAGAAAGAAAGAATTTAGTAAATATATCTCCACATATCTCTTGTAGTCATCTCCACAAAATGTAATGAATACCAAAACAAATAAATAAAGAATTGCGTATAGAGTTAAGAGGAAAGCATTCCACCATCTTTGGCTGTATTAATCTTTTTGAGGAGTTATTTTCAAAATAATGTATCATAGGCCATGCCGACACCTGACCTCTGTCATCTATTCTAAATAATAATGATCATGGAAAGTAATAATGAAGCAACATCTGCAATCAAATGAATGCATTAATAAAGTTTAAAGGAAAGCGGCCTCACTCTCCATGGTGCTACGCATCCTAACGAACAAGTTAATTTACACCGGAGTGAATAAATCACAGAAGTGAAATATTGTGAAATATATTTGAAGTCATTTTAAGGGTGTAAATGTTTTGACTCAAGCCTGCATCATAAAAAAACACAATAGAGCATAACATCTGTCGTATGTACTGTGTGTATGTGTGTGTGCACTATTGCGTGTGTGCATGCACACATGTGCACGTGCCCATCAAAGCAGCCAATTAGCTGAGTGAAACCAAACAACGGCACAGACACCAAATGCTAAGGGGGAGTTAGCCAAAGTAATTTGAAGAAGTGGAAATTGACAGAAGAAGAGGGGATTGATTTCTGTTTCCTTTCCACCTGACAGGGCACTTGCTCTCAATCAGGCTGGATTCAGTTCAGTTGCTAACAACACAGGCGTAGGGCTGGGGCTGAGACACTGTGACCCCTCAAGCATCCGCCTGTCTGCCTGCTGAACACGGGGGTGCAGAGGCAGTGACCAGGACAAGAGGGAAACGGGAAGGGATTCGGAAATAAAAGGCTGCCAGTGCCAATGAGCTCACCTTGACATGCAGGAACTGGCGAGTCCCAGGCGTAGTAGCCATAGGAGGTCTTCTTGCAGACAGCTGTGCCCTTTCCGATCAGCTTGTAGCCCCTGTCGCAAGCCCAGCGCACCATGCTGTTGAGATGGCCCCCGGTCTGGCTCACTACAAAGCCATGTTGAGGAGAGTCTGGGGTACTGCAGTACATCGCTATGATGGATGGAGAGGAAAGAGGAATTGAGGGGAGAAGAGGGGAAGAACAGCAAGGGAGAGAATGTAGGTATAGGGAAGTAAAGGAGAGGGGACGGAGAGGAGAACAGAAAAGTAGAGATTAAAAGAGAAGATGAAAACTGAGAAGAGAATAAGGATGAGATGCATTAACAAAACTACAATATAAAAAAAGATTCAGGTGAGAATTTGTATCCACAGAAAGATAATGAGGAAAAAGGCCTGAGGAGTGTCAGATCTATTTAGCACTAGGGCTGCATGCCACACACTTTATTACCATTCCTCTCTGGCCTATGGGCACGCACATATTGCATTTGCTTTAACACATACAATACAGGTGCCTCCTCCAGATATTTGTCCCATAGCCTTCTTTTCCTTCATCTTACAGTCCGCCGAACACAAAAAAAGGTAGATTTGATTTTCAGAATACAAGCACCGCATAGCCGATGGGACAGAAAATCCAAGGGAGGGCTGTGTGCTTCCGCCAACGCTGTCAAGCCTTCCTTCAAATCAACATGACTGGGAGAGAATAGGGATTTAAGATGAAAAGACATGTACTGGAGTTGAGGTCAATTCTTGTTGAAGTCAATCAAGTCACAGGGTAGTTTTGCTTACAAAATTCATCACACCAAATAGCTTTCGCAGTAAAGCCCTTGTGTATTAAATATAATGGAGAGACAACACATAAAAAATGAATGCCTTTTGTTCTTTTTTTTTGAAAATTATTATTAATGCATTTCAAAAGGAAGAAGATCCCCTCTGCTGCTCTTGCTTAGCACCGCTTGCTTTATTAAAGATCCAATTAAGAATTTAAAACCTTTTGAAATGAAGGAGTGCAATGCAGCATGCGAGCCTCGCCGTGACTTTCTTCCTCCCCCGCGGTTTCTGTGTCCTATTCGGAGCCGTTGTAATTGTTGCAGATTACAAATGAATTGTTTTAAATGAACTCATGATAAAACAGAAGTGACCTCAATGAGTAATACCCTCAATCAGTCACAACATACTGTAAAACCAAGGGTTCACCTTATAAACGAAGTAATCTAATTGCATTAATTAAGTACAAGTGCTTCAATTTCAGCTCTGAATTTGATTACAATACTCAATGCAGTGGGATCACTTACGTTAAGTTATGTGAATGCAGCATAATTGCATACTAAGCCCATGACTTTTTTTTCACAGTTCACAAAGAGACACATGAAAGAACATTCACATAGCATTGATAAAGAGAGAGTATGATTATGAGCAGGATACATACTTTGATACTCACCCACGTATCTGATGTGGAAGCCGCGGCGGTTGGTGCCGTGGTCAGAGGACCAGCGCAGTAGGAGCTGGTGGCCCGTGGTGGTCAGGCTGAAGGGCGTGTCAATGTCACCGCTCAGCGATGCCAAGCCCTGGCTGTAGATGTTGGGGCCTGCACAAAGACAAAGAGACACGGACACACACACGGAGAGTTGCATGGAGATGGAGCCACGTCAGAAAACGAGCGCACACGCAGACAGACGGAGATACGCATCTTGCAATTATCGGCACTGCATAGAATGAATTACAGATACGCTGATAAGAACAAACCTGTCGTAAATATCAATGACATTTCTAATGGCATCTGAGTAACATTGGTTCTCAATATCAATAATTCAGCTGTAAATAACACATTCACAACATTCACAAATGAAATGTTTGTGCAAAAGATCAAAGACGTATGCCAAGCATGTTTTACCACTAAGAAGAATGAACTCAAATTCAAAAACCCATGTAGTTGCAGTTGAAGTAGTAATTTCACCACCCACCATCAAATATTTCCAAGATATCGAACTCCTTCTCCGTCTGGAAGAGTTCAAAGTGCAGAGTGATGTTGTATCCCTTCTCCACGTTGATCAGCCAGGAGCACATCTGGAGGTTGGGGTAGTTCTCAGGGTAGCCCGGACTCAGGATCACCCCCGTTGAGTCAAAGCGCACCTCGTGGGCTGGGCATTGGACTGAGGTGATGTGAATGAGAGAAAAAAAGGATAAGGGTAAGGCAGGGTTAGCGGAAGAGAGGGATAGAGGAAGAATAAAACAAAGGGAGCGGGAGTGGGATGAGCAAACATGGAGGTAGGTGAAAGAGAGAGGTGAAGACAGTGGAGGCAGAAGAGGCAGTGGAGACAGGGAGGGAGAAAGAGAGAGAGGTAAGTGTATATGGATGGCAGAGGGAGAGGAGAGGTGAGAGGAGAGAAGACAGGAATGGCTCCACTGTGACTGTGGAAATTACTTTGAAATAATAACTGGTCCTGAAACAATTACATTTCAGCTCGACTGATATTGCACCTCAGGGCTGAGACGGTGACTCTGCTGTTGTCGTCAAGCTCCCCTGATAGCCATCTATCAAATAATACTTCTCAGCATGTGAGACAGCTAACTTTGTATGGAAAAATGGTGTGTGTGTGTGTGTGTGTGTGTGTGTGTGTGTGTGTGTGTGCAAGTCTGTGTTTCTGACTGTGTTCGTGTGTGTTGGCTCTGAGCGTTCCCTTCATTTCCTGTAGGGTGACACATCTGAAATAATGACTGCTGTTCTTTTTTTCCCCTTCCTTTTTGTGGTAACAGAAATTTCTCTTCAGGGCCACTAGTGAAGAAACATGACACACATAAAAGGTTAATGCGAACAAATGTTCCAGATAAAAAGGTCACCGAAAAACAATCAGACAAAGGCAGAAGGAAAGACATGTAACACCAGGCAAAATGAAGAATCCTGGTGGCGAGATATTCAGAGTTTCAACTGGTTGAACTACAGTAGCTCTGACGGGTGTTTCTGCAAAAAAATAAACTTTTGGGTCTTTTTCTGATTGACAACAATTCATTTTTGAAATTACACAATGCACTGAAAGGTCTTTGTGGTCCCCAGGATCATGAAACTTTCTCAGTATCTAAATGACAATGTAAACAGCAAAACAAGTTATCAGCTCCTTTTGTTGGATCCTATAAGGTTCCTAAACCTTTTAGCTAATCAAAATGACTTTTCCAAACTATTCCATGACATATAGCACAGTTTCCATGACCAATATTTGTCGCAGTCTTATTTCTGTCTAACTATCACTTAGGACCGATACGATCAAATGTCTGATTTGGGTTTTTACTCCTCAAAGTTAAGTGGATTAACACGCAGCCAAGATTGACATTAAACATTCCACTATTTAGAAAAAACATTATCATCAAATTCCCATGACATTTCCAAAACTATATGCACCTGTTCCATTTTCTTGTATTCCACGACTTTTCCAGGTTTTCCATGACCGTAGGAACCCTGACTGTACTATACGAGCCGTGTGGGGGCAACTATCTCTCAATTCAATCCATACAGAAAATAAAACAACAATTTAATACAAAAAGCAACATTTCCCCTCCACCATTGGTCGGCAGACAGTTTGTACGAAACATCAACACCAATGTTTTATTAATAATAAAATATAATGTTGTGTCTACCTGGGCTATTTTTGTGACATTTGTTTTCTCATTTTTCAGAATACAATCATACATTTCTTGCTGAGCTGGTTAACCTGCAAGGGATATTGACTGCAACCCTTCTATGTAGGCTTCCCAATGGCTTACTCCACTGACTCTCTCTTCTCATGTCTTCTCATGTCTTTTTCTCTGTAACCTGCTACTTTGCAAATCTGACACATAATTTACGATGTATAATGTCTGAAGCCTGAAGCCAACAATGAAGTTCAATCTCTTGAATTACTCTTAAGTGTCCTTTGTCTGCTCTGTACATGGGTCAGTGTTGAGTTATGTGGATTTATTCCCTGCTGTATTATGCTGCTTGGAGATATAGAACTGACTCACTTGGCAAGATATCACACACTGTACTGAGAGCCATCTATTTAGTCAGAGTTTTGTTACTGAAATCACTACTGAGCCATCAATATTACCCAATGCTTCCTGATAAAATGTTTAATAAGCTAACATTGCCAGGCAACACATGAAAGCCAGTCTCTAGCCAGTAAGCAGAGTTATGGCTTAAACTGCTTTTCCTCAAAATGTAGGTGCAGGGATTAAAAACTGAATCAAGGGAGGCTTAAAACAGTTTCGGGCGCCTCCACGTTGTAACTTTTTAAGATACAAGGATTTAAGTGTACCATGATAAGGACAGTGAGTCACCATGGAAGTGGACTGGAGCATATAATGTTTTCAAATGGGGGTTTGGCCGTACTATAAATCTGGAACCTAGATTAGTCGAACACAAATGCAATGCAGCCTGTCCTTCGCTCTCCAGATGTAATACTGTTGATGCTCATTACTATAATCTGAAATAATGCACTGTGGTTTTAAGACATGCTTTAACATATACAGAGTATTATCTGCACCACAACCAGAATGGAATGCAACCATTTCAGTGTGATTTCTTTAAAAAGAGCTGGTCTTGGCATTTGTCAAATCCTTCAAATGCTGCAAGATGTGTCTTAGTAATGCAATGTGCCAACCACCAACTGTTTAATCATACACTCAGCATGCTATACTTACGGCATGACAATGCCATGCTAACAAATGTTATATAGAGTTAGCTATAGGAGGATCAGTCTGTAAAGCTGCTGAGTACAGGGAAGCTGAAGGGAGAGCTATTAGTTATTCCAAATTGCATAACATTTTCATTAGATTTTCTGACAGGAAAGTGAAAATGAACAAGAGCATGAAGAGAGAGAGAGTAATGTGACAACATTGCATGGGCCATATTCGCCGCCGATGTGGCGGCTGGTTTACCAGGCAAACACAGCAGTCAGCTCAATTGTGTCTCTAACCCTTGATCAAAGCTACAGCATAACCTTGCTCACAGGCTTTCACAAAGAGGAAGCCTGGGGAAACAGCTTAAAAATAAGGGGTATTTTGGGGTGAAAATGCACAGCCATGCAAGGACATTTCAGTGTTATCACATAAGCATAAGAACACACAATTAACAGCACAAGACAGCGGGGTTGACAGAAAACAAAGGCGAAACTGGATAACACAGGAGAATTATTTCTTCCTGCCCTATCGGCAAGGAGTCCACAGGAAATGGCTCTTTTACAAGCTTACTGTAGCAGTCTCTTGGATGTGGATAGCGGGTCAAGTCAAATCAAGTTCAACTTTACATGTCCCAAGGAAAGCAATTAGTTTTGTGCTAGAGGTGGCACAAGGACATATCCAACACAAGGATGTGTAATGAATCCTTGACTACAATAATGAGGTGATCCATGAAAATGTCAAACTGGAGTTACTATTTCTAAAGTCCTAAAATAGTCTTAACCATGCCCATCTGATGTTTAAGGCAAGTACAATTCCATCCAGACATATAATATAATATCATCTAACCCTATTTTGATGTACACCAACCAACTATGCATTTCACTGCTGTGCACTTTATTGTTCCTGTCTACTCAATTTCATTGAGGATGTTAAGGAGTCACAACTCTCATTAAACACGTCGTGTTGGTTTTCTCTGAGCTGGGACATGAACTTTGTTATGCCTGGTCACCCACTTAGCACGACGTGGATAAGATGACGGGAACTGTCTTGGCAGTGTACAGTATGAATGATGTATGAGAGAACGTGCTGTCTGACCGAACAAGGATCAAAATAGAGTTTGAAAACGTTTCAAATGCCGTTCTGGGATTGATTGCCTGGCACAATGAAACCAATTGAATAATGAAGGAGCTCCTCCCAGAATAGTCCCAGCATAGCTCGCCCATCTGGAACTCGCAGGTTAATGCAATCGCTCAAAGAAAAATAACAAAAGGGCAAGAGAGTTCTTCTGGAAAAAAGACAAAACAAAAACAAAACCCAAATTAAATTATTTCAAACTATTCCTATTGTCTCCCATCTAATAATCTGGGCAGGTTCAAACAAGCAATTCCATCCATGTCCGACTTAATGGGATATTCTACACTGTTGGACCATACTAACCTGAAGTACGTCTGCATGCAAGACATTTGCTATCTAGTCTTTCCTCTGTTTCCTATCGCTCTTCACACTTTACTCCCTGAGAAGCTAACAAGTGCGCTAGTGCTTTCTAGGTGCTCAGGTGGAGGGATGAGGTGGGGGGTGTAGGGGTCTGTGTGTGTGTGTGTGTGTGTGTGTGTGTGTGTGTGTGTGTGTGTGTGTGCGCGCGCGCTGCGGTAACTTTGTGTTGCAACTAAGAGAATTGCTGAACAAAATATTTAATTCATGGGTTGACTTAGCCACTACAGCTAGAAAATCACCGAGCTACCAGGCTGTGAGAGAGGCGCTTGGCCCTGACACCTAATAATAAGGCTGACGGACTTCTATTTAACAAAGTAAAAAAAAAAGAAGAAAAAACAGGGAATTAAAAATGCTAGTAAGGACCGGGTGAAAATTAACTCTCTGACCCATTGCAGTACAAGGTTGGCACAGTTGTGTTCAACGCTTCCACACACTTATATCAATGCAAATTTCACATAATTGCTATGCTTTTGGTCTCGTTGACCTTTGTCGGCGCATACAATAACAGAGCTATCCGCTGGGAGTACTACCTTTATGCATAAAGACTCCAGCGATGAGAGGAGCTTACTGATGTTGAATCAGCGGTCAGGTCACTGGACTTTATGAGCTTTGATATTACCATATGTTGCTTTACTGTCCATAAATCCAACTGAGATCAGCTGAATGCTTACTAGTAGGAGCAAAAAGCACCAGCCCCAAAATCTGCTGCAAGGGGGAGAACCAAGATATCAAGTCAGACATCAAATAATAACCGCAAAGGATAAACAAGTAGGTTCCAGATCAGCAGTCCTATTCTAAGATGCTTTGTGAAGGCAGGCTCTGGGCTTGTAGAGTGTCTGTCATGCCTTGATCACAAGTCCAACATGATTACTTGCGGTTTCTAGAAATAAAGGGACAGAGATGCTCATCAAGACTTGTAGACAAAGGACTTCAGGGCACTTCAAAAGATGCCTATCCGCAGGGAATAGAAGGTTTCCGTGCGCTCTGTTGTCTGCACCAGAGATGTATTGGCAAGACAGACAGGCTGATGGCATTTGTTTGTAGTCTAAGCTAAATC
Source organism: Hoplostethus atlanticus (assembly GCA_034670405.1). Lineage (NCBI taxonomy): Eukaryota > Metazoa > Chordata > Actinopteri > Trachichthyiformes > Trachichthyidae > Hoplostethus > Hoplostethus atlanticus. Next base: position 8,534,320 of record JAXDDX010000005.1, on the reverse strand, counting down.
TCTGATGCAGACAACACAGACATCTCTTTTCCATTCCTCGTTGTTTGAATTGCAATATTTTGAAGCACCATATATCTATCAAATCCATGGTGCCATTCCAGCAGGGATGAAGGGGTATGATGTAACCTGTCCATCTCTTTCTAGGGAAAACACTATAGAAAACAACTATGACTAGCCACCATCTACTTTTTGACATTTCAGCAAATCACCCCCTGATGAAGCCTTCCCTTTCTGGGAGGTGCTGCCGATCTGTAATCAGTTTCGCACTGATTGACCACAATGAAGTGTAAGTTTCAGGGGAGTCCCAGGTCTGTGATTTTGGATCAGTAGTACTCTGAGAGGCTTGATAAATTAGAATAGGGATACTGTGTGCCGCCCGGAGCCCGCTAGCTGGGACCCTGCTGGCAGTTTGTTAAATGATGCATCAAGAGTGGGTGCTGCTGACTGCAACCAACCTTGGCAGATTGGCGTCAGAGACACACACACACACACACACACACACACATATGCGCCTATATACTCTCACACACTGAATGAAACCAACCTTGACAGACTGGCGGGGGTCCATCCATTTGTAGCCTCTCTCCAAGTCGACAGGTCAGAATCTCACTGCCCACCAAGGTGAACCCTGGCAGACACGAGTACCGAATAATGTCCCCTGTGAGGTCATTTTCACCAACAAGCACACACACACACACGGGCCGCAAGTAGAAATGAATACACACATCCATCCATACCCACACACACACACACACACACACACACACACACACACACACACGGTCTTATGTTAGCAAAAGCCACATGAGTAGCAGCACTTGAAACAGTAATCAACAACACATTTTCTAATGAAGATTGACATCCCCTTAGTAAGCTGGCGTAAGACACTTCATTACAAACAATTACACACACAAAGTCTCCTACTCACAAAAATGCGCACACACACGCACAATCACAGTGACTGACATACACAGACACATGAAATCGCACAATTAAACACATATGCAAGAGAGCCACTGGCCTTAAGATTTCCACTTCACTTTGCTAATCACTTCTGAGCATTGACAATACAAACAGACATAATTAGCCCTTCCCTCAAACCAACACATTAGTACATAAATAGAGGTATGGGTGGAGAGAGAAGGCATGAACCAACACACAACACATCAATATATAAAACAGATGAACAATCAAACAAATGTGCATATGGTGAAATAAATATTTAATACAGACAAATCTGCTTCAAACACGTCAAACAGTTATTGATTATCTGAGAGCAATTAAGACACACATAAACAAACTGACTGGTTTGAAGGAGTAAATGATGTGAACTGATGGGTGAATATATGGATGAATTAATATGACTATCAATTTGATATTGTGCCTATTCAGATTTACTCCTCTGTCCAGGGCATTCCGAGGAAATGACTTTATATCTGTGGCTTTTATTTTTTGTATGCGTTGTCCCTTGCACATTAACAAAACAAAATAGAATAAGACAAACCTATTTCAAACTCGTCATCATCGGTTAGGGTGGTGGCGTTGGCAACAGGAGGGGGTGGATGACATATTCTCAGCTGGTACGCTGTTGGGGGAGAGGAGAAACACTGAAACAAGCAATACAGGGACCCTGTGTGTGTGTGTGTGTGTGTGTGTGTGTGTGCGAGAGAGAGACAGAGAGAGAGAGAGAGAGAGAGAGAGAGAGAGGGAGAGCAAGAGTGTTTGTGCGTGCACGTCTGTATGTCTGTGCATGTGCAAGTGTGTGTATTTTCTATTTTAATTGCATCCCGTTCTTTACTTTCCCATCATCCTCAAATTTGATTAGGCTGTAAATTGCCACCTATCGCCATTCATGATCATCAAAAAGCAATCACTAATTCAACTGAGATCAGGGACATTTTATTATTAATCAACTTCTTTTTGAATGGGGGTTTTAATAGTGCAGCCGGAAGATGGGCGTGAAAAAGCATTCATCATTTATCATTACACAGAATCGGGAGTGATACCATGTGGCAAAATGATCGAGAAAGGCCAAATAATGGCTCATAAAACAAGCCCAGAAAAAAATAAAAATAAAATTAAGGGGCGATCCAATATGGAAGGACAAGCTTGTTCCTTTTCTGTGGGCTTCATTAGTACACCCAGGTCCCTGCAGTCTGGAGTTTTGAAGATCAAATTAATAACAGCTATTAGAGAAGCATGGCACTTTAGAAAAGGTCTTTGCTTAGATGGTACATAAGGGGAGGTTACCGTGGTAACGTAGCACAAAGAAGCCGCTGGTGCTGAAGTCGCTGTGGAACTTGATGAGGATCTGATTGGCGGTGGTGGACACACCCTCCTGGGCGGAGTTGCCACTAAACTGTCCGATTTGGGGCGAGGCCTGGTCAGGTCCATCCCTTGAGAGAGAGAGAGAGAGAGAGAGAGAGAGAGAGGGAGAGGTGTGGGGGGTAGGAAAGAACCAGAGTGAGAGATTGAGAGTTGGGGAGTGTGGGTTATACAGAAAGAAAGAGGGGGTGGTCTTTGGTCTTTGAAGAAACACCAGCAATAAGTTGTGTGGATCAAAGAACTAGTCTGGTCTGCACCATAGACCCAAGAGTCATTCTGATGATCTGAGAGAACTTTTCACATTAATCAACAGTGTTGGCGTAGTAGTTGAGTATGTGCTAGCTGATGGGGTAGTATACTACTGAGGAGGTGGGCATATTTTTGACCCCTCCAGTCATATTACATATTGATAGGGAGTACAGTTGAGGGGGAAAAAAATCATACTCGTGAGAATTGTGATTCTGACTTTTCCAATTCTGCATCGAAATTGACTTTTATAATATAACTTTTCTTTCTGGGGTTTGTGTAACTTCACACCTTCTAACATTGTAAATAAATAAAGAACAGTAATGTGATCTTCTGTTTTATTAAAAGCAGATGATCAAACAACAAGAATAGATATACAAAGACATGCACAGGTTAAGTATTATTTAAATAAAAATGGAAACTTTAAGAATGTCACCACTGCAGGGAAGGGTGAGGCACTTCATTGCTTCTCACCACATGAAGGTGTGTGTTGCCATAGCAAAATCATTTTTTTGCTAGGCCTACTTATTTGTTGAAATTATTAATATTCTGTACATGTATGTCTTTTATGGGGGTTTATAGTGGAAAAATGAATCACGATGCACTGAACTGAAAACCATGATGCATCAAGGACTGACACCCTGAGAATGACAACTGAAATCAAACTGTGAGACCCTGAAGATCCCCGGTCAGGTCAGAATACTCTTCTATGCAGAGAAAAGGGGGGTGTATCCATGGGTATACTGTATACATTACATGTTAAAGCACAATCCAAACCTGACAGGACATATTTATGCGACAAAGGTCACGCGTTTCAAGCTGTCAACCACCAACCAACTCCTTCAGACGGCCATAAATCACACAACAGCTGCAGAGAGGAGAGATTAGTGCACTGCGGTGTCCATAAACAGCTAGGCAACAAAACAAGAGCACATCCTAATAATGATTTTCTATAAAAAAAAAAAAAAAAAAAACACTTTCTCCGCAAGGGTATGTAATAGAAACGTGTCATTATTGGTAAAGCCATTGGTGAGGCATGCATTAGCCACACACCGCAGAACACAGGAGCATCTCCACTAATGAGAGCACAAGATTCCTTTCCATCCCTTAAGCCCTTGTGGGAACATTGGTATGATCTGTATCTGAAAAACGTCGCCTGGATATCAGGTCACGTCTTCCCACGAGATGCACACGTCAGAGCAGAAAAGCAAAAGATTCATGTGCGAACGCCGTATTTTTCCTATTTATATCATTGCCACTTTTGCACAGCAGAAGCGTGTCATTACTAGCACTATCGGGAAGCTACAGGCCCATTCATCTAAACTAGGTGCGCTAAATGCATTTTTGTACCTTCTTGTATCTTTAATATCCTATATATTAAAAAAAATCTTATTACAGTTTCATTCTACAGTGATCAGCGAAATGGGAGACGGCAGTCAGGCAGGGAAATGAAACGTTGCTATCAGGGGACAGATTGTTTATGCGCTATTTCATTTGAAAACAGTAGTGCCAGTAGCTCCCTCCTCGCCTTCTGTATGGCAGCCTCAGACGCTGGAAGGCATTTCCCACCTCTATTTCCCATGAGGATAGGTCCACGAACGCCTGAGGCTTACCGTACTATAGACGGAGAGAGAGAGAGAGACAGACAGACAGCTTTGGTGAAAGTATAGACTGCTGCTGTACAATTATCTGTGAAAAGAAGAGCTAAAGGCTGCATCCAAGCAAACATCCAAAAACACTCACTGGAGAGCTGGAGTTGTAAAGGAATAAGTGTTTAAAACATCTACCATAAGTTTAGTGAGTGGAAAGGGGGAGAGAGGGAACTTATCCGTGAGACTGTTAGAGGCAAACGCAGCGACCTGGGCTTTTTCTTCAGTTTCCTTAACTTATTTTCATCAGGTACCACTTCATGAATGGTGCAACAGCATGGGTGTGACGCAAAGACATTGGCAGTAAACAACCGAACAAACAAGAATCCGCAGATGTCTAGACAAAAGGCAAAGTAATAGGATGGCTGCTGGCTCATCAAATATGTATGTCACATCAAACGCTGTGAGCAAAAGCTGTCCAACTGGCCCAGGGCTGTGACATTTAGTCAATTGTTGAATCCATTGTGTACAGCGTTTGAGCTCGCTGTTCCAACACTTAAGGCAAAAACCCAGCCAAAAATAGTTGCTCTGATGATCTCGGATAGGTGAGTCTAGATTTGTGTACAAGAACAAGTATTTCCCAAAGTTAGAAACCGAAGAAAGAAGACTTCAGTCATCAAACAAACCTTTGGGGACCTGCTCCATTAGCAATGCACAGCATACGATACAAACTTTGTGGACACTTTGACAGTGCCAAGGGAGGTTTTCCAAGGATACAGGTACAACTGTTAGTGCTACTATAAAATCTGCTTCATTGTAAACCTCAAATAAACATCCATCAAACTCCTATACATTGTCAATGGAGGGGCTCTTCTATACATCAATGTATAGAAATGTTTTTAGAAAACAGAGTGTATCTGATGTGTGCCACAAGGCAATGATTTCTGAACAATGGGCTGGTGATCTAACGGAGAAAGGAATGAGAACTTACCACACAGTGATGTAGTCGTAGATCGGCTCTGTGTTGATAACAGAGAAATTGATGTAGATGCCATACCCCGGAGGTACCCTGACCATCCACATGCAATCCTGGAAGTGTGGATACTCGGCTGGGTGTCCAGGAGAGTAAATTGTGCCATTCATGGATGTAATATTCCCGCCACAGAGAGCTAGAGGGAGGGAAGGAAGTCAGAGAGGCTGGATAAAAATGCCAAGCCCTTCCATGATTTACCTCAACTCATAAAACTTGCTTTTATGGCTGACCGCCACTAACTGTTGATAAAACAAACCATAACTGCATGTTATTGGGTTATCACTGAGATATTGGGGGGTGTGTATGCACCTGTAAGAGACAACTGAAGGGGATGGTTACTAGATGCGGTGAACTTGACACTGAGTAGTTTTGACAGTAAAACTCCCCCGTCGTAACCCTTCAGATGGAATGTGTTAAAATTTGACTTTGAACTGCGAGTCAAATCCAAGGCGCAGCCCCTCCGGTTCAAATAAGGGCTGGGAAACCGCCAGGGAGAATGTGGTCTCCATGGAGCAAAAGAAAAATATTTGTTATTTGTTCTCAGACAAATACTAAGGTTGCTCCTGGATTTCGGAAATATTCTCTAAGGATTAAAAGAGCCTTTACTACCGCTTCGCTTGACTATGACTGACTATGATGAATGGAAAGTCTCAATTCATAATGACTGAACATCTGAGTTAGAATCTCCTTGAAATTTACTGCATAGAGAGGCACGATCGGCGTTGTAATAAAGACTTGAGAATGCTTCATATATCATTATAAAGGGTTGTAATGGTTTATAGTTTAGGGGTGGGCTGGGAGGAGGGGTTGGACTACAAGAAGACTAAAGCATCTATGATGAATGATTGTAAACAGATAATAGTTTCAAAGACCTTGTTCTTTACTGGATAACGAACATGGAGAAGCAATCACCATCTTAGCTTTAGTCCATGTCTCTGAAGCCAGCCAGCAGTTTCCATGGCTCTCCCAAGAAATTTGTGACATAATTAATGGAGGGATTTGTTAGCACAGGTTATTAAAACACCTTCACACTACAGAGTTTTGATCAAATGTTTGATACAGTGTTTGATCAAACTGTGTGTGTGTTGGTGCTGGAGCACTATTGACTATATCAAATTATATTATTGAATCTGTTAATAATTACTCGTAGGTTATTTGAAGTAAACCTTCATGTGGCGGTGCTGCAGATCTAACCGATGATACAGCATTTTTGGGGAGAAATGTTCCATGTACGTGAAAGACACTGGCTGGATGCCTGTCGTGTTTGTAAAAGACACTGGCAAGTCACCTTCACAGCGAGGCATGGGGTGATTCCAGTTTCTGCTGACTCCATGCAAACAGGTGAGAGAGGCCTCCCCCAGCAGAGTGTAGCCCGACAGGCACTCGAATGAGATGGTCATCCCCACGCTGAAGTCCTGATCGATCACGATGCCGTTCTGGAACGGCCGTGGGTCCGGACACCTCTGCAGTTCATACGCTGGAGACAAACAGACCCACACACAGCAAAGGAAGTCAGGGCAATGAATCAAAGTATATAATGGTAAAATATAACACTACTTTAAGTATCTAAGGTGACCTCAGAAAACCAAAGCTTGAGCCTCCATACAAGCTGTTAAGCATACAAGTACCTGATCTTGGATCACTGGTCAGATGTAGTGGCCAGTAAACTGATGGCAGATCAGAAGTCCATTACTGAGACCCCTTATCCACATTGACTCTGGGAAATAACATAACTCTCTGACTCAGCCAAGACTATTAGTATTCAAGGATATGTACTATTGGATTTTTTTCCAACAAACTGCAAGAATCCCAGAGGATACAGGCAAAACACTGAAACTGACAATTGGTTATCTTCAAAGCTTTTGGGAAGAGGCTCAAAGAGTCTGTGACTTTACAACCCTAATCTCAAAAACGGCCTCTCTCGGCCTGAAAAGCAACACTGCTTCTCTTTCTCAGAGAGTATTCTATAACATCTTGTAACCTTAAAACCTCGTTCAAAACGTCTGCCTTGCCTGTCTGTATCTAACCTGACTGATTGTACTTTAAGTGTCCCATTACCCCCCTCTTCCCCATCAACTACTACACTGATAGGACCCAATTGTAACTTTACAACAAGGACCAATCTTTGCCCCTCACCCTGGTAGACAATGTGGAAGCCGGGTTTGTTCTGCGAGTAGTCGCTGTGGAAGAAGAGAGTGGTCTCATGGGTGGTGCTAAAGAGAGAGTCGGGCACCACGGAGCCGCTGAAGCGATCAATCACCGTCCCCGTTTCCAGGCTCCCGCTGCGCAACTCCAGGTAGTCGTGAACCGGCTCCGTGGAGAAGTTAAGAAACTGCATGTGGATCCCTGGAAAGCAGCAGAAAGTGTCGGGGTGGGGGCGGTGGGGGCAAACATAGGAATAAATAAATAAAACCACAGTCCTCGGATTAATATTTTGCTTTCCTAGTATGTTACTTGGAAATCCAATGTTAACATGCATAAAAGCAACAGGAGATTACTAACACAACAACAACAACAACAACAACAGGCACTTGTCTGTAGGAGAGGAGAGGAGAAGAGGGAAGATGACAGACCGAAGCCGATGGGGAGTTGGACTCTCCAGCTGCAGTCCAGGCTGCTCTGGTAATTCCCTGGGAAGCCTGGGCTGAGGATGACGCCGCTGAAGTCTGTCATGGAGCAGCCGCACCGAGCTGAGGGAGACCAGCCAAGGAGAAAGAACGTGTCACGTCTCCACAGAACAGTTGGATGGAAAAAAAAAGGAAAAAAAATGACTTGGGAGGTGAGTGAGAGGTTGAATGTGTGGGAGGGTGAGGGGTTGTGCGTCTGTGCGTGTGTGTATCTGGTATCTGTGCATGCATGAGGCGTGTACGCAAGAAAGAAGCGTGATACATGGGGTCGTGTGAACGCGTTTCGATGCTGTGTGCAAGAGAAAGGGGGGGGGGGGGGGTTTCAGGGGGAGAGGGTGTGTGTGTGTGTGTGTGTGTGGTTTATGTGTGTGGTGGCGGTTTGCTTGTGTGCACGTCTGCGTTTGAGCTTCTCTGTGGCTTGTGCGTGCGAATTATCCTCCAAAAGGGCGTTCGCGAAGAGACGACCGGCTCAGGAACATTCCTCGTTTCGCGGTGCTTTAAATTAAAATAAATGGAGGAGTCGATATTCAATACAGAGTGACACAGTTTCACACAGCGGTGGTGTTGATTACTTCACCCTCCCCCCTGCCGCATCTCCCCTGTCGTCTCTTCTCTGACTGTGCCTCTGCACATAGCTCGCTATGAAGGTTACATTGCATCGTCCCGTGGCATTCACCCTGCTCTTATGTAAACACCCATGTGTAATGCAATTAAGGCCACCAGAGGCGTGAATGTAAACTTGTGGCTAAATCATTCCTCTCTTCCCCCCCGACAGGCACATTTATGCGCTAAGTGTTTGGAAACACGAGGGGTGTTGCCTCCGTGTCTTAAGGGACAACCAGCCAGCGACAGAATAAGGCAAGAACCATCCTGGGATTTAATTGTGCTGTTGATGGGGAGGGAGGGGGAGGGCTGTTGACCTGCCTAGGAGAGGAGAGGAGAGGAGAGGAGGCTGGACCGCTAAGATGTGACATGTAAACGAGTGAGGAGTTGGGCTAACAAGCGAGAACAGGGAACACGCGTCCAAGAGCTGGCCTGTCATCAGTAAAGCTGGAATTTATGTCTGCAGTGAACTGTGAAAACCACAGGGACAGAACATTTACATGAGGAGTGGCATGTGTGTGTGTGTGTGTGTGCTCCTTTGTGTGTCTGTGCCTCCCTTTGGATGTGTGCATTTGCTCCGAATCTCCGAATGCCAGTGTGTGTGTGTGTGTGTGTGTGCGTGTAATTGGGGGCAACAGAACAGTGAGGTGTCAAAAGAGAAAGTGGAGCGCTTCCTTAGTAATCTCTGGAATCTATCACCATGCAAATCAACATCAGAAGAAGCTGTCAGGGGAGACTACAGACTCTCATCAGGGGTATCAGAACACAAGAATATGGGGCAAAGCCTTATTGATTTTCAAGTGAAGGAGAAAGCGTGAAATTCATAAGCCCCACCCACACTGCACTGCACCCAAAGGTCTTACAATGAAATTGTGGCTTTTCCCAAATAGAATAACAAGTCCTCTGTGAGGGCATGGATGTATGTGTAAAAGAGAGAGGAGGAACACAGAAAAAGACAATGAGAAAAGGTGAATGAGAGAAAGAGAGAGAGATAGATTGAAAGAGGGAGTGTGTCTGTGTTTGATGCCACACATTTGGCTTTGTTATCTCCAATATGACCTCATTGAAAGCCCACACACTGGAGATGGCAGACTGTATAAAGAATACATTACCTAAACACAGAGGTACGGGGTAATTCCACCTTCTGACAGGACCGGGCATGCAGGTAATATATGCATTACCCTGTTCAGGAAAAACAAAACAAACAAAACCATCTTTTCATCACCACCAAACTTACTAGAACGTCACAAAGCAAAAAAAACAGAAAAAAACATGAGAGATCAAACAAAACCACCAGGTGCCTGCACCGGGTTTAAGCTCTGTCCTGTGGATTTCTGGAATTGGTGAACACTCATATTGTTTAGATTTTTCCAAATCCCCTCTGAAGGTCGTGTGTGTAAATATTTGATGGTATCAAGAGTAGGATATGGACCTCTTGCTGTCGGCTGGGCAGCTAGAGGACCTCCTTGGATCTGCCTATAGAAATGCTACAGCTTTAGAGAAAAATGACACATCTTCCCTCCAGACTTTTGTAGATGAAAAAATAATTTGAAAGTTCATCGTCTGGAAGGTATTAATATTACTATTTTTGTTTATATCCATCAAACTTTTTTGTGCAATCTTTAAAAGTTTTCTGCAGCCAAGAGGCATGTAAAATGCACATCAAACAATCCACACACACACACACACACACACACACACACACACACACACACACACACGCATACATGCAAAGACCTGAACACAGAGCAAAACACTTAGAAGACTCGATTTGTTTCTGGAGAGGACTTGGGTGTATTTCTGGTGAGTTTCAGCCTGAAGATGTGTACCATAAGTTGTTGGTTGGTCCACAGAGGATGTCAAAAGAAGTGAATGCCCTAGCCGGTGAAAAAGTCAATGTGGGATTAGAGAGGCAACTGTTAACACCATCCATCGCCTGTGGCCGTGGACGGTTCTACAGCTCAAAACGTCACGGCTATCTACTCGGGGAGGATTGGGAGAAGTTAAAGCTGCTTTGTAACAGACACACACAAGCGCACACACACACAGACCCACACACACACACACACACACACTTTATAGAAAATATATACTACTCTTGCCTTGACAGAGTCATCATTTGGGGCATTTCCTTGAAATTGTCACTCCAGGCAAAGGCAGATATGATTCACTTATTATAACTGCAAGAGGGCTGGATTTATGCTTCACCAGCACAGCATGCTTTCCCCCTACCTGTAATGTGAAGCCTTGATCGCACTGGAAGGACACCATGTCGCCCACGGTGTAGCGGTCGCCCACTTTCTGACCGTTACTGGGGGGCAGCGGCTCTGGGCACGAATCCAAACCTATTGCTTAGGACAGAGTCACAACACACAAGTGTAGACAGCGATCATTCTTCTGCACCGTAAGGAGATGTAACTGCTCAACGCATTTGATATAGTACATTATAGGACTTCCATTCACATCCAACGGTAACATTTACATTTAATCTCCCAATGCCTATGGAGAAAGGAGCGTAATTAAATTAACCACAAATGTTGTAACATGTAATTACACAGTGCTTCATTTTCATGTGCTTGTAATTGCGTAATAATTGAGTTAGGAGTTTTTTTCCCCCCTCATCATAACGTTGGGAAACTGGGACAAGTCACTAGGCTGTTCTACTGGTGGTTGTGATGGCAAAATCCTTCCGACGATGATCTGACTGAAGCAATCACTGTGAAATTACAAAGCAGTCCCTGACGTATTACTTGACAGGAGCATCGAGCTCCGTTGGAACAAAGCGATCACAGCGCCACTGCCCAGGTACAGAGAGTCCCGGGAACTTTTCTCAACGTTTAAAGCCATTAACCATTATAACTTTGGGCTACATTAATGCACGGCACTTGAGTGAAATGAAAGCTGCATGTTCAGTCTGAGAGAAACTTTGACTCAATTCTAAAGTCAAGTTTCAGTTTCATTTGTCCCAGAGATAAATGCACAAAATACATTAAAAAAAACCTCTCAGATGTAGCAATTGTAGAAGTCCTACGCTCTACTTCATGCTTGATGCACTCCTGCTGTGCTGTTAGTCACTGAGAAGTAGCTTTTGAAAAATTCTAATTTCGTACCTTTTCATCTGCCAGGTACACGTAATGGTGCGCCAATAAGTCTTTTAAATGTCCTATGGCTTTTTGGTCGTACAAAATTGAGATTAAATAAGTTGGAGTGCCTGCTGCAGAAGCCATAAAACAGAGATGAATGTAGGGGGGCTTCTATCATCAATATGAAACGCGAAAGTCTCAGTTTTCTCCTTGACTGCAAAGTATAATTAGTAAGCAGACTGTTGGGTGAGGTAGTGGGAAGGTGGACACACACACACACACACACACAAACACACACTAGTCCACTCAAAGAGGTGACAGGTCCAAAGAAGTGGGTGGATGGTTAAATGTAAACATGGCAGTAGGAATGGTCACAAAACACATCAGCAACACAAAGCCAGCTGTAAGTCTGAGAGTATCGGATAGTGGGAGGATGCTCACAAAATCACAAAATCCTGTACAAGAGGAGATTAAAGGTTATACTGGAGTGGGAAGGCACCGTCACCTAAGAGGTGTGGAGCAGAAAGTAAAGGGAGGGCAGTCACAGCTACAACAACTTACTAAGAGCTTAAGATGGGAGTGGGTGGGTACTGGAGGTGCGACTTTTTCTCATAGCTGAGTTTGAATTAAACCATTATCATGAGAAATCCAATTGACTTTTCATTTTATTTTGTTTAAAAAATCGATATCATTTCCAAGGGCTGCGATGGGCTTTATTGGCGGTTGACGGAAAGCATGCAGAACATCGCTTGATGCCATTTTCTCCAGTCTATCGTTGCCACATGAGATACGTTTGACATCAGAGTGTAATAGCAGCCATAAAATCAACCGTTTCATGAAATGATCATGTGGCCTAACAGCAGGGAGCAAGCAGCTTTCCTGACGCAGCATTTTCTCTGAAACAATTAAAGTGTTCCACTAAGCAGTGCGCTCCAATTCACCTCAATGGGGCTTGAAAAGTGCTAGTGAAAAATATCTGGGCTATTTGGTGCAGATATACTGAGATGTTTTGACTCATTCATGTCTGCATTACACAGGAAATTGTATCAAATCAATTCACATTGTATCAAACTATCCAAAAATACTGTTGTACCATCCCACAGCATATTTGTGGCGACGCCATTTAGACCTAATTAATTATCAGTTTACTTAAATGTGTCTCAGCTGCCTGGCTCCCTAGCTGATCAGCTGCCGCAATCTCTTCCATGGAGAATATACTAATAGTGCTAATTATCACTAGAAACCAAACCATTAGCAACCATAGAGTATAGCATATTACATATAAACACAGAAGCACTGCTTTATTATAAAATGTCAAAGCATATGTCAGGAAAAGATTCAGCTACATATATCACAGTCCATGCCAATAGATGAAGAACGTTCTCCTGTCATGAGACATTATTGAAACTCAACTGCATAGTGAAGAGGATTATGGGAGATTAAAATCACAGCTAAAATGTGAGGATTTATAATACCTATTTTTCCTGAATTAGATACTACAAAAAATGTTTCATAGTTAGATAGCCTCCAGGTAGAAATTCAGCTCGATTGCTGAAGCTGAATTTAGCTCTTAAAAACCACGACATCATGGCGATTACGCCACGGTTAAAAAACAATTCCAATGGGTGGTCACATACACACAACAGCCAAATTAAATTTGGGCCGCGGAGAGGAGCGAGACTGTTGTGTGACACACAAAAGAATTAAGAGGAAGCTGCTATAGTTGAGTCAAATAATGTAGTGGGAGGTTGGCTGCAAAAATAGAACGTGAAAATGAAAGCTACATGGCAAGTAGAGGCAAAACATATCAGTCGCACAACTACAAAATAGGTTACTGAGAGGAAAGTCTAAACTGCTGGAAAGGTGCACCAGCAAACGGAAAGTTAGAGTTCACAAAGCACAGCACTGTGGTTATACAGTCAAAAGCACTGCCAAGATAAGGAAGAAGCGACACACACAGTGGGGAGCATTGCAGTGGAGTAGAGTGAGGTAGGTTGCATCAAATACAGCAGCAACTGTCATTTAATAGCTAATGGTACTTTTAATTTTGTTTCATCATCATTACCGCCACCATCAATATTACTATTATGATCATCACATCAGGATTACCACTTGTCATCCACCTCATTATCATCATCATAATGATTGCTACCTAAATAAACAGTATAAAAACACGGCAATGCTTTTCCATCAGCTGTTTTGCCAATTTGTCCGTCAGCTGATCTGCACCATCATTTTAATTAGCAAATATAATAAAAGGGTTGCACAGACTAGTGACAGTAGTAAGGTTTACAAACAAATGTAGTGGATGGAGAAGAGTCCAGATATTGTGGGGGGTTTGCAGGGAGTGATTCTTGGGATGGCTGGTTGAGCACGGTGACAGGTCTTGGGAGGAAGCTGTTGAGGTGACGGGTGGTATTGGTCTTAATCGACCCGTACAGTTACCCAAAGGTCGGTGGCAATCCTTCTTGCCCTTTTCTTTCCCACTATGCTGTGCATTTTATTTGACTGCGTTTGTAGCTGAAATCTAGAGAGCGCAAAGTGCAGTTGGGTGGTCATGCGAACACAAAGACAGGCTAGAAAGCAGAAAGGGTTCAAGGGAGCAGCAGATACAAAGATAAGTCTCAACTGGAGTACAGAACAAGAGGGCAATTGCTGTAATTTGGCCAAGCAAACAAGAACCTCAAGCTCTAACAAAAGCAGCGGACTAAGAAAGTAAGACGATGGGAGGTTGGTCACATAAACACAAATACATGATGAGTAGGTCCACAGAGGAGCAATGAGGCTTGATCGCAGAGACACAAATCTTTCTCAGTCAGAGCAGAAACATGTGGGAGGCGAGCTCACAAACATAACAGCAACAGGGCAAGCAGATAGGATGGTGACTGGAGTCTGGTTTACAGGCTGTATCACAGGGCAGCAGTGGCAAACTGTGAGACAGACAGTGAGGAAAGAGCCTACTGTGAGACATGGCTGTGAAGCGATTCTCAGCAGTAGGTGGTGGTGGTGGGAAGGGGCGGGGGGGGGTCTTCACAAAGGAAAAATCCCACTGAGAGACAAGACGGCGGAGTGCTTCCAAGCAAGGGGACGAAGGTCTGGGAAGAAAGAAACGACTGTGACGGATAGGACTGTGACGGACAGGACTGTGATGGACAGGACCGTGGAGACGACGCTCACAGACTGACACAGCTGAGAGATGGGACATTCAGATTAGCACGAAAGCAACGTTTTCAGGCCGAATTCGCTATTGGAACTCACTTTTTTTGGGCTGTGATGATTGATGTCACTTAAGAACATGTTATTCTTTGACAGGTCATATTGGGCATGGCATCCCACACTTGCTCATATCAGCAGAGCTCTTATTATTGCATTTTACTGCCTTGGTGCTCCCAAAACCCCACATTTCTATCTGCTTATGATGGAATTCATTCTCCTCTGCACTCTAATTTTCCCTGCAGTTGTGCTTTTTCACTGCCCTCGCTGTACTGCACAGAATATGAGTGACAATGGGCCTCCCACAGCCACATTCAGAAAATAGCTTTAACGTGTAGGTGACGGGAAAAAGTAGCATACAGAGAGAGTCCAAACCATTACGAAAGAGAGAGGAGGGAGATTATTCTGACATTTGAAAAAAAAAAAAAAAGTCATAAATGTCATAGAAATGTAAAGAACAGAGGTAAAGTGGTCACTAAGGGAATCGTCTACTGAGAGAAATGTCATTTCATTTGAGCAGCTGAAAGGAGGAGGATGGAAGTCCAGTAACTTGAAACAGAGAGAGGGCCCTAAAGAGCAGTTCCAAAATAATCACAGCTAAACAGGAGTCAGACAGCCAGGCTGACAGGTAGTGAAGACAGATAAGCAGAAAGGAAAATAGAAAATTAGAGATACATTTGGACAAATAGCGTTACAGGCATGAAGAAAGACAGTCTCTCACGCCCTTTACCTGTGCCAGCCAGACAAGCTGTCCCTCTCGTTTCTCTGCGTACAGCAACTGGAAGCCAATGGCAGGTAGACAGACACATAGAGAGACATGTACACAGACAAACTGACACAGTCTGGCACAGACAGACACTCTCTCTCTCTCTCTCTCTCTCCTCATACCTGTGTATTCCAGGTGGAAGCCGGCGGCGGAGACGCTGATGTCCGACTGGAAGGTCAGATACAGGTTGTTGGAGGTGCTGTTCAGCAGCTGGGGGATGGTCGTACCTGTAACCACATATACGATATATAGAAGGCTGTACAATAAATAGTATGTTGGTCTACGTCATGCTCTCTATTCCAGTTCCATTCCTACAACCAGCTTTGGCAGTCTGGACACTGTGGTTCTCTCTTTAGGGAATGCTGGGCAATCGTATGGAGGTCACAAACTTGCAGCCATTTTTGAAATCAGGCAGTAACATGGCATCCATAGCTCAAGCTGACCAAACTCTCTTTATTTATGGCTCTACCTACAATTATACGGCTACAACAAAGCATACAGCTAAGTCACACTAGAGACGCTGTTTCTATTATACCTTTTAAATGTAGATCATGTTCTACACAGGTTGTCTGTACCTTTAGAAATGACTCTACCAGAAAAGCAGGAGCAGGAGCATGCACTGCAGAATTACAGTTCTAATTGTGGGCTTTGCAGTGCAAAATATTCAGTATGCATGGCACACCGGGGTCTGGATCATTTCCTGTATTCCATTCTTCTATGTCTTGGGCAATTTGCATGGAGACCTCACATATAATCAAAGGTTCCCCCAGGATAAAATTGATTGCTAGCTATTTAAACTCCTCCAGCCTTTTCACACCATGGTGCTGCCCTGCGCTGGGAGAGCGCGCTGTACTGTGGAGCTATTACAATATGTAAAGGGTTTCGTTCCAAAATGAGATATCCGCCATTTGAGAAAATTTGACATCTACTCTCGCAAAAGTGATAGCTGATATGGAGGCAAAACTCATTATGGTACACCAGTTCTTCTTAAACTAGGGTTCAGAATTTAAAAAGTGAAGGCCTGTGTCTAGTGGGTTACCACATAGCACCGGTTTCATTACACTGAGCCCTAAGGCAACACTATAAATTTCTAAAATTTGAGTTGCAGGCCAAAATAGAGCGCAGGACGTGATGATAGCCACAGCAGAGGAAAGTACAGTGTGTGAAGAAGGGGTTGATTTTTCCTTCTTTGACTGGAAGCTTAACAGGTTTTAAGACAGCGCTCTCAAAGGACATGCCAAATGTCATCAGCTCCATCACCGCATCCGTCTGCTGCTCAGACACGGAGCCCCCGTGACGTTTGATTGAAATTCAGGCGGGAGCTGACAACTAAAATTCAGTTGTCTCGGCTTTACCTGAGTAGCTGCCGAGCCTTGGAGTGTTGCCATCAACCCCGTCGAAGAAATCCAGCGAATCCCAGTTGTGTTCCGTGGCAAAGGTCACAACTTGAATCTGAAAGGGAAAGATCATTTAATACAAACTAGGGAGACGGAGAAAGAATGCTTGAAAAGAGGATTATCTTTGAAAAATCCCGCAAAAAACAACACCATAAAAGTATATTTACATGGCGCAAAATGGCTGGCTGATAAATAATTAGACAGGGCTGATTAAAAATGAATCCACCCCAGAACTCTTTCAAACTCTCATCAAACATTATCCTGCTAAGGTCTCCAACTGTGTCCTCTCACTTGGATGCCGGCTCCCTCAGGAACGGAGATTTTCCAGGCGCAGTTCAGATAGTTGGCATATGGCTCTGGGTATCCGGGAGAGAGGATGGTCCCCTTGCGCTCAGTTAACACCCCGCCGCAGGGAACTAGAGAGAGAGAGCGAGAGATTCAGTCATGACCAAGCTCAGACTGAGTGATGTGAAGTCTACACACACCTGCAGAGCCAGGAGAGGGCACAGCAGGGAAGAGGGAGATATGAGCCTCCAAGAGCACCACCCCACTTATGGACGAGGCCCCCCCCCCCTTCAAAATGAAGACAAAGTCATTTTCCAGAAGTATGAGATAAACATTTCACCTATGGGAATTGTCGAGGTTAATGGAGTGTACAGGTAAATATATTTGAAGCTTTACTTATCAACCCGAATGGAGTGTGTGTGTGTGTTTGCGTTGGTGGGTGTGGGGAGGATGGAGAGGAATAGACAGGAATGGATTCATCAATAGACAGGAATAAATTCATCAATCATCAGTGCTATGTTTTGCAGCACAGCTCTATCATGTCCAAGCCTCGTTGCGCAAGTGAATGCTAACATCCAAATACACCAGTGGGGTTTTTTAAGTGCATGCAGACGGATTTCCAGACAGGCACAGACTGAATATAGCAAAAGTGAAAATGCGTCCACCATGGAAATGCTGAATTCAAAACCACTTCTGCCCAGGATTGAGCCTATGCTAATCTGTCGCTAGAAACATTCCCCTATTTGGTAAAGTATTGTAGCAAAGACTCGTATGCCATCCCTCCTGTGTGGACCATTTCCACACCTCGAGGTGGATAGAATAGGATTTTGTACAGCCTGTGCCTCCCCCCTGTCAAAACCCAGTTTGTAGATTGTGCCTCCCCAAGGCATTAGTTGCACAGCATTGAGTACAGTAGTCTTGTACCAAATAATTCAATCAAAATGGGGTGTGTGTACACTATATAAGGTGCAACTGCTAATACCTGGATTTGTCGAGTTATTTGATGTAGTGTAATTCTATGGACTAGGACAGTTCAGTCTTGAACATTTGTAAACACAAACAACTCTCTCCCGAATCGACAAAACAACGTGCCAAGATCAGTGGGATAAGTCATCAAGATGTAAAGCCTGGAGCCACTGCATTGGCAGCGAAATGGCTGATTCTGTGTACTCTTACACTATGTTCTTGAGCTCCGGCTACAAAGCTGTGCTTTATTTTACAGGAGTGCTGTAAGTTCTGAACAAGAAAATGTACCCTTGTCCTCAGAAAATCATCTTGTGTCAAAGTAATTTTTCTTTCTTTCATCATTTAATTCTCAGTGGAGCTTCACGCTGGTGTGACATCACAAATTAGGGGCCAGGACACACTCTTCTCTTGTATATTTGGACCCTGAAGTGCAATGACGCAGGTCCATACAAATCATAACAGGGTGCTATTCCTCTCTAAGCACACCTTGTTTCTGCCAGTGACACAAGGAACATATTTATCAAGCCTCTCGGCTCTCAGATGAATGTTGAACTGGAATCCCTGGCCAGGTAGTGATGACATTGTCGCCTACTGTGATATACTTAAGAAGCAAACTTAGGTTTCTTACTCTGACAACCCCAGTAAAATACAGACCTGAAACCTGTGTTTGTTGCATATGCTGTCTCTCAAAATGCCACCCAGCACAATAGGGATTGGGTCAGTAATCCACAATATAGCTATATATATATACGGGTAAAGGAAAAAGGGTAATAAAAGAACAATAATTTCCTTTTAGCTTTTCATATTGGTGCCAATCAAACCTTTCATTCAGCGAACTATGCACCGCATGGTGTTTGGCTGCAGTTTGGACCATAATGCACTGTGGTCCATTAGACTTAAAACATTATTTTGTAACAGTAAACTGTTACATTCCCTTCCTATTGAAATGTAGGCCTGTTAAGGGGAGCAAGTAAAATCTTGCAAAAAAAAAAAAAAATGTTTCCCCTTTTATTGTCACTCTGCTATGTTGAGATCCATTGTTATGCTGTCACCAGCTGGTGTGTATTTGTCGGACATCTGTTAAGCCAATATAGCCGTATTTCCACTTTCAATTCATGACAAATGTCCAAAAAAGAAGTGATAGAAAAGTCTACATCCAAGACCACCTGACTTTCAAACCCACCTAACATTCTCTTTTTTCCCTTTTCCTTCACTACCAATACAGAAACAAATTTTTACTTAGATTTCTAAGGATGTAATTGCCACAACAATGGACCTCCTATCTTCTTTTACATCCATCGAATACTTGGTTGATCAAATCTCTGATGTTCAAGGTTAGCTAGCTATTGTATTTAACACTACTCCTATAGGACTATAAGCAAAGCTGTCACTCAAAGGGAAGATGTTCAACGAAGGAAGACAAAGTGTCCTCACAACGAGGGACCAGATGTTATTTGTCAAGGACAAATAAAAGTGTTTTGCCTGTACAGGTCAATGATAATCACTGTGTTTTCGATATCCATCAACCACTGGAGGATTCGGCTTGAAGGAAGGAAGATGTGGTTGGGGTAAGAAAGAGAATGAGAGCAAAAGAAAAAGACGCTACTTATCAACAAGAACACAAAACAGCAGAGGGAGAAGGGGAAATAACACATTTTTCAAGTGATCAGTTTGCCGCAATTTCAAACTCATCAATATTTTACAGGTGATATTCACCCTCCCACACATGCTCTGAGAATCATGGCAAAATGACTTCTTCATTCCTCTCCTTCCATGCGAAACATTAGAGAAAATGAGCCCTATATACCTCACAGCAATCGCACAGTGGAGTAATGACGCCGTTGTATAATCACCGCCACGGCATCTTCAGCTAACGCATGTCGCAACAATATTGGAATCGATTAAGCCCTGCATCACGACAGAACAGCTTTGATTATCATTGTGAATTCTGCTCTGCAAATGAAAACTGAAGGTCACAGTCATTGAAATGTGGAGTACTGTTGTCAGTATGTCATATCCCGGGGATGCTAATTAAAGGTATGAAGTGGCTATACAACCATTCAACGCTACTCAAGAAGTGAAATGTGAATGCGGCTCAAGCCCGACAGAACAATCAAGCTGCCATCATCAATAACCTTCACACTTCCTGTGGGAGTCCTTTTCACACAGACAATCCACCTCAAGTTTGAAATTTAGCTTGAAAGAGACTTAGACAATCACATAACCATGGCAAAGAAATACAGTATCTAATGTTTAGATGGTCCGCGTGACCTAACACACAGATCTCAATACATTTTGCAACTGCAAAGCGAAAAAAAATTGTTTTGACAGCAATGTCCTTTTAAGAGTAGTTGTGGAGGGAAGGAGGGTTACACACACATTCACATCAAGTTGCTTATCTTAGTATACTGTCGGCCACTGAGCGGTGCCACTGTGGCAGGTTAGATGCTTAGTGCACTGGCACTTGAGAAGTAGTCTGAGCAGAACAGGATTGACAATTATTCGTGTATGTTCCAAAACCAAATCAAAATGAAGTGCAAAACAGAAAAGAGCACAGCAGAAATGGTTTTTTTTTAGCATCAGATCCTGCTCAGTTCTACATTTCCATGCTGAAATAAGAAAAAAAAATACATTCAACCATAACATAATATGGCTTAAATGGGCATGAGGCCATCCACTTTAGAACGAGCATCAAAAACGTTCCAGGGGAAATTGTTTTGCTAGCTTAACAGCTCCTTTGAGTCCCATGAGCTAAAAGTTATTGCAATTGGTTGAGCATGATTAGAAACCATGACAGTCATAAAAGGATGAATGCTCCCACCTATCTCAATCTCTGCCGGGCTCATATGTCACAGTTACTGCAGGTAGACAAGCAAGCGGATTGTATGCATTGAAACACGTTATTTATTATCATCTGATATGCAGGCAACTCACAAAGGTTTCATTAAACATATTTTCAGTAAGATGTCCTTTGCATGTGCAATATCACATCAAATGCACCATTTGAGGAAAGCATTGTTACTTTGTTTTCATTGTTGTTGTTACGATCATATTTTGTAAACATCCTATTTGTCATAATTGATTTATAATTGATATTTGATTGTGTCATAAATGTGATTGTCTATCAACCTGACCTAGTTAGGCCTGTAAAGTCATTTGAGGCTTGTTTGGGTCATTCTCCTAAGCATGTTTTTAAAGATTTAGATAAGAAGTTAATATTTGTATTAAATGTAGATTTTATTTAGAACTATTTCCTATTTAATTTATTTGTAAACTATAAAATTGTGGCTCATATTTGCTCCATTATCTCCCATTGGTCTCCATTCTCAATGGTAGATTTAAACTCTCCACCTGAAGTTTTCTTAGACCAATTAAGCACTAAAGCCAATTCAAGGTGAGTTTGAGAAAGCCTGTGAACTATGGCATAGCAATTAAACTCTGCTCATCTGAAACTGTGTAGGACAGGTGAACTGGGACTGAATATGGCGAAACTCTTGAAGCATCCATTCTATAACTTTTGGAGGCAATAAAGATGACTGGTAGTGGCTTGCAGGGGCGGCGGGTGAACCGGTGGGTCAAATTCATTGTGGATTAATTGCCTTGTGGGCAATGAGGAACAACATTATAACGACAAGATACTATAAGTCATATTGATAACACTTCCCACGTACATTGCCAAGGCATGCTTCCTAAGTATCATGACCTCGATAGCAGCTCAGCTTGCTCCAGAGATGCGCTCCGGTCTGGCCTGTTCAAACACACCTAGACTGAGACAGCTTAATTGGTCTTGGGAGGCCATTCCAGTGTTTAAAAACAAGCTCAGTGCGACACCGTTTACTCCTTGGCACCTTGGAGAAAGTGTTTGAGCCCACAGTGAACACCATGTTGTGGGCATGCTGAGTATGAATCATGACAGTCTGTGAAGCCTTTTGCGCAGTAATGATTTTCCACAATCAGAGAGTTTTAAAGAAGAGAGAAGGTTTTCTATGTGTTTGAGTTTCAGCTTCTGTACTCTTAGGTGTACAGGGAACAGATCTACTGAAATAAATCCATAACTCAACTTCATTTTTTACATTTTTGAATGCTGACTGTCCAGTATTTATGTCAAAAATCCATCTGGGAACACACACACACACACACACACACACACACACACACACACACACACACACACGCAAACACACTACTGTTATTTGATTCCACTACTCCATAAACTCAATGGGGACCTTCGAAACATTACGCACCCATTCAGGCGGGGCTAATTGAATCACCATAGAACGTTGTGCTAGCTCAACTCAACAACAACGTCCATTGTAATTCAACAGATTTGTTTTTGTGGCTCCAAAGCAAAACAAAGTGTAGCGTGACTAGTCGGGTCAATCACAGCTGGACAAGGAGCCGGGGGAAAGTTACTTCTAAAACACAGGTACCACACAGGACAGCAGGGTCTGTTGCCGTCATATCCCATAAAGAGGGCTTGAGTAATTGAGCATAGTGTTTTTGTTGAAGCTGCCATGAAACTATATCCATTATTCTGGACGAGTACACTGCCGCTGGGGGAGATGCTACAGCCAGATTCAATCTCCAGATAAAAATCATTGTGTTTAAAATGGAACTGCGTGTGCCACTGCTATTTTCCTACCGTTTGGCAGTAAACTCAGATGAACCCTGGCTTGAAATCTCCAGCATCCACCGGCTGGGACTATTTGCTGGCTGGCACACCGCCTGACTTCAATAGATCTCTACCTACTTCTTCTATGTAGCTCTTTATCATTCCCAGGTAGGAACGTGGGTGCCTGTGCGAGATTGAGTGTATGTTTGTCCTTGTGTGTGTATGTGTGTGGGTAGCAATGTGTGCAGACAAGGCGTGTAGTGTATCTGTGCATGTGTCTGAATGTGTGTGGGGTGTGTACATCCATGAACTTCAGTTGAAGAAGTACGTGCTCCTGGGTGAGTTGAGCTAATTCGACAAGGCTGTCTTTCTTAGTTTCTGAAATCATTTTGGAGATACAAGGTTTTTTACCTGACAAGTATGGAAAGATGCTCATGCCTTCAATAGATGTCTGGTCCAATGCACACCTTGTGTTTGTCCTTGCCTCTTCCAGCCTGTTGGAACTAGCAAGATCAGAGGTCCGGCGGCCACCATCTTTATGCATATGCTCCATCTTCGGTGTGTGTGTGTGTGTGTGTGTGTGTGTGTGTGCTGCTGGGGTCCTGGACCAGGTCACTCACCAACACATGTGGGCACAGTGCCGTTCCACTGGGCCAGGGCGCTGGGCACGGCCTCGCACCTGATGGCGTTGGAGCCGTGCAGCGTGTAGCCTGGATTGCATTCAAACACTACCACCGTGCCGATGCCAAAGTCGTTCCCTATCCGCTTCCCAAAACGAGGCTCTGGGACCGAGTTGCACTGAGAGGCGCTAGTCCTGGGGACAGCTGGGGATATGGGGGGAGGATGGGAGGGTGTGAGGGAGGGAGGGAGATGGAAAGACCAAGACGGCAGAGAGAAATGGTTAAGCCCCTCTGAATCTCCTCTCGGATCATCAGTCAGCTGTGCCAGGACAGGCTCCCTCCCTCTGCTCTGTCCTCGGCCATTCCCAGCCACAGTCAAAGGCCCTCCGCTGAACAGGCCTTTATGTGATGAATGCAAGGCTAAAGCAGTTTTTCAAAAGCAAGCTCAATGCCAATATGGCGCTTTAACAGTTAAAGTCTGAGAGAGCTTTTATGACACATTTCTGGACAGAACCAGGAAAACAACAGTCTCACCTTGGTAGACAAAATGAAATCCTTTCGCCGTGTCTGTTCCGTTAGTGGTGAACTTGAGTGTGATCTTGTTTCCTGAACTCAATGGGAGTGTCTCGCCTAAGTGGTAAAAGCAAAAGAGACATTTGGGGATATTTCACATGATTTTAATCATTAAATGTCAGCACATAACATATTAACAAATTCAGGTTGTCCACTATTCTAGCTGCCAACCGCCCAATTATGGATGCTAAGCCCTGCATGGCCTGCCCATGACTCACTAAAGTCACGTTAGCTTTGTGCAACATTTCATTATGATACAATTCTACAGTCTCGTCTTATCTGCATCCCCATCACTATAACTGGGAAAAGCAGCAAATTAATTCTTACATTTTACATTAGAAACTGTCACAATTTAATCTTGCAAGAGTTGAGTGTGACAACAACAATTTACAACAGCTGTTTTGCTTTTGTTGTTTTAATTGGGATCTCAAAGGGGTTTATTGATTTGCAATCATAACTTATTATGTATCATCATCGTGTTTCATTATATCATCATTAGTTAAATGTGAGAAGGAAAAAAAACATCCTTTATCCTTGACAGCACAAAGCTGTGTTTAGATTTCAGATTTAAGGTCCTCTGGGAAAAAACAACGTTTTCTGATTTTACTGGAGTTGACGGATGGACATGCCGTCTTGCCTGTACTGCAAAACGCTGTGCTTAACAAAACGGCTCATACCTGTGAGCTGGCAAACCTAAATAAAAAAAAAAGACATTGTGGTTAAGGTTCTATAAGTTATGTTTCACCTGAGTGGGATCCATAGATGGAAGAGAGGAGGGCAGACTCTGTAGAGGGTCCATCATAGATGTCAACCACATCCGTGGTCAAGGTCTGGAATACCACAAACTGACCAAACAGCACTGGAGAGACAGGAAGAGAAGGAGACAAAGAAAGAGGGAAAATACATCAAAATCTTGTAGCAATCAAAAACTATATTTCGGCTCAGCCCAGCTCACTAGGGTCTTTAGTGTCCCAGAGAGGCAATATCATGTTGGCTGGTCTGAATCAAAATCATTAACTCTATTCAATCTTTTAAAGAGTCTGCAGTGTTACTTTGATATAGCTGACACCTTGGAGCTGCTAACACAGAGCTTCACTTTGTTCTGATTGGTGCAGTCATATTTTAAACTTCATTTGCACGTTGGGCACGTTGGACAACCTTTAACCAACCAATCAGTCATAAAGCTCAAGCTTTGGGCAGAACATGATTGCCAAAAATGATGGACTAAATCACTCTTTCCTACATCTGCCTTCAAAGGTCATCATTGCTTGAATTACAAGGGTCAGTACTGTTAAAATATCTAAAGGAATGCTGATCTGTCCCTAATATGATAGAGAAATTACAGCATGTGAGCCTGCAACCTTATCAAATATCTTGGATCAGCAGTCCAGTAAATCCCTGTGACTCGTGGCTAACAGGAGTGGTGCTGAGAGGAGCTCGGGTCTGCCTGGAGGTTTTGCTCATATCTCACAATTTCTCAAAATACCAGTCCAATACAACCATGAAGCAAATCACTACCAGCTGCGATATCAAGAGTTTTGCCGCAAAAGGCTTCTTCACCAGCAGCGTTTTATATACTCAAGCATACTGCATGACTTTAGGTGACATTTTCCTACCAATAACTAATTGGATGTGCCTCTGAATATTGTGTCTCACTTACAGTAAGTGTGCCACAGCATTACAAATGTGGAGGACCCATGATGTAGTTATGTGGAGACATTGTGCAACCCATGCACTATGTAGTATTTGATTTGGAAGATGGGGGAAAGAAAAGATATGAGAACAAAAGAAGAAGAGACTACAAACAAGGTTTTATTTTTCAGTTGATGCCATTTTAAAAAAAGGTTTAATTATCAGCACCTCAGACGGCTCAGAAAGCAATATGCTGATTGAGGTGCAGATGGATGCTGATGTATCATATAAATATATTTCTGCGTGCCAACAGCCAACTCACATATTGATGACAATTTATATGAGAATAAAATGTAAATTTAGTTTGGCACTGTTGCATCGCCCTCCGCTTAACTCACTTAGCCAGCCGAGTGAGGCAGGGAGCGATCGGCAGTCATCCCCCAGGGGGGCTAAGAACAGAGCCCGCAGGTGGATGCTGAGGTGGTGGTGGGGTGAGAGCTTCATCTGCATCGGCATAAACAGCAACAGAGCAACGCAGTGTGCAGAGAATGAGCAGTGAGATTGATGGTTTAAATAGACCGCGCAATGGCAGTGGCTATGCATGCGAGTCAGCTGAAGAGTCAGCTGACTGAAATGTAACGCCTCCTCGAGTGTGACTGCCAGAAAACTGCCCTCCGCTATGCTATGCAAAGCTTCGTCCCACAAACAGCTAGGAATCCATTATGTCCACATCCTAAACCCACATTTCTACTTGACCGTTTACTTTGCTTTTCGTTTTAAGTGGTTGCAACAGTACATTGCAGTCTCTCTATTGATTAAAGGCCACAAGCATGATATATTTTGTCATTATTGGGGAAAGTTTGAAAGTGTTGCCACAAACAACCCCCCGATTCAGATGGTGCTCCTGCATGATACATAATAATAACAAATAATGAATGAACAAATAATAATGAGTTTACAATTTGACCGTAACTATAGGTTACGAGGAACTCTGACCCTGAATCTCAAATAAAGTCACGCGCCGCGAGCCTCATCGCGAGGGACGATCTTACTCGACCTTTAATTTAATTAAAACAACTTTACTAAATGACATGTCAACTGCGAACATGTATTGTTTATCACATGAATAGTAACTCCATCTTTACACTCTTGTCAGGGCTGCTGAGGGGAAATAAGAGACTCAGAACGTATGACAACCAACATCAGAGAATTATGGAAATAAAGTCCTGCATGAATATTTCCAATTAACTGTCCCTGATTATATCGATGTGCACACGCCCTTGAACGCAATCTGATCCCCAACCGAATGAATGGACATGGCCGATTGGATCACTTGGTCTGTGATATGGTGTGTGTGTGTGTGTCCGTGTGCGTATATGTGTGTATGCGTTATCTACAGATAACGGTCTCAATCTCACCCTCTGGTGCACAGGCATCCCATGGAAGCTAAACACTCCTTTTGCACTACTCTATCACTCCATCTCTCTCTCTCTCTTTCTCTCCGTGATTCTGCCTTCCTTTCCCTCTTCCCCTACCTCCTGATGAAGATGTATGGACAGCAGAGAGAGCATATTAGTATGAAATACTACTGCCATCTTCTCTTTTGACAAGTAGGTTTAATCTGTGAGAAATACCATTGCTGAAACGCAAGGCCTTAGTTCCTACAATGTCTGCTTCTTCATCAAACATGGATCTCTATTTGATTCCCAGAGTTCTTTATCGAGTTTCTAAATGAAAAGGAACGAGAACCAAAGTTCATTTAGGAAATTAAAGTAAACCAGTTTGAATCCAGCAGGATGTTCATACTAATTGTATCTTTACCTGTTAACTTTAAACAAACTGACAACTGGATATCCCTCTAATTCTGTAGGAGTCGCAGTAAACATGAGTTGAATTTGGTATGGTACCATGGTGACAGAAAAACAGATAGCAGCTCAAACTGGTACATAGACACTCAGGTAAACAATACTACTGGACCATGCCGTGAACAGACTTTGCTTGGCGTATTGCTAACTGAAAGCCCCGTTTTCGCCCAATGCCACTGCGTTAGCTACATGTGCCTTAAGGCAAAATACACACAATGCCCATCTGAAAAGATGTTAAAGAAACTCGTAACACAGACAATAGCTAAAGGTAAGAAAAATGGCAGCACATGTTTGTCCTCCTGGCTATGAATTATGGAACAGCTTCCTGTCATCTTCATTTTGTAGCAGTATGGCGCTTCTCTGGCATAAGGCCTCACAGTACAGTACTGTAAGCTGTTATACCAGCCACAGAATTTTCAAAGAGAGAGAGAGAGAGAGAGAGAGAGAGAGAGAGAGGGAGTAACAAACAAGAAAGAGAGAAAGACTAAGGAATGGAGAGAGCGGATGTGGGGGTGTGTAACAATTTCTATGTTTTTATAATAAAGGTGACTCACTACTTGTTCGGTGTGACATGAAATAGATCGAATACAAACAGCAGCCGAAGACAAATGACAGCCAGGAAACTTTGACAAAGCGAAAACCCAAAATGCAAAGGCACTTGGGCGCACACGCACACACCCACACACTCGCACGCCCACTCACCCACCCACACACTCACATGCAAACACACAGGCATAAATGCACGTACATGTGTATGCACCTGTGCAAATGCACACACACACAAAGGTGTGCACACAGAGGAGCACACACACACACACACACACACACCACTGTTGTTTCTCTGTAGTAGTGAGGCTGCCTGTGGCTGAACCAGTGTCTGAATAAGAGATGCTTGTTCCCTTAGGGAGAGCTCACTGCTGTGGTATTAGCATACAAGCACTGTTATGCAGAATAGGCTGCACTTCATAGCTTTGTACACACACACACACACGAACACACACACACATGTAGTATACACACACTCACAAGTACAGTGTTGCTCATTTCTCTCTCTAATCCAAAACCAGCCAAGCATGACTCCAATCTGCTTCTCTGCTGTAATCACGTCCAGCTATTAAGTCAATAAATCATCGCAAACTTGTTACCTAATTTATGCAAGTGTGTGATGAATCTTTTGTCCTCTGGGGGTAGGAGCAGTACACTGCAACACACTTTGGAACGACGGAGAGTGTCACTTTTCCGCCCCTGCATCGATGCACACTCTATACCTATATGCCTCACCTTGAATTTCGCCCCAAAGCGATTACGTCCCGCCGATCTCATTTCCATTTTGTCTTTGGGTATTTGATCACGATGTTAGTGCATTATCTCAAACCACCATGCCCACTGGAGATGGAGAACGCTTTTTGGTTGATCCTAATCACATGTGATAGTAATCAATCTCATTTTCCTTCTCGTTTTGAAATATGTGCCAAAAGGCTGTGTTGGCTTCTGCGGTCTTTGGTGGTTTCAGACATCTTTAATGGCTTCAGGGGACTGTTTTGATTAATCACATGATTCTAGCAACAGTGGACTCTTTTATAGGAACTGAAAGGACTGTAGGAAAAGCACAGTCACATATTCACTCAGTACTGACTTTATTAGATGCACCAAGCGTGTAGTACCACATAGGACCCCTTTGCCTCCAGAACAGCCTGTATTCTTTGAGGCGTGGATTCAACAAGGTGCTGGAAATGCTCCACAGGGATCTCGGTTCATGCTGACTCAATAGTGTCACGGTGTTCCTGCAGATTTTTCAGCAGCGCATTCATGCTGTGAACATCCCATTCCACCTCATCCCAAAGGTGCTCTATTGGGTTGAGATCTTGGGACTGTACAGCTGTTGGAGTAAACTAAAGTCACTGTCGTGTTCCTGGAACAATCTTGAGACAATGGTGCATTATCCTGCTGGAAGGATCCATTTCACAGGGTGGATTGTGGCCATGAAGGGATGCATCTGGTCAGCAACAATGCTTAGGTACGCTGTAGTGTCTAAATGATGGTCATTTGGTACAAAGGGGCCTAACACCATTACAAGACCACTACCAGCAGCCTGTAGCATTTCCACCAGGCAGGATGGACCCATGGATGGATCCATGGATGCACTCCACATTCCAGCTCTGCCAGCATTCATGTCTTGAATGCAAAAACAATCTATCATGTTCATTGTTGAAAGCAATACAAGGCCTGAATCCCTCTCCCTCTCCTCCTGAACTGTAGCAGAGAAAAGAAGAGGAGGAGGGTGGAGGTTGGAGAGTAGACAACATATCTGATTGGCTTGTTGCTATTCTCCCTCCACTATAAACTTTGGCTGCACTTCTCAGTTTTTGTCTGGCTTCTTTATCATCATCTTGGCTTTGGGCATGGTGTCCTCTTCCTGTCAGAAACAAGGGCATATGTTGCAGATAGCATTATGTAAATACAGGTAAGTCTCAATCTCAGAACAGCTCTTTCTGTCTCTCCTATGATGTCTGATGTGTCCTGCTAAACAAAATTCACGTATGTCACGATGCCATGCAGGCAACAAATGGAAGGTGAAGACCCCCTCAGAGTGTATTATCCTGCTTATATGTCAGGCACTTGCCAGAGTTAAAAAAAATATGTTTAGCTATATTTCCTCAAAGAAGAGTTTTATTTGGGCTTCTTTCTTTTTACAAGTTTGTTTCCCCAGCAAAGATACGTTTTTACTTACTTTTTGGTTTCTTTATGCTTGCCAGAAGCTGACTGTAGGACTTTCAGGTGCCCCAGTCGAACTGCACAGTCTGAAATGCTTGTGGTAGTAATCAAATTGTTTTTGTCACCATTTGAAGTGAACACACAGATCTGCAACTCGATTGCCTTTGGGTTATGTTTACAAGAAAACAGAATTTGTTTTCGCCGTATATAACATATATATTTAGCCACTGGTTTGTCTTCCGCAGATATCGACTAGAAACGATGTATGCCAGCTCCATTAAAAGTAATAACTGGAATGAGAGAGACTGAGAAGTTTTATAGAAAGGTAGGTAGCCAAGATAATGCTAAGCTGAGTAAGTCCTCAGTCCTCAGTCCAGCCCCAGTCCACTTCCCTTTAAAGCTGCCACTGCGGAGTATTCTGTTAAGCAATCTATCTGGAGTGTATTGTCTCTGACAGTCTGAATCTCCTCACATCACTGGCGCTGTCGTAGAAGAGATTCAGCTGTGGACAGGTTTATTTAGTGATTGGTAATGATGTGGTCAAAATCATTTTCACTGCCAACTTAATTGTAGACTAATATGCCTGCTAAAGGACATTTGTGTTTACTTAAAAAGGGGCACGCTTTCCTGAATAGTACACTTTTTCTTCTATCAAGTCTGATGTTTGACTTTACTTGTCATATTTTCTCATTGGTTTTCTGAGGGAAGATTAGTTTGTCCATGTATTATTGAAATGTGGGTTAAAAGGTTAGAAGAATGATAAATTGGTTTGTATACTTGTAATGAATAGTCTCATCATTCATAACATTTATTTATACATGATTGTTTTACTGACCATTGAATGAAATGAGGAATATGTACCTGACAGCCCACATATTGTTTGGTAGACTTCTACGTTGTAAGAGGGCTTCCTTTGTTGTATGTAGTGTTACCATTGTAGGCCTTTGCTAAGTGTACAATAGCAGTAATGTAAGTTGTAGTAGTGAGCTATTACTGGTGATTTGATTTGATTTTTCATTAATTTACCAAGACGTTCCCATCATGTAACAAGCGCCAAGCTACTTTTCACTTGTTTTCTCTGAAGATTCTTCTCTTTCTAGGAAACTATTTAAGCCTTATATATTTTGGCTTCATTGTATTAGATTGTACTTATCAGCACCTAATACATTTGGCATGTCATTGATATAAATATCTGATTAGATAATATTTCCTCTTTGCATAATGCTGTTAACACATTTCCTCCCTCCTTCACTCTTTTACGGTCAAATTAAGTCATCTGTTTAACCCCTTTTCACACGCTAAGCGCTGGCCACCCAGAAATCATTCATTTTCAATAAGCTGTGAGCGGGTGGGTGCGCAGTCTGGCAGGTGGAGCCGCAAGCAGGCTTGCTCTGGTGAAATTGTCGTATTCGTGCTCATCTCATGCACACGCCCACCCACCATCCTGCTCAGCCAGTTGAGCAGTTGAGACTGACTGAACTTCTGAGGGCGTGTCACACTGTTGTCGCACGATTGATCAAACAGTAAACCATTATCTTGCGTGACCAATTAAATGAGAGTTTGCTGATCTCTCAGTTATGAGAAGAGAAGGAGAAATTGATCCTAGCTGTGTGTGATTTCATATACAGCTGCTATTTATTTAGTTATCAGGACATCAACAGGAGAGCAATTGCACGGCAGAGCACCTTATTTTTGTTTTTATACTTAATTCATTTCTTTTTTGAAACAAGTGAGCAGTAAAAAAAACTTTACAAATGTATGGGAACAAAAGAAAAAAGTAACATGGATAACATTGTTTCTATTCAGCAATTAGAAATACTTACATTTATTGTGCATTTTTGAGATATCAGGCAGAAAAAGGCGCCCTATGGACGGGACTAGCACCAACTGCACGCTGCTGGCCGTTTCTATGGTAACCACACGCGTGGTGCTTCGTGTCCCGTCTGTTTACATTGGAAGTGTTGAGTGTAGTGGATAGGGAGCACAGGGCTGTGTGTGGTACACCTCATCACTGCTTCAGATACGCTTGAAATATTAATTAGAGCCTAACTAACTAGTCAACCAAGTGGCTCGCTGACTGCCAGCACATTATTTGATATGATTGATAGTGGTGGAGGGTTGATCCCAAAAGAGTTCATTCCTCGACTGTAACAAGCTTGAGAGTCAGGGCGGCTCTCAGCCAATGACAGAGTCATTGGGCTCCATTTTTCAAGGCACAGCGCAAGGCACGGATCTAAAGTCTAGGGTGCATGGCACAAGTAGGCCTGTCCAGTGCATTTTGACCAGAGGAGCAAGGTGCAATTGCGGCGCAGGTTGGATTAAGAGGAATACATTATTAGTAGGTGTGGTGAGGGCTGGTGAGGGCTGGCTTCAGTTCTGGACAATCAAATCAGCTCATTTCACCCCCTTTAAAAGCAGTGTGCACCCACAATGGTGCATTGATAATTTCGTGAAGTCCTAACTGGTACCGCCAAGGGCTGATGATGTAAAATTGGCTTGGGAAGAGGTAACACAGATTGTCCCCTGGTCCGCTGAGAACTGCTGCCCAGTGTAAGAAGAGGTTCAATGATGTAATGCAAAGAGCTAAAGAGAAACTGGCTGCAACCCGGCCGAAAGCATCAGCCACGCGAGGCGGATCATGTACGAGCCAGTCCCTCACACGAGCAGAGGACATAGCACATAGAGCATCACTGGTTTTGGGGTCATAGAGGTCAGCTAGTCAGCTTGTCAGGTGATGCATTGGAAATATGTGAATTATTTAAATGTCAAATTTATGGATTATTTATTATATGTACACAACATGAATAAACAGTAGCTTCACCTACAGCATTGTCATTGCGTCTCACGAAATTGCCAATGCGCCAGTGAACATTGACTGCACCACGGTAGAGCCCATTGGCGCTGCTTCCAGCCTTCCAAACAATACACAAAATCAACATACTTTGCATTGGAAACACACTACATACTCATTTTACATCACACTTGATACATTAAGTGGGAATAATGTGTAGTTTCAAACATACCCAAAGTAACGCCTCATGGCATCGTGGGTCCTGGATGGACTATGCACATTTAAAAAATGCTTAACTTGTTAAACATGTTCAACTTGTTTCACAGACCAATCTCTTGGGTCAGCTGCCAGGAGTGGCTGCAAGAGCAAAACTGCTTAGCCAAAAGCATCTTCATGTAATTCAAGTTCCACACTTTTTCATGCTGACAATGTCACTGTCAGCTGAAATGAAGGACTCATTATTGCATTTGCTAGGTAACATTAAGTGGTGACATAGCAGCATGGCGACATTGCAATTTCATTCCATTTTATCAATGTGAGGCTGAAACTGAACGCTCAAAACCTTGCTGGCGAATCAAGTTGGAATGGTGACCAGAAGTTTGCCTGGAGGTGTCTGCTTATCAAAAAAAAACAGCCCTTCAGCCAATGAGAGTTAAGTACATGGGGCAGGTAACTGGTGCTCAGCCATCGTATGGAAACTCTTCTAGGGTCTCTCTCTCTCCCTCTTTGTGTCTTCGCCTCTCTGTCTTCCTCTCCTAATTAAAGATAGAGATACTAACGCCATCTTCTCTTTTGACAAGTACAGTAGGATTAGTCTGCGAGAAACATCACATATAAACATGATAATCCTCATGGATTATCAAGAAGAACCCAGTTGCAAATCTGTTAATTCCACACCCATTTGATGCTACTTAAAGCTTGAAATTCAATAGCTATAGCATTGGTGAATTTTTACACTAGGACCACATTTTCTGTGACATGTGATCATTTGATGGTCTGAGCATATAGATTGCTTATTTCGGACATATTAAAAGACAAAATATATATACAAGTAAGAAAGAAACAAAATAACCAATAAAGTTAAGAGTAAACTTGTACAACAAATTCTAAATAAACAACATAAATAGTCTGAAAAAGGTGTTGGTTGAAGCTACAGCTTATAATGCCTATGCTTTTAACCACACATCATAAAACAAAACAACACAAACGAAAAACAACTCACATCTCCTTCACCCCGTCCTTCCATGTCAGTTCCTCTCCTCAATCATCCATTTTCACATGTGTTAATTATGCTATCCTTAAACATTTGTTTGAACTTGCTAAGTGTTTTCATGTTTTCAGTTCCTCACTGCAGCTGTTCCACAAATTCACTCCTTTGACTGAAACACAATGCTGTTTTACATTAGTCCTCACTAATTGCTTTTTGAACATACAGATTCCTCTCAGATTATATAGACTCTCTCTCTTTTCAAACAACTTTTGGATACTTCTGGATAATAACTGATTATTAGCTTTATACGTAACTTGAGCCACTTTAAAACCGACCAAATCTTTAAATTCTAAAGCCTTTTAATTTGACAAAGAGTGAGTTTGTTGGTTTTATATAAGTAGTTTTGTTCACAATTCTTATGGCTCTCTTTTGAAGTATGAAGATAGGATTGGTATGAACGTTCACAAACAACTGATATTTTAACACCGATATCCTGGTTTTCATTTGTTTGCTTTTTGTTGCTGCATCTACTGATTTTGTTCAGCTATCACTACATTCTGTCTCCCATTGGAGTCAGCAACACTTGACCAAAGCATCCCATGTCTATCAAGCTACAGCACCATGATGGCAGAAAATAAATAGGTGGGAAACAGATGGAAGCTCTAACTGGTACACAGCATTAGGTCATGCTATGATGAGCAGATATCGCTCATTACACTGCTAATGTAACTGAAAGCCCATTTTCAGAGCCACTGCATTAGCTACATGTGCCATAAGGTAAACTATGCACAACCGGCCATCTGAAAGGTGTTAAAGACACTCGTAACACAGGCACTAGCTAAAGGTAAGAAAAATGGCAGCATATGTTTGTCCTTCTGGCTATGAATTATGGAAGAGCTACATGTCGTCTTTGCTTTGTGGCAGCACAG
Organism: Hoplostethus atlanticus; assembly: GCA_034670405.1. Lineage (NCBI taxonomy): Eukaryota > Metazoa > Chordata > Actinopteri > Trachichthyiformes > Trachichthyidae > Hoplostethus > Hoplostethus atlanticus. Next base: position 8,499,240 of record JAXDDX010000005.1, on the reverse strand, counting down.
GCCTTCTGAGATTCTGGGCTGTGACAGCATACACAAGTCTCATTTACAGAAACCAGAGGGATTGTATGACAGCACAGCCACATATATTTTTAATGACCCATTATCACAGTGAAATTGCATCAGCCCTTTTGGCAGGGAGTGTGGCTGCACCTTGGCACAACCTGCGTACACTCCATTAGGCCTCCTGTCTCCTGGAACAACTCTCCTCTATGGATTGAAAGGAGGAGGAGGAGGAGAAGGAGCGGGCAATTAAAGGAGGAGGAAGCTGGAAACTGGGAGGAGAGGAGACAGGATAGGAGATTGGGTGGGTTTTCTCCCACTTTTAGCTGCATTGCTTTCCTCACTTTTATTTGCTTGAGTCTTTATCGTCATCTTTACTTCTTCACTTTTGCGGCAGTGTACTTTTCAAGGGCATCTGCGGCAAACAGTAAAAGATATTGTATCAACACAACAGGTACCCACAAATCTCAACTCAAAAGATTGTTGGACGCAGTCAACCCCTTCCATCACTCCCCTATGTACTCCCAAAGAGTACATATAAACAATACACTCAAACCTGACAGAGGCAGTCTTTCTAATTACACTCCTTGGAAATACCTCCGCAGCCCCATAACATAGGAGCTCCCTCATTCCACGGCTGGGTGGGACCAGAGCAGAGTTCACAGGTTATTCATTTCAACTGTAGTGTTTGCACTCAGGCAGACAGGCAGGGGAGCGTTTTTTATGTGGGAAGTAGCAAGTCATGTACCAGGGTGGCCCCAGGCACAATCTTACTCTCTGCTGAACATCACTGATGAGTCAACAATCAGCCCCCGGGGTCAACATTTTTATGATCACTCTCAGTGGCACTCAGTCTCTCTCGCGTTCTCTCTCTCGCTCATTATCACTCTCCCACAGTCTAACTTATTCTTCCCCGAGACATTTTTTTTTCAGACCGCCTCCATCTCTCTTTCTTGCACTTAGGCTCACTCTCTTTCCCTCCCTCCGTCTCCACAGTCTCTCTCTTGCTCTCGCTCCCTCACTCTCTGTCCAACTTGTTACGGCTCAGATTTATTACTGCAATCTGTCAGTGCTCCTGTCTCGCCCCCTGACACATTCTGTGGCAACCATTATGCATATGTTGTTGTTAGTATAATATAGACACATATGCTGGAGCCATAAAAAGCCCTGGGCAGATATACTGTAGAGATGACTGAATGTTGTTGTGGCTATGAAATCATATTCACCAATGACTCATTGTAGAAGATCCTTCAGGTAAGAGGCCTTATATGGAGTGCAACTTGATGCAAAGTAAACTACATAGTAAACACTTCAAAATAAGGTGTATAACTGCTATATAACCCTGTTAATATTAGGGACCAGATATAGTGAAAATATATTAATGTGTTCAACTTCAGAGGTTTAAATAGGTTAAAAATGCTAATTGTCATTTATCTGGATTTAAATCAGTTATATTTTTATAGTGGATTTTTCACATTATTTACAAAGCTAATAATCCTTGGAGTAAATGTTGCTGCATCTCACTGGGAATATTTCATGCACGATCCAAAACGAACTAAAAAAAAAAGAAGCAAAAACACAGTTTGACTGGCAAAAGAAAAGAAAAAAAACACTTCACAAGAAACACCATGCACGGCTCCACTAATTAGGAGAATTTGGCTCACCCACGAAGTCATCACGCATTCGCAAAGAGGGCCAAACTGAAGATACATACTCTCCAGACTAAATACAAGCTTAGGCTAAATACAAAATCAATTTACCTTGAAGCATGGTTTGGCGGTTTTGAGTGTGTGTGTGTGTGTGTGTGTGTGTGTGTACACTGGGTTCGGCTTCGTTAAAATCCCCCGTCAGCCTACCTGCTTTTCTCTGAGCAAATAGCATATACCCTGTTGAAAGTATAAAACCAAAAAAAGGTTACATGCTAGCTGAACTTGGTGTAAACAAGAGTCAAATCCTGTGTGGCTTGCCTGTATGTTTACAAGCGGTGCCCAAGGCAAAGGTTGACTGCCACGAAAAATGTATCTCTTTATAAAAGAAGCAGCGCTATTGTTTGAAATATGACTACAGACATTATTTCTGACAGAATAATTAAACATTAAAGGGCAAGAGAGATGCACATTGTACCTTAATGACATCTGAATGGTGCAAAATAAAATTAGCAATGCACAGAGCATAGCGTTGTAGCACCAAGAAATGATGGTCTGCAAATGAATGTGGGCCCTTTTTATTCACTCCGCTTGCAGTGTGTTTTTTTTTATAAGCCTTTTTATGATCAATAACTGTGATACAGTATATGAATGCTCATCCTAACATGTATGCACTTCTAAATCTCACTGGATAAAAACCTGAAATGTGAATATATGTCATGTAGGACCGACAATAAGTGCTATGCAAAAAGGCACAAATCTATCTGTATGCTACAGGTGATGCTTCGAACAGAACTGGATTGCAATATGGTGCGTTATGATATTATGGATGTTTATGTGCATGCATTATGATAGAATATCAGGTGTGAAATGTGGCGTGGCAAAATGAGGTCCAAGGGAAAACACAGACACATATAAGCTAAGAGCCTAACCAAAGGATTCGTTCAGCTAGTCACACAGCGGCAGCAACAGCTTGGTCAGTCAATCAATCAATACTGTGATGTCTAAGCACAAAAAAAATATATGTGTCGACAACCAATATCGCCAAGTGAAGGTGTAGACCGTCCCGATACTTTGTGAGCTTTCACGACCCTTGCGGTGTGCTGACAACCTGACAAGAGTCTGACCTTGTGTGAATCTGAGCTTTGACTTGGTAAGACCTAGAGCAGTGGTTCTCAATCCAGTCCTCAAGGACCCCCTGTCCAGCCTTACTCAGGCACACCTGAACCAATTAAGTTGTCATGAAAACCTGAAGCCTCTAATTGGTTCAGGTGTGCCTGAGTAGAGCTGGAGCTAAAACCTCCAGGACAGGGGATCCTTGAGGACTGGATTGAGAACCACTGACCTTGGGGATTGAATGTGTCACAAATACTATATCTGTGAATGCAAAAACCTTCTGATTCAAAAAAGTCTTGACTGTGCCATTTAATTTCATATGAGCTGTTTCCGAATTCAGAAGCTGTTCAATAACACCGGGCGCTTGCAACAAATACTTCAAATATCAAGCCATTTTAAATATATCTTGTAGGGTCTGTCTAATACTCCACAGCTATACATAGACAGACACACATTCATGTTATACTGTCAACCCCCAGGCATAAATCCCTCAGGTTGCTGGGCCAAAATTGTGACAAAATATTTTCCACTGACCTTTTCCTGCCACTTCAACCAGCTTGACACAATGTCTCAGAGGCTTATGGCATGCTATAGGTCATACGAGGGACAGACTTAGACACACATCGGATACTACACCCTAGGCTTGAAATGTGATTTCTGCTATCACATCGCCTATAGCAGTGATTCTCAATCCTGGTCCTGGGGTACCACAGCCCTGCTGGTTTTCTATCCTACCAGATTGTTAATTGCATGCACTTGGCGTCCCTGGTCCCTGATCAGATGGCTAGAATGGAAACCAGCAACTCGGTAGGACTCATGAGAACCATTGGCCTATAGGTTAGACTCAGCTGCCAAGTTGGTACAGAAAAAATGAAAGGCACTCCCCCATGTCTCATCTGGAAATTGAAAGCACTGGACTCTGGTCTAGATTATCAGATTAAGTAAAACAAGAAATAAAGCTAAAATAAACAAACAAGAAATATTATAACAGTAGCATTGTGGTTGCACTGTGTTGTGATATAGCTGAACAATGGCTGGTCTTTGTGTATCCTAGCACAAAAAGAACATCATTTTTTTCCATTGGCATCAATAAAAAAAATGATGCTCTTAGCATTAAGCTTTGAGGAAACCCAACCCAATGGATATGGTGTTTGTGTATCAGCCTTCAGTGTAGTTTTCTCATTTTAGCTGCAATATCAAAGATTCAAACATTTCCAGTTTTCTACACAAGAGACGCTTGGTTTAACTAATTTTGGATTTCATGTTTCAGCATTTGAGTGTTTTAAGTTCAAATTCCAAGACATACTGTACTATTTTTCACTAGAAATACAGTTTTCAACATCCAAGCTGTGGATTGCAGTTGCTTTGTTGGAGCACCACTCCGAATATATTTCCCTCAAGCCATGATGCAGCAAATATCTTGTTCATCATCAATAGGACTTTTCAATAGCCTCTGTGACTACACTCTGGCAGTCTCCCTGGAATAAACTCATAGGCCCAGGTGGGAATGTTGCTCGGCAACTTCTACACTCCATTAAGCATTTGCAGGCAGTTTAAGCCGAGGCTGCATTTGTATGCAATATTTATTAAAAAAAAAAACCTGTGGGTTCCTGGACTCCCTGAGCAGTGGGAGATGGCACCAGAGGATCTAAACTGTCGGGCTGGATCATCACACAGGGGATTAATCTGTTTCGTAAGCACGGGGCTTTACAGCATAAAAATCTCTGCCTACAATTTCACCAGCTCTTTATGACTAACATAGAATATTGAGCGGAAGTGCATCATGGTCCTCTGAAGATCTGCTGCTGAATTATGTATATACAGAGGTGCTTGGATAAACTGAGCAAGCATGCGTTTGCTTGCTCCATCTATTTCCCACAGCAGCCACTGCTTGACCTTCCTCTCCATTACCTGCGGTATAGAGCATTTTTCATGTCAACACAATCAATGTTGTTTGCCCTGATCCTATTCTGCTTTCGCGCCTCTTGCTGGAGCCCTAACCCTGACATTCATCAGGTCATGTTTCAACTTATGTATGTAAGACTGGGGACTTGCCAGAGGGAGTGCATTGGTCTCCCAACAGCATGCATGCTGTATGTATAGCTTAAACATGACTTCATTGCAAAAACAACAGTGATCAATAACAGTGACCTTCACTGACCTTGGTCATGGAATTGTAAGCGTGTAGCCATTGGCTCAATTCGCTGCCAGTTTATTTGTCAGATATGAATTAATTTTACAGACGCTGCATACTAACACACCAGTAAACAAGAATTTAACCTGAGTTTTTATGGTTGTAACCTTGAAACATACCAATCCAAACTGTACAAAACTACAGCGCTAAAAGGGAAATGAATTATGCAATATTGGCTGTTTTGTTTGGTTGTACACTGTCAGCCATGACCAGCTTGAGTAAGCGTCCATGTCTTCAGAGACATAACTGTTTTTCAATCCTCCTCATTAACCCAAAACTCACAGAAAACACAAACAATCATCTCTCTCACAGTCCTCTTCATGTTTGAGGCAATAACTTTCTGGATTGCTATACTACATAAAGGCTATATACAGTAGCCAAATAGACCAAATGTAACCCTTTTCTGCAAACAGTGAAGATAATGATTGAAATGCTTACCAAAGTCCCCGGAGACAAAGATGTCATAGATACAGCTCTGGCCTCTGGTGTAATTATGTGGGTAGTTTGGGGACAGCACGGTCCCCTCTGATCCCGTGGAGTGACCTCCGCACGGAGCTGTGAGCACAGGAGGGGAAGCAAACACAGTGAAAACTAGGTTACAATACCTGAGGAAATAAGGTAATAAAATACAATCAGCAAATCCAGTCTAACTGGCACAAATGCACAGGTAAGCAGTTCATACCAGGAAATAAAATGAAAAAAAAGTCACCCTTGGACTCTCAGCTGCTGACAAATATAATTTTGGCCAGCCTACCAACAATTTTGACATTGAGGGACGCTTTTGGGACATTTTCAAAAGCAAAGTGAGCCATACAAAGACAGGAAACAAAGACTGAGTTGTGTTCACAGGGTTAAAATTCTATAGGGAGCGACAACTAGGGAGGAAAAGTACTTTTGGCCTTCACACAAAGTAAAAACACCATCAATCAACCAAACACACAAACACAACAGTTCCACAGGCTGGCCTGCCATTGAAATAAGCCCCTAATAACAACCAGCCACGTGTTTTGGGAGCTTCAACAATTTCAAATGAAACAGGCTACCAATCAGCAGATGGCTCCATAATAAAATAATTATTTGTAATGTTCACTGTAAGAAAATGTTGTATTTTCAATAATAATAGAGAAGCGATAACATATGTATAACAATGCTTCTGTCTACTCCCAAACCAAGACTATTCTACTTTTGCTGTGAAAGTTTGTGTTGCCAAAGCAGCAGTTACATACTGCGAGGGGGGCACAGCAACTACCTTTGATACCAGCAGCTCCAAACAAAAATCATGAAACTTTCCACCATATCCTTGCATGCTTTAATCTCAAAAACTTTTCCTTGTGGCATGATCATAGTGTTGATAATGATTCCATTGGCCACCGGGTTCATTAATATCAACTGCGATCTGTCTTGCACCTGCGGTGCATCTCGGCATCCTAACTTAAGCCGTTAATGATGTAGCTAATTTGCCAAGAGGCCCCCTAATGCAGTCGCCTCAGACCTCACGGGCCGAGCCAGCAGGTGGGGGAGCCTCGACTGTAAACAAACACACACTCATTTGTTGGAGGGAAGCTGTCACCAGCTGCTCCAAACCCCATGTGGCTGACACAATGCACATGTCACTGGCGTTCCGCTGTGCAACGCGGGAGAGGAGGAACAGAAGCGAGCAGAGGCGCTAATGCAGAAAGATGGATCAGCAATTAATCCAGGTTTGGTTGTTGAAAGAGCATGAGGCATGTAATCAAACATGCGTGATGATGGCAAGCGGGAATCCAATCCAAACTGATCTGTCAAACAGAACGGGAACAATAGTGAAGCGGTAGTTGAGGAAGTTGCGCAAACCGTTGTGAGGAGGAGGGCACACTGTGCTGTCAGTCCGCTGCAGGTGAGTCGCACTGAGGAGACCAAAGGATCCTGCAATTAAAGCTATATGCTTTAATGGTTTCAGGCTGATAGGTGAGTGCAGCGATAAGAGGAAAGCTTCCATCCTATGCATTTTAATAGACTGGTGGGTGGGTATATTATAAATGGCCATAAAAAGGTGAGTTCATTCTGTATACTTGAGAATAGTGATGTCATTCTGAGACAATCTATGAGGTTTGGGTTAAACTGACTTTCAATTCAAACAATTCGAGAAATATTCTTTTGGCACAAGAAGTTTTATGTCCAGGCTATTCAGTAATTACCAAGGGCGAACGCTCTATCACTACAAACAAAAGTGGTTCCAAATAAATGGGTTGCAGTTTCTATTTATATTTTGAACTGATTGGGTTGAAAGGGTGTTGACTCAGCCCCGCAATCCACCTCAGCTGGGCAGACATCGGGGTTAATGGAACAGTCACAAAACAATAGGACACGTCTAGCGCATTGAAAAGGGCAATGTGTGAGATGATGAAATTGTCTTCATTTATGGGTAGACAGACAGTGGATGCAATGGAACTGTAAAACACATGACAAACCAAACCATAACCAGAGGGTTACAATGGTTACATTACACTAGTTAAACACAATACACCACGTAGAGGATGTCCATAACAAGATAATTGATCTGAGTAATGATCTTGTCCAGCCTTAAGTAGGGTTCATGTGTCGTTTAGCAAAGCACGTAAGCACAGAGCTGTTTCATTGAAGTACCACAGCTGCCAATTGTACAGGAAATGAGTAGCTCCATGGTGTAACAGTGCCCTCCCCCTCACCTTCCCCCGCTGCTCAAAACGAGAGCCGAGTTCTTATTCAACCTGGCCTGATTAAATACTTTGAGGAGTATAAAAAATGATGTAAAACTACTAGGAGGAGGAGCACCGGGTTGTTATCTTGAGACTCTTCACATTTTCAGTCCCTATTCTCCTTGACACTGTGATCACAAAGATACCGCAAAGCTCAGTGAAATGCCTCCGCTGTAGAATATCCCAACGATACACACTTGCACATCTCGGGCATACGCTCTTTGAACTGGACTGTAAATCTGTAACAATTCTATTTAGCCAGTTTATACTAACATTTTATAACTCTTAAGTAACTCATTTTGCAGTAAAGTCTTTCATGCTTACCAATGTTTACTAGTTCACATAAAGCATTACTTAAATTAGTACTGTGACAAAGGGCACACCAGCTAGAATAACTGCTCCGGGCTCATAATTATGTGTTATCATATTAATAATAAAATATTGTAATGCCGAAACAATTAACCTTTACATTTTATTAATATCTATAAAAAACACAGTGAATTCTCTAAATATTTATTGAAGCGAAACCTTGTAATAATGGAGAAAAAGTTACGTAAAATTAGCGTCACATGAAAAATGACTTTTTGGCCTCGTTAGCTAATTCTCCATGTCATAATTTACACCTATTCAACAACAAATGGCAAAATTATATTTTCTAGTATTTTTTATATCAAGTCACATTGCTTTTACTGCCTGGAAAACAGGATATTTTTAGTGTTTACTTCATGGCATAACAGTGAGTGTGCATACAAATTCCAACCAATATACCATTGCAGACCTTTGAACAATCCCCCCCCCCCCAGTGGCGACATCGGTACAGCAGTGCATTTTTGCAGTTTCCTTTTCCCAGTGGCTGGAATTTATTCATTTTGAGAAATCAATAATTTGTGACAGCTCAAGATTATGCACAAAGCACTGAGTCACATCCTGTTTCAACCAGAAATACGTTGAATTACGGAAGCAAGGCGCCACTAAAATGTTTCCTTGTGACTTTAAACTAGCTGAATGACTATATAACTAAGTTTAAAACATAAATAAGTGTTGTATGTTTTCTTCTTCTAGACAGGCTTAAGGGTTAAACTGACTGCTTGATCACATTTACGGCAGGAGCTTTCTTTGTGCCGTGTCTTTGAATATATCAATGACCTAACTGTGTTTAATATGGATGTCTCTTCCATTGCCAGCAGCAGATGGTCACACAACCTCTCTGGAGAAACTGCAGAGTTTTGCCTTGAAAAATGTTCCACTGTTGAAACTGACACAGGCAGAGCAGCATATAACTTCAACAGTTCAAACATATTTGGGAATACCACATGGGGATTTGTTGCCCTTCAATATTTTCAGCATTGCATTTCAGCAGTGGTGGTAGTTTAGTTACCTTTGTTTTTCAAGTATCATGTGTAAACTTCAAAAACATTATTTGTGTTAAAAACAGGCAGAGTAGGCGTGGCTCTTATTTGAGATATTTAACATCTACAACATGATTCATTCTCCAATCAAAAAAAGAAAAATACTCTCGAGGGGGAGAAGAATGGCAGCATATACCCTTCTATACCTCCAGACCTCAATTGTTGCACTGTGCTCCCACCTTCTCCATCTCCCTCTCTAATAGGTAAGGTGGTAAGTACTGGCACTTGCAGTAATCAATGATTGCTTAACAGACCCAAATAGCTGCTGGCATCTCCTTTATTTTCTATGGCTGCAATAGATGGCAATCTTTTTTGGCTGGAAATCTGTGGAAATTCCATGAATTATCCAATGAACGGGTATTTTCTCCTTCTTGCTTTTAGGCTGTACTACCACCACTCAGTAACATATTGTTTTGTGTATTTGAAATCAATAGAAGTCCACAGATTCCGTTTGGGACGGCTATTTTAAAACTGGACAGGCTTGTTACCACAACTAGTCCGTGTGTTTGAATAGCAGGTCATGCTGTGGTCCCCAAGATTTAATTTGCTTTTGTATTTAGCAGTCTTCCTGAATATGTATTAATATTTCATCAAGGTGTGATCAGTTGCTGCTTTTAAATGGTATAAAGACTTCTTGACAACAGGGATAGAAATTCTACTATGACTGATACTGACCATTTTAGACCATGCATATGCAGAGTTGTTCCCACTCGACATGAATATGGGTTAATAGAGATGATATAGGGATGGCAGCCAAATGGCCCCACCAGGCTACTGCCCCAAAAAGGCTTTTTGACATATTACTTAATATACCAATGTTCCCACTTTTTCCTACATGCTTGCTTCACTACTGCTGAAATACTACTCCACCCCAAGCCACTAGTTGAAGATTGATTTTATTCTTTCTGCAGCTATAAAAATAAGCAATGACTGATCTGCAAGATCTGTGCTACAATACACTTAGTTTATTCTACTTCTTCGCATTCAAGAAAGAATTGTCTACGGCGGCGGCTCCAGTAATAAAGCAGGATAGATGCAGGATAGCTACGGGAGGACTATAGTGGCTACCAGTGTGAAAAAAGTATTGTCTTTCACCTTGAAAGACAATACTCTACCCCACTCACGTCTTCTACTAAAATAAGCCTGTACCACAACTATCAGCGCAGGTTATAATTGCCTTGAAAGACCTTCTGTTGTTGAATCTGTTACTGTGATTCCAGTTTTTCATCTCGAAGTGCCCTTCTTTGATAAGACAAGTTGCTCCGTTCTCCGAATTTGCTTTCCTTGCATGCTACAAGAACAGTGTCAGCCAGCCTTAAATAATTTATACACAACACACCCCTGGTATCACACAGCATCAAATTTTGACCAAGCTGCTGGATTGTGGCTCTCTCCTACTTGGGTCTCCTGCTACTGTGCACATACTGCATCAAGACTGGAGGCTCAAATCCCTGGGAGGTATAAAATCCTCAACAAACCGAGCGAGTGGTACCCCTCACCTTGACAGCTGGGTTTGGCCCTGTCCCACTCCGGTCTCTTGCTGTTGCCCATGATGCACGTCAGAGTGGAGTAGCCCTGCAGCAGGTAGCCGGCCTCACAGTGGAACGTCACCATAGATCCCAGCTTGTAGTCAGTACCCATTCTAGTGCCATTCATCACATTCCCTGGATCAAAACAAGCCTCCCGCAGTTTCGCTGCCAACCAAAAGAACAAAGAATTTAGAAAAATGACAACTGTGCAAAGTGTGGCTTTCTCATTAGATGGAATGTAAAAGTTGTATAGGACACGAGGAGCTGTTTGATCTAACAAAGCTGCGTTGTTTGAAAGTAATATATGTTGATGTTGTTGAAAGTGGTGAAAATGGCAGAGGGTGAATCCGAGGCTATTTTCACAACTGGCAGCGACATCAGAGGAAGCAGCTGCGTAGCGTACTTCAAAAAGCACTAATTCATTTATATACATATCCGACGAAATCCCAGTGCTGTAACATCAGAAAAGTAAACTCTTTATTTGCCAATATACATAATCATATTCTATGAAAATGTATATAGACTCCCACTTGCGCAGCCCCCAGAGTACCTTTGTATTCCAAATGAAAGCCGGTGTAGCTGACGGAGCCATCGCTACGGAAAGCCAAGTACATAAAGTTGGAACTGCTCTCAATCTTCTCAGGAAGTTTGCTGTCTTGGAAACTGCCAATCAGATGAGTGTTGCTGTCTGGCCCATCGTAGATGTACAAGAAATCATAGTTGGGCTCAATACTGAAGCTGTGACAAATAAAGCAAACAGACAAATGAGAAATAAAACAGTTATTATTTTTGCCAAGTCTTAACCACCAGATTGTACAGATTGTGTGCGAGGTTTAGAACACATTAGGGTTTAAAATTGAGAGTGTGCACCGCGGCGCTAGAAGTGAGTCATGCCAGGCGATTTGCTTTGCATCTCCAGACAAAGAGATAAAAAAATAAAAAAAAGATATCTCCCCCAAGAGGTGAGAAGAGATTAAATTGTTGTGACACTGCAGTGGCACAGGCACAAAATCTTCCCAGACGGCAATGACAATGCAGTGTGAAAAGATCGTTTCATATTGTAGCGCTGTATATCAAATCACATGCCGCAGTGAGAGAGAGAGAGGGGCATTTGTTTTCAAAATAATGAGCTTGGTTTATGACAAAAATGTAAATAGCTTGGAGATAATTGCATTTGAGTTGGATCAAGGCAACGCCAATTTAGAATCATAACTCCACGCTTTCATTTTGCATTCCCGAGAGGGAAAGCGGCATTGTGCTAAATCTATTAGATGTTTATTTTGAAGGACAAAGTCTGAAAAGAAACACGCTGCACCTCTCTCCATCACCTCCAGGAGAGGGAGGGGGGTGGTGTGGGGGTGCAGAGAGAACGACTGCTCCGTCTCCACCCCTTCGTGAAATGACTCTTGTATTAATATTCAGCAGCGGTCAGTCGAAGGGAGGGGCCGCCTGGGAAACAGGCACTCAGCCCCATCCATGACTTAGCTCAGCCAGTCTTGCTGCTGAACATTCAGATTGACATTAATAATGTAAAAGTAGACATGTATCACTCCGCATAGGGGATGATGTGGGCTCTTATATCACAGTTCTGCCTGCAATATATTCATTCTGAAATCTCTTTTCATTATCGTCACTTGGGCGAGTGTGGCAGGAGAGCCTATCTTAAGAGGTGTCAGGAGAAGCACCGCGGCTTGTTCCCTATCACCCCACACACCTGGACTCAGGCCCCTCACATGGTCAATACCCTGATGTCATAGCTGGTTCCACCACAGAGAGCAAGCAATTCCACGGCATGAGCTGAGCCGCTGTGCACCCACTGAGAACTGAGTTTATTCTGTTTCAGCTAGGTAACAAACAGAGCCCAGGTTTAGGGAAAGCTTCATCTTGTAAGCCACTGGACCGTGTGCTAAAGGGACGACACTGCTTTTTTTAACCTCGCCGGTATTTTTCATCCAACCTATTGTCCGTATCCTGCAGAAAGCTTCTATTTCCACCTTTTCCATTTTTATAGTTTTGTTTTAAATGACATCTGACATCATCTCTCACGTCAAAAATGCATAACAACCCTGTAGTGTCAAATGTCAAAAATGCATCTGTGATAATGGGAAAATCTGTTTTTAATAATTCATGAAAAGCGTATCGTTTGGAGATCCATGGTCATTGCAGTTCATTTGTTTCAGAAAAGCACATTAAAATTAAAGTGAACTTATCAGTAAAAGAGACCAGAAAACCACACTGTAGCAGCTCCTATTACCTGATGAAAGCCAAGGAAATGACATAGTCAGAATGGACAGCAATAAGCCAATCACAGTCTTTGCTGTGTGGGTAGGGGTGTGGGTAGTTTGGAGACAGGATGAATCCTGAAGATCCTGTCACGTTCCCACCGCACGGCGCTTTGAAACATGAAGAGAGGAGATATGAAAGAGAAGGACGAAGAATTAGAAACAACTGCAGGCAGCAAATACCAAGAAACATACTTTAAATGTACTTGGGCTGTTGCCAGCTCCTGAATGCTGTTCTGGCTGAACACACTTGTAATAGATTTTAGTTAAATAAAGGGCAATCTATGACCTTCATCGACATCTATCAGAGATCAGTACAGAACAACATGAATAGAACTTATCTCCTCCCGCACAAGTCTCTGCCACAGCGGCCACCCATGACACCTCCCAATAAGTCACATTTTCACTACAGAGACAAGTAAGCTTGCTAATTAGAGCAGAGACCCAACAGAAACATCTGGTGAGGAGGTAATATATCGTGAAAAAAAATACAGCAATAATAATACTTTGTCATTTGCTTTTATTGGCTTGAGAGTGAAATGTGTTGTGGTGCCTGTCGCTTGCTCGTAGCACCAGTCCTCCATCATCAAGGACTGAGCACTGAAAAACGCATGGGGAGCAGTTTGGGGGAGGCGATTAGGAGAGACGGGGAGTTTCCGTTCCAAAACAGAGTACAGGCCAGACATCTCAGCACCTGGCGTAATTGTTGAATCACCGGTATTGATCAATAACCCTATCAACCTCCCCATCACCCCCGCGGACATACTGTGGTCATTATAGTGCAATGAGCCAGTAAAATTCAGTAAAAAAAACGGTATTGCTCCGTAAATTCTTCTTATTGTAATGTAACTTTTTACAACAGAGTAGAAAAGTACCACCACATTTCTCTATATGTGATGTTTTCTACTGCTTTTCTACTACTTGAGTCCTGATGGTCCCATTATGTTGCCACTGGAGCTAAAAAGATGAAGGAAGATATGACATTTCTAGACATGATGAAAATTCAAGACACATTTCGTTTGAATCATCTGATTTTCATCTGAAAAAGACTTTACAGCATGTGAATAGAGGGGGTTTGTTTTGGTGGTTTTTTCAACAGCATAAAAACATTTTTTGGTGCCTCGCCTCGTCAGGGGTTACTGATTATACATAATTAAAGCCTAAAACTTGATTCATCATTTGCACATTGATTAAAGAGACTAAATAAAACATGACACGTTTCAACATCTGCCCTCGTCGGGAGTCATTTCAATAAGACGTATATTTTGAACACACTAATGAGCATGTTGCTTTCATTTGGTGCGATAACACCATTAAATAACAGGAGCAGTTGGAAACTACATCAAGTTGTCACCAATACAAATTTGGTAGTTACAGTGCGCTGCGTTGTATGATCCTGTAATTACACAGCAAGACATACAACTGCTTCGCCTTCGCCGAGCCAGAAAAGAATTTAGTTTACACCAAAGGAGTTGGCAACAACTCAAGAACAGCTAAAGTAGGTTTCTTGGGAACTACTCGGGGTAATTATTTCTAATTGAAGTGTTAAATAATGAGTTTTTAAGCTGCAGTGAGACAATGTGTTGTGTGACCTTCGAGTGCTCAGTCCTTGACTGGCGACAGAAAAGGATCTGGAGTTGGAAGAAGAGTTGGCAAAGACTCGCACATATCTGAAATGTCTTCTGTTTACCCTGCACATATCTTTAAGACATCGATGAGAATAATGGTCTCTGCTGCAGCCAGTTAATAGAACTCCTTCCCTCTCTCTTCCTCTCACCATCCCTCTCTCTCCGTCACTCTGATCCCCTCCACCTCACTCCCTCTCCCTATCTCTCTCATGCCATATACCTCGCTCTATCTCCTCATCCCTCCCTCTCCCTCCCTCCCTCTCTCCCTCTCTCCCTCTCTCTCCCTCTCCCTCCCTCTCTCCCTCTCTCTCTCTCACCAATGCAGCTTGGCGGGCTGGGCTGCCAGTAGTATCTATTTTCCACTTGGATGCAGGTGATTCTGCTCTCCTCCTGCAATTCGTATCCTGGATCACATGAGAAGGTCACCGAGTCACCGGGCTCCCGCCCTTCCCCGTTGCGACTGCCATTCATGGGAATACCTGGATCTCTGCAGGCTGTCGCAAGTGAGCCTGAAGGACACGGACACACACACACACACACACACACACACACGGGTGCAGGTGAGCACACACATGGTACACACAAACAAAAGAAATTTCATATCACGTGGTTGACAGCTGTCAAGCCCAAGCTGTAGCTCAAACACAGTTTGAACAGATTACTGCCTGATCTCAGCAGTTAAAATCCTGCAGTGTTTTCCCAATGTGTTTTCTAAACCACAGCTGTGGAGCAGCCCAGAGCAACACGAATTCACGATCAAATCTAATTGATTCATCAAATATTCCCCTCTAGACAGACTTTATTAAGAGACCTGCCTCTGTTATAATATAGTTCCTTTTGTTGCTCTTTTTTTTGCCTTTTTATTTTTTGCTTATTTAATTTCAAATCAAAACACAGCTATCAAAAATACATCAAGTTAAAAAAAAAGCATTAAAAAGCAACAACTCTAAATTGTAGAATCAACTATCATCCAAGATGCCGTCAAGAGACACGGAACAGAAAAGCAACATAGAGAATGATGACTGACTTTGCTGACCAATACAATTATTTTTCAACCTTGATGGACTTTATCTCATAGCACTGCAAAGAGCTTTGAACCAGAAAGCGCAACCATATCCCCAGAAAAGGCCAGGGTTCATTCCTCAAGGACGTCTCCCATTCACTGTCAATGCAGCAGCTCTACAAAAGCACAGTAGAAGTGTTGACCAAACCATAGATTCAAGATTTGTCTCTCTTATATATTTTATATGTTTGTCCAATGGATCACTGTGACTAACCCTAACCCACCGGCCCAGTCGGTTTTGAAGTTACTCATCAGCAAAACAAGTAGAGCACAGTGCTTTAGTAGAGCACAGTACACTGGACTGTGAAATACCTGGGATTCTGATTGCTCATTCAGCCATGACAAACCATTAAAGCAAATACTGAGAGACCAACATGAGATGAATAGAAACTAATAGAAAAAAATACCACGCTTCAACTTGATATGGGGAGATAATAATGTAATAATGAGGGATCAACAAAGGCTCAAACTAAAATATAATACAAGCAGACACACTTTTTTCTTAGGCAGGATACCCTGCGTAGACAATAGTGACACCACCCACACTTACTAGACTGAAGTACCATATCAAGAGGTAATGTGAGATTAACACAAAATTATATGACAATAAAAAACAGCAAACAGACCGTAGGCCAGTGGTGTCCAATCGTGTGCCATAGAGGGCCGAGTGTATGCAGGTTTTCGTTCCAACCGAACAATACACCAGGTGCTTCGACCGGTTATCACACCCTCAACCAGAGAGGAGGAAATCACTTGGTGTAGTCTTTGGTTGGAATGAAAACCTGCATACACTCGGCCCTCCATGGCACATGACCGGACACCCCTGCCGTAGGCCGATTTCATCTCCTTGGACGGAAATACTCACTGGAGAAGTCGATGGCAAAGCCGGACTTGGTGATGTAGAAGTCAGTCTCGAACTGAATGGTGACTAGGTTGAGGGTGGAGTGGATCCCCTCGGGCAGCAGCGAGCCGCTCACCTCCTTCAGAGACATCTCGTTCTCGGGAGGTCCGTCCCACACCTTCAGGATGTCGTGGGACGCCTCCGTGTCGAATGCCAGGAACTGGAGACTGGGAGAGGTGAAGGAAGGAGACTGTCACTTTGACTTAGTGTGGTTTGGTTTGGTCCAGATCACGTCAGTTCAAGTCAAGTCAAGTCATTGCAAGTCAGGTCAAGCCAGTTCATTACTTCAAATCAGTGGAATTGGGTTGAGTTCAGCTCAGGTCATTTGGCAGTTCAGTTTACTTCAGTTCAGCTGAATTTATCTGATTGGGTTTTGCTCACTTGCAGAATTTTGCATCCCCAAGATTGTGCAGATTAAACCAAGGAGGCAAGCAATAATGAGTATGGATGGAAGCTGTGACATCAATTGGAACCAGGTTAAATTGAGTTCAAAAGGGAAAAACAACCAAGACACATCGTCCTTACGCTTTTGGGGAGTTCAATTTGGATTTGGCAACATCAATCAATTTCTGCCAAAGTCAGAAACAAGAGAGCCAAGACTTATCTCATCAAGAGATGGCCTGGAGCTCCACTTTTGACAATGAGAAGCTGGCTTTATGAAACCATACAATATTCACTTCAACCTCTAAGCCCAAATGGGTTTTATTTCATAGCAGTACTAAGAGCTCTGAACCAAAAAAAACATTTTTCCATATCCCCCATATGCCAGGAAAATCCCCTGGGTGCCTGAGTGTCTAAAAAGTCCCAGTCCTGTTGATTGTTAATGGGGCAGCTGGAGGCTGTTTTTCTTGACGACATCTAGCTTAGGAGAGAAATCTTCATGTTCAAAACCTAAACTGAACCGTGCAACATCACAGGAAAACATTTTTAGGATATTTAAGTCATTTGAAGTCAGGTGACAGTGAAGATGGCTTGAGTTCATTTCAGTCTTTTATTCAATTACAGTTCCTGCAAAAAATGTCAATGGTATCACACAATATCTATTGGAAGGCCTTTGGTAGTTTGAGCTTTAAATATATTGAGTTACTCTATCTAAGACTGTATGTGATTTTCATCACCGGCACATTTCATGTAGTAATGATGCACAATACAATTCACATATTTTGTATAAATATTCTCAATTATAGTTTAGACAACAGCAAACATAGTTTTTCATCCATGCTGTATATATACATAATGTGTTAGCAACTCATGAGCTACCTGACGATGTTACCAGAGTTGACCTCGATGGTCCAGGTGCACCGCAGGTTGTTGTCGTAAGGGAATGGATACCCAGGAGACAGGATACGCCCTGTAGACTCCCCCTTGAAACTACCACCACACTCCGCTACACACACACACACACACACACACACACACACACACACACACAATCACCTTATCAACAACAGCCATGAAAACGTCCAACAAGAATGGACAACAAAAATGCAAGCACACACACAAAAGAAAATGCAGAGACAGACACACACACACACACATACACACAAGCATATGCGCATACATTGACACCAAGTACAGAAAACCCGCCGTCCCCAAGCAGAGCACACTGGAGTCTACGATGAGTACTAATGAGCAACAGTTTAACTCCTGCAGAAAATGAAACACTTTTCCTCTTTGTTTTCTCCTAACAGGTAATGGGCCTGCGACAAGGACTTCCTGCCTGGCCGCAGACACTTAGGGATGCAACACTTGTTTTGTCTCCAAGTATGCATCTTAATGATGCCATTAATTAACTTTAAAAAGACTTGTGTCCACAGAATATATAGGCCGGGCCTCGGACTGCGGGAAGGACACCGCTACAAATGTAAATGACTGAAGGAATATTTTATCATCCAATCTGTGTTGTCTCTCCCCCGGTTATCATCAAGCTTATCTACATTACAGAACAAACGGCACTTAATTAATGGGAAAATTGCATTAGATGGCCACAGTGGTGGGCTATAATCAGTATCATAACAGCAGGCGAATGTAAGACACCTCGACAGGAGGCGGAAGATGTGGCCCCAGAGAAGTGGCTGGAAATCCCACTTCGCATTCAACCCACAGATACAAGGCTGACTATTAATATTGACCAATCAATGATCCGGCCCTGTTGAACAGCTAATCAATACAATGATTAAGCACCTTTTTTGTGATCTACATCTGCGATCATTGCGAACATGCCACAGTGCCCTTTTTTTCTGAGAGGGGAGAAAGGCGTTACGTTGAAAAAGGCAACAGGACATGCTGGCATTTAAAGTGCAATTCTGCACACGTACGGAATTTGTAAATCATTTTTTACTCTAATCCATCACTGCTAGACATCGAGAGACAGACACCGCTTCGCAACACCTTCCAGACTTCAGCAACGTGCAGGTAATAGCTTTATCATTTTTCCTTCTCTCTCGTAGCACGGTCTGAATATTAAAGAACACTCTAAACTGTACATATATCAATCTGCTGTGAATAACCTGATAATTATGCACCTTTACTTGCAGAAAAATACTGAATAATGGCCTGTAAGGAAAAAAAACATCTAAATTACATAGAGTGGGAATGAAGTCATGAGCCAGGGAAAAAGAACAACACAGTGAAAACTCAATAGTCTTGCAATTTGCCTCACCGTAGTGCTCTGATTGAATCTATAACGCTAGCTTTGCATCAATAACACACGCAGAGATCGATGATTCAAAATAAAACATCGGGGCCATTTGTATTCTCTAACAAAATGACAAGCCATGCATTTTCTTTCAACACAGTTCAATTAAGTGGAAATCATGTAGGACTAAATCCTTCGGATTAACACTGAGCATAGCAACGTTGACAGCGTGCCTGGACTGAATAATAATAATATGAGAGAGAGAGAGAGAGAGAGAGAGAGAGAGAGAGAGACAGCATGTAGACAAAGGGAGACAGGATTACCTATGCATGACGGGAGGTGGTTGTCCCATGCCCTTCTCTCCCCAGTCATGCACTTGAGTATGCCACTGCCGTGCAGAGTGTAACCTTGGTCACAGCCGTACGTGATGGCACTGCCAGCAAAGTGACCCTGGTCGCTGACTTTGAAACCAAACTGTGGCACCCCTGGATCATCGCAGTGGGATAGCTCAAAACCTGGAGGAGCAAGATTGGGAGAAGGAGGAGCAGTAGAAGGAGGAGAGGGTGGAGAGGTATAGGGGTTTAAGAATAACTTATACCATTTTGAGTCCCAAAGACCACACACACACACACGCAGAATTGCTTGTCAGCATTTAAAAGTCCACTGGAGAGTAGCCATAATGTAAGCCAGTGCCATATTCTCATTTATCTGCATTGTAAAGACTTATTGATTGGGCTTTGGGAATAATTTCCGGTTGAGCACAGATGAGGATTGGACTTAAAGTCCCATTATATTACTTGGTAGTAAAAGATTCTTTCTGGACAGAGAACACAATTAGGCCTCCACAATTAAGTGTTCAATTGAGTGTGGACATTTACCAGGACTGAGAAATAGTGCAGCCGCTCATAACAATTTGGGGCAATACAAAAGAAATAAAATAAAATAAACAAGCCACAAACAAGAGAATGCTCCAATAACTCTTTTACTCGCCGTATTTGATCTTGACCATGGCCTTTGTCTCCCTTCCTCTCGTTCAGGTAGTAAATGTAAGAGTGTCCTGCTATGCGGCAGCAGCGGCTGCACATAAACCCAGCAACGCTGATTTATGCTCTCCTCTCACAGCGAGGCCCCTGCCCATGCCAGATGTTATGGCAGTATTACAAGTGTCATGCCCAGTATAAATCTCCAACAGTTACCGCTCACATTTAGAAAATTACTTCAGCACTTTTGCTAGAAGAGTCATGAAAACATGATCAGATTTCATGTTCAGACAAGATTTAAGCTGCCCATAGCACACCTTCTCCTTGCCCTCCTCGCTGTTCACACATCAGTCAAACCTCTCCAGCTGAAAGGGGCTATTCATTCTGGCTGAAAAGACCACATAAAGACGGTGCCTTGATATGGACAAAGGGTGGTAGTTTATGTTCTGGTGTTTACCTTGTGCACATCCTTGGAAATATTAGAGTTGAAATGTAATTATGTGATACTGAATTATGGGCAACTCTGTAATTCAAAAGGGAACTTGTAATTAAACCATTATTTCCTCTGAACTAATTGTGGTCGCATTCAGTTGCCAATGACATTTAGTTGCTGTAAAACTTTCCTGATTACTGGAGGCCTAATATTACCAGTATCCAAAACCTCTCACAGTGGATCAGTGGCAAAGCAGTGCATTAATAAAACTGCCATTTCTTTAACTAGTACACCTCTTGGAACCTGGAAGATAGGCATAACTACATACCATAGACCTAAAAGTACCCAGTACCCAAGTTAGCTAATGCACGTTATGCTTTCGTAAAGCCCAAAACAACACTCTACCCTTTGCAATTCTCACTAACTATGCTGAATTCTACCTTAGAAAACCAAGTGGAAGACCCAAAAAAATTCTAAGAGAGCTCAATTGCAGGTGAAACACAAAAACACTTTAAATTGGACTGCAAAATGCAGTGTCACCAAAACATTTCTCTCGTCACAGTAATGGATTAGAAACAGTTACCAACAACACACAGTCACCCAGCCAATTAGGGGGAGAAACAAAACCAATCTATTACTGCCCTGCTTGCTGAATGACCCAAACGTTCACACACGCTATACACACACATATGTAGTCATACGCCATATCCACTACACACACACATGCATGCAAACCCACACACTAACACACCGATTTCAAACAACCCGACAATAATTCACCTGTTTTAACAAGGTACAGTTAGGCAGTTGTAGATGCTAATTGCAGCAGAGGAGAGGAGAGTAAAAGAGGACAGAGGGATTTACAGATGGGAAACAAACAGAGAGAGAGAGAGAGAGAGGAAAGAAAGAGAGGAGCTAATTTTCCTCCAGGAACAGAGCAGAAGCGCCATGCTGTGTTTAATGGATACCCTGACAGCGAAAGACACAGTGAAGCAGGGTGAGGGTCAATTAAAATGTGTTTTAAATTCTAGTTCCTGCACATGCCCGGCTCCTGGGATGAGGCTAAATTCAACTCATTTGGAAAAGCTTTAGGGACCCCCCTCTGGGGAAATGAAATGTAACTCACTGTAGTATATGAGCTGGAAGCCTGCTGCGGTGGCCTCTTGGTCAGAGAAGAACTCGAGCCACAGATGGTTGGACGTGCTGGTGAGGAAGAGGCCGTGCATCGATGTGCCCGTGTACGTGCCGAGGACTGGGGCTGCACTGTCCTTGCCATCATACACCTGGTCAGAGACGGGGAACAACACGATGGTTTCGCGGAAAAAAGCGTGGGAGGGGGTCATAGGATCATATAGTGTTTATGTACTGCGACTACATGGGACAGGTCTCACCTTATTTCATCACTTCTAACCCACTATCTAAAATGCTGATGAAGGATTTACTACCTACCCTATAAAATGGTAAAGAATAGTTATATACAGTATTAAATATTAATACTAGAGAAAGGGATGGCTGCAGTATATTTAATGCCTTAAAAAGCCACCAATAAAAGCTATGAGTACTTTATATCCATCGTTTTATATGGCGCCTCTACTGCAAAACTAATGTCCTATATTAAATGAGGAAATTAGATTGGATTGATTTGGTATCGTGCATCTGTAGAGTTGAATCGACAAGGATAGGTGGGGTTCACAAACTCCAATTACTAAAGCAGTACTTTGGAGGTCTGGAAGCATAACTGCTATTTTTTTTTTTTTTTACTTTATTATCTTCTATTCATTTCATACAAAATCTGTTTAAGGACAAACAGGTAGCAGCATTGCGTGGGTGATCGGAAAGGGGTGGAAGCCATCTAGAGATAATAAAAAGTGTGTGTCCCTTGTTTCAGATCAAATAAAGAATATCTAGGTATGCGGGAGCTTTTTTCAAGTTTGCTTAACGCTTGTTTTCATGTTTTCACTTCAATTGAAGGATTGCGTTGTCTTTTATGGGTTGAGAAGATTCTACTATGCTTGGGCTTATAAAACCCTTTCAGACTCTTTGGATAAACTAAAAAATGCATGAGGGTCAATCTCATTTTTTTCTTAAAGTTTAGTTTTAATCTCTAAACAGTGTCTGTCTGTTCGAGGTAGATCATAATGCGTAGGAGTAAACAGTAATTAGTAAGCAAGTCCTGAATGTTCCTGAATATGAAACACCTAAGGTACCTACACTACGGGAGTATAAAAGTAGTGCATCATACCGGTAAAGGCTTACATTCTACTTTGATTTGTTTTTGAACCATAAATCTGCCATGCTTTTTATCTTTATTGTTGTATCTTTCTAAATCACAGAGACATTTTCTGGCTCCACGTCCCCTATGGAATTTATTTGTTGTTGAAGCGCCGTCTTTCTAAGCCTCAAGTATGTGTCTCTTACTGTACATGTAATCTTTTCTGAATGGCATCGAAATAACAAGAAATGAAACCCAAGGCTCCTTACGCTTCCTTTGAAATACTGCAAGGGCAATATGGCAATATCCATTTGAGATTTTCTTCCTACTCTCCTACCATTGACTAAAGGGATTTTTTCATACGTTTCTGAGATTACTGTCTATATATATATAAAAAAACATATAAAACTCACATTACTTGAAAAACATAGTACTATGCTCTGTTAATTACAGCATTAGACCTAACGTGACATCTGCATTCAAATGAGAGTGGATTCCAGCTGTGAGCTGGGGACTAGATAGTCATTTGTATCACATCTATGGTGCTCCCCAAACTGCTGAAATGCCCTTGAGCAAAGCAATAAATCCCTTAGTTCCCAATGGGATGCTGGCAAAGCAATTGTGTATTCTGTCTGGTGCTTCATGCGTAAAATGGCACTAAAGTTCTTTTCTCTTTTCTATTTTAACATTTCATGTAATGAAAAGCACCAATTGTTGGGCAGAGCGTGCCCGATTTCTTTGATTTTTATTTTTTTAAAGTAGCACAAGCCTAACCCCACCATTCTTAGCGAAAGGTCTCTCAGTAGTTGGTGGTAACTTATTTTCTGTCAACAAAAAAGGAGAGAGTCCATTGTGGGTTTACCTTGAGGATGTCTCCTTGAGCAAGGTGAAAGGTGCTGGCGGTGATGTTGATGCCTTTGCCTGTCTGGACCTGAATACTGTACACACATTCATGGCTGTTGTCGTAGTTCATGGGGTAGTTGGGCGACAAAAGAACTCCCTCGTTGTTGGAGACTGTTGATCCACACTCCGCTGCAAAAAGAGACAGAATCAGTTACGCAACACAACAGCAGGCATAGCAAAAGCTGCATGAATTAGGTTTGGGAAAACTGGACTGAAATGAATAGAGTCTATATTACTGACGCATTAGCGTGTTACGAAACAGATAAAGGTAATTCAAATGCCTTATTTGGATAATCATAATTACTAATTTATCCAAGTGTCGCTCCCTTTCATTGCTTTAATATCATAATAATCATTATCAACAGGCACTGACACATTGCAAAATGTTGAGCACAGTATTAACTGCTCAGTATAAAATCATTACAGGCTTTCATTTCTAAGATTTACCCCACTGGCTTTCTTGCACCATGCCAACTGTAGAGGATTACTCTCTAAAACGAACCAACAAGCCAACAGCAAATTATGGACTTAGAGCAGGAGGGAGACTGAAATATATGTACTGTGCGTTTCCGTGCATGTTTTATGTACAGCAAACAGCACATGACACAACTGCAATATTTGTTTCCTCTTAAAACAGGAGCATGCAAACTGTAAAACCCATTAACTATGGAAGTTAGAAGCACTATAAATGCTTTTGCTGTTTGTTTCCAGGCCCTATTGTCTTGTAATATTCATGCCATGATAGCAGTTCTTTTCCACCGCAGGGCTAAATTGGTGTGCCTAGGGCCAGGGGTTAGTAAACATACGAAAAGCACTCCATCACGGGGTCTGATAGGACTATTAGTTTATATGACACGATGCCTCGGCTATGAAATTATCTCTGGAGTCAGCTCTTAAGATGTGCACGTAATCATATTAAGCTTCTCTAGGGGGGAAAAATGAGTTCGCAGAAGTAATGAACTCTCTCTGGCCAGCCCTGGTGCACCCTTTAGTGGAAAAGAGATCTCCTGGGCTAGATTTACTCCAGCAGCTCAAATCAGTATCTAACACAGGTCTGATCTTTTAATTGCTGTCTACTTAAGAAAATCCAATTACACGGAATTCCTCAACGTGTAGACGCTAATAAAAAAGATCAGATCTGCGCCGCACAGGTGAAGAACCTGATGTTGGCTGACCGTGTAAATCCTGCAATATATATACACACACAGAGGAAAGAAAGGAAACGGAATGAAAGCTGCTGACCACGTACCCACACACCTTGGCAGAGGGGCGCTCCACATGCGGCGGCCACCTCCCAAGCACACGACCTCCCTGGCCCCCTGCAGACGATAGCCGGTGTTGCAGTAGAACGCCAGCGAGTCGCCGATTCTGAAGCGGGAGCCCGTGTGCCAGCCGAACTGGGGAGTCCCGGGGTCCTCGCAAGGTTCAAGATCGTACTCTGTAAACAAGCGAGCCAAAGCGGCAACAATATCATGTTCTGAACAAAGAAGTAGGCATGTATTCAATCACACCTGTGCTCTTAATATATTATATGAATTAGAAACATGATTTATTGATCCCCAAAGGGAGAAATTCATCTTTTCTCTTGCTCCTTTCGAGGGAGATCAGACGTCAACTACAGAAGAGCACCTATTGTGGCTGGTGGGGACTCACTGTCTTGCTCAAGGACACTTCAGCAGGGTGGATGTGTTGATGAAGGACTAGGCCTCCCTGCTGCGTCATATTATTATAAATAGACTGTTGCCAGCCTGGTGGTTTCTGACGTAGATGAACTCAAAGAGAGTGAGAGGGATGAGGTCTTATTACTGACGTTATTCATCCCCTGGTCTGTATTTGGCAGTGTGCAGCACTTTATATTGATTTTTTTTTTTTTTGCCCGCTTGACAAATTTGGCAAATTTGTCATCGAAAGTCATAAAAGGTTAAAAAATGAATTCTAATCAGGCAATCTATAGATGCTAATTACCGACACACAAGGACACAAACACACACCAACCCTCTATCAGATCCCGGCATGAATATTCATGGCGGCACAAGTTATGCTTCACTTCAGCGAACAGCAGGCAAACATTTAGCCAGACTGCTCATGAAGCGGACCGCCTCGCTCACTCTTTCAACTTCCTCTCTTATGTTCTCTCTCTCTCTCTCTCTCTCTCTCTCTCCACCCCTACTAATTCACCATCACCATCTGTCTCATCTCCCTTCTCTCTCTCTCTCTCTCCCTGTATCTCCCTCCCTCTGCCTCCCATCTCTCTTTCACTGTCTCTGTTTCTCCATTCCTCTGTCTCTGGATGGGAGGGCCCTTTCCTTCTTTCCTCCCCCTCCCCCCCCCACCTCCCTCTCAGCGTCCTGGGGATATTCACTACATGGCATTGTTTGATTCCCATCACGGTCAGAAACCCTCTACCTTACTGACCTCGCTGTCTCTTAATTATCCTCCTCTGATCGGCGCAGCCCAAGGCATGATCTCCCTTAAGCCTGCTCCCGTTTTGACCGGCGAATCACTCCTCACATGTTACTTTATGCACGCTTTAGAGAGGCTTAGCACTTTTGATCTCATCAAGCGTGCTCACTCTCCCCCCCTCCCGACACCACCACCCCCACATCCACATTTTCAACATCCTTTCTCCTCCCCTTTCCACCCCTACAGCGTTTGCCCTCCTTCCTCTCATCCAACCCTCCCTCTATTCCCTGCCTGTGCAATATCGACACCTCTCCTTCCTACCACCCGACACTCACCCAGCTCCTCCTCTTCGTACCTGAGAAGGAGATGTTGAATCCTTGCAGCGATATGGAGAAGTCGGAAATGAAGCGCAGCTGGGCCTTGAAGTTCCCGTAGAGGCCCGCGTTTACTGCCGCGGGGCGCTCGGAGCCGGTGAGCCGGGCCAGCGGCTGGGCGAAGCTGCCGTTCTCCGTGATCAGAAGGTAGTCGTGGTGATCCTCCAGGTGGAAGGAGTGGAAAGTGAACTGGACACCTTGGGAGAAGAGAAAAAGAAACCCCACAGTTAGATGTTTCTGGGGAGACAGGAAACATCAGGGCTATAACATTATCAGTGAGCTGAGAGAGGATCAGAACAGAATCGAGTAATGTGAAAGCCTCCTTTGATTTTTTTTGTTTGTTTTTTTTGATTAAATTGACAGTTTACACAGTCCTTTATCTGCTGATTGTGTTTTGTAATCCCACAGTCACACACCATACAAAACAGCTTGTATAATTTAATGAATGCATCATCGTCAATCAGAGAATGAATTTGCTTTCTTAAATTTGGAAAAACAGTGGCATGATAAAGGTTTTCATCCAATAGCTACGCAATACCACTTTTTTCTGGCCAACAATATAGAATTGTCTCTATCCTCACCTTAGAAGCCCTGGGAGGAAGAAACAGAAACACCAGCTTATGTAATCTAAAAGTGATACTGATACAATTGGTCAGAGGAGTGGAGCACAGATTGTACACCTTTGAGGCAGAAATTAAGATACGCTAGTGGGTACTGCCTGTGGTATCAAACATCGCAGAGTGAGAGTGATAGGATCGCTGATAGGCCCGTGGGATAAAAAACAACTTTATTGAACAACCAAAAGGTGTAAAATGGTGTTAAATGTCACCTTAGGACACCTTGGAGGAGGAAACAGAGGGGTTAGATCATCTCCTGTGATCATAGGATCAATTTTCAATAGAATAAGAATACAATGTGGTATTTCGGTGAGCCTCTTGGTGGAGGATATCTGGAAAAATGATGGTAGTAAAAAATAAGACTGAGCGCAGGCTAGGGCACTAAGATACGATCAGTTTGCTTTTCAGATGCTAATGAATAGGAATGTTGAGGGGACCTGGTAACTGATCAGATAATTGAAAGAGAGTGCTGCAATAAAAGAATAAAACTAATGAAATAAAGTAATACTACATGAATAAAATTGCGATAACAGAGATTGCTTACCAGGTGAGCAACTAAAATGTCAGAGCTGGTTATTAAATGAACCACGGGTGAAAAAGTTATAAAATGCAATTTTCTCATAATTGTATGAAAGTAAAAGCCATCCAACCAGTACTTAAGCAACCGGCACCATTCATTCAACCAACTGAAGCATCACTTGGATGCAGTGCAGATAGAGGAGAGCTTTATCTGCACTGCACACCTTAGAGTCTATTTTCCCCCACTTATATTATGGCCGCTTGCCAAAGATTAAAAAAAAAAAAAGAAAGAAAGAAAAAGCCAGCGCTGTTAATTTATCTTTCCTAAAGTGAAATAATATTTACGCTTTGCACACCACTCATTCTCGGAGGATGGTGCCTCTGTAACAAGCAACTTTCTAGGAACTGGTACCTAGGGCTTGACTGGTGCCAGCGGATGCTAAAATGCTTTGTAGGTATGCTGCGGTTATCAGCTGATGTGAAAGGGTCGTGGTTGTGCTGTACACTTTATAGGCACCTCAAACTGAATACATGCTGCACCTCTAAACACCCAATCGATGTGTTAGCTCTATCGTGTTGTAACTGAGATAAATACTCAATAGGTGTTTTAACTCATGAATGGCTACGGCAGTGCAACTTCTCACAGTATTAGTCAGCTAGTAGTTCATGGTAACACATGAATTTAAAGTGTTGATATGACTGTGCAGCACTCACCGTGGTATAATCACTGTATAGTCACAGTCAGTCACAAAGACACTTTAGCTGTTTAATGTCAAACAAAACCAATACAGTGTAGAACAGTTCTAAAAGGGAGTTGTTCTTCCCTTGTATCAACTATCAATCTCTCTTGGCGTGTTGCAATAGGCCCAGGATACATTTTGGCTCCCCACCCTGCAGCTTAACACCCCTGGGTTTCTACAAACTCCCCTACCTTTGCCATGGCTGACCTCTACAGTCCAGGTACAGTTCAGGGAGCTGGGATACAGCTCTGGGTAGCCGGGCGATAGGATGATCCCTCCAGGTCCTCTGATATCCCCACCGCACGATGCTGAGTAAAAAGGGAAAGTAATGAATGATAATTGCGACTAAAAAATAATGGGAATTGTAAATTAACCAATAAATCTTTCACCTGAAGACAGAGGAGTGATAAATGAATAATGCATTTGAGTCATATCATCATGTCTTGTCTTGCTGTTCATATAAAGTACCTGTAATTCTGCCAACACAATGTTTTTTCTCCCCAAGAGCCCCAACTCCCTATTATCCAACAGGCACAATAAATAATTCATTGATTCATCCATCTATCTCTCCTATGGTACCTCGAACTGGCCATGTTTACACAAACCCCAATAACCCATTAAATTTACATTTATTCCAAAAGAATTTACCCACGCATGTTAAGCCGATTATCTTGCTGCATTTTGATTGAAACTTCAAAGTGATTGTGAGTTTCTTGCACATATAAATAGTCGCCCCAGTGCACCAGCTTAACGACTTTTCAGTCAGGTTGGGTAGATAATCCTCTCGCAACCCACCATGTAAAGGTAGTTCCTGATTGGGTGACAAGGAATGGTGTCCAAGAGAGAAAATGCTAATTGTCACCTCATTGATATGACTCTCTGCATGTTGGCTATTGACACATAATTTACTGCCAGGAAGCTTCTTATCTCCTCACAGGAACTTAATGAGATAAAGCTCTACCCTCATTGGCTGTTGGGGGCCGGGAGGTTAATGCTAGATCCGTTTGAAGGTTAACTGGTCTAATTGGATATTGTTCAAACCCGCCACCATTTTCTCATGGCTGTCATTGTGTTGCACCCTAAAGGTCATTTCACAGAAAGGGCACTGCTTTGTAAATATAGCATTCAAAAAATTTGACACCATGCTTTGTTTTTGAGTGTGTGTGTTCTTGGCCCTGAATGCCCCAAGGGTGGCATTACATCCCAACGCTTGAATGCCTTCCTCAAAACAGCTCTCGTTGACAAATATTAGAAGTAGAGCTCTTGTACATGTACATATTTTCAAAGTAATGAATGTCAGCCGATGTTTTGGAGGATCACTGAGATGCCTGAGGATCCACAGCTGTAACCCCACTTCCCCCTCCTTGCCTCTCTCTTTCTACCCTTGGGCCCTCCAGCTAGCACAACACATCAAGGCCTGCTGAATCCTTACCCACCAACAAAATTATATCAAATATTTTATTAATGAACCAAAATTACATAAAGTCATTAAAAGTGGATGAGTACACTTGGCAAAGGGTCTAGTTTAGAGGCTGCACTGGCAGGAGGCCAAGGCATTTGGAGCCTGTCTGGCACACACCTAGGCACAAGATGCTCCAAGATTTAAGATGAATTTTCAGGACACACCATGGGGATGAAGCTGTGCTGCACACCACTATGTCATATACAGATTAAGTTCTAGTGCTTTCTGCCAGCCTTCGCATGCCTTTCCTTTGTTATATTCTTGCAACTGACTAGGGGACATCGTTTACGTTTTTACACCGCTGGAATAATCGCCACAATTTATTTTCCTCAGTGTATTCCTGAACACCACAAAAAGCAAGGCTATACAAACACAGGCCGGGGATGGAGGGAGATTACGAGGGATATCACTCCTATCAGGGACATGCACCAAAATGCTTTGAAGTTTAGCATAATCGCTCTTCTGTATGACATGATTCAGAACATCCCGAGTCAGTTGTTCAGACAATGACTGGGTTTATATGCTGAATAAAAAGCATTTTCGTGTTCACAGTCAGACCTGCTGTGGGCTTTGTCTGCCCATGGTAGCTTATGCTTTAAGAGCGTTGCTACCTCTTGCCAATCAGGCCATCTTGTTTTTGTTTTGTCCTGAAACATCTAAATAAATATGGCCTTGGAAGCAGCTGCTGCAAGAGTCCTGTTACATTTTGCCAAATGCATATATCTTTGGAAACCTCTTGCCAGTTACGAATGGCAGCATCCCAAAAGCTTAAAATACTGTAATTTACTGTCATATGATCCTATAGATATTGCTGGAGTATACTATATTATACTGTCATATGATCCTCTAGATACTATTAGAGTATACTATACTATACTGTCATATGATCATCTAGATACTATTAGAGTATACTATACTGTCATATGATCCTCTAGATACTATTAGACTATACTATACTATACTGTCATATGATCATCTAGATACTATTAGAGTATACTATACTATACTGTCATATGATCCTCTAGATCAGAGTTCCTCAAATCCAGGCCTTGGGGTCCACAGTGTTGCAGGTTTTCTCTCCTACCAGGTAGTTAATTGCATTCACCTGGCATCCCAGGTCTTAATCAATCCCTGATTAGACAGCTAGAATGAAAACTACCTGGCAGAATAGAAAACCAGCAATACTCTGGACCCCGAGGCCCGGATTTGAGGACCACTGCTCTAGATACTATTAGAGTATACTATACTATACTGTCATATGATCCTCTAGATACTATTAGAGTATACTATACTATACTGTCATATGATCCTCTAGATACTATTAGAGTATACTATACTGTCAAATGATCCTCTAGATACTATTAGAGTATACTATACTGTCATATGATCCTCTAGATACTATTAGAGTATACTATACTATACTGTCATATGATCCTCTAGATACTATTAGAGTATACTATACTATACTGTCATATGATCCTCTAGATACTATTAGAGTATACTATACTATACTGTCATATGATCCTCTAGATACTATTAGAGTATACTATACTATACTGTCATATGATCCTCTAGATACTATTAGAGTATACTATACTGTCAAATGATCCTCTAGATACTATTAGAGTATACTATACTATACTGTCATATGATCCTCTAGATACTATTAGAGTATACTATACTATACTGTCATATGATCCTCTAGATACTATTAGAGTATACTATACTGTCATATCATCCTGTAGATACTATTAGAGTATACTATACTATACTGTCATATGATCATCTAGATACTATTAGAGTATACTATACTGTCATATGATCCTCTAGATACTATTAGAGTATACTATACTATACTGTCATATGATCCTGTAGATACTATTAGAGTATACTATACTGTCATATGATCCTCTAGGTATCGCTACACTATAGGTACAGAAGGTCTCTTTTTGTGTATTTCCTCTAAATAATCTGTATAAGTATGGTGCTGAATAAAATGTAATCAGTACATAATCAGTGTAGTACATCTAATCCTAACCAGGGCAGTTATTAAATTGATATCCTTTCAATTACTTTGAATATTTATATTAGAATGTCCCAAGGACAAGAAGGGTGGGATTAGCACTTTGGGGTCAATAAAATCGGTTCCATTTTGCCGGAATATATAAAACAATGTTTCTAAAAGAGCAGCATCCAAAACAACATACCATGTAATAAAAATGCAGTGCCATCCACAATCACCCAAAGATCATTCTTTCTATTGGAAACCATTCTGAGCAATTACGATAATTGCTGCATATGGCATTTTGCATTACTTACATCATTCAACATCCAAAATGATCAAGAACATATAATCCAATGTATGATCAAACATATGTAGGGTCTTCATACAGTACACACATGCAGGTTTGCAAAGCGAAAACCATTGAGTGAACATAATGTATCATCCACTATACGATCCTACATACCATCACAGGTGGGCAGTGGGTGGCTCCAGAAGTGGTTCTTCTCACAGACCAGTGGTTCCTCGTGGCTCAACCGGTACCCCGGGTCGCACTGGAAGGACACCGTGGAGCCGATGGATAGGTCATGGCCTAGCCGTACCCCATTCACTGGGATACCAGGATCCATACAGGAGTATGTGTCCAATGTGACAACTAGAGTGAGTAAAATCAAAGGGTTATGTCCTTAATATCCTTCATGTGCATTATATTTGTTTTTCCTTGAGCTATATCAGAGATTGCTTACCTAGTAGTTTAGAATTGGGGGCGAGGGGTTTTACCTTAGCACTGGTTATGCTCTTAGATGCCTGTTTAGGAAGGAAATGCACTTACAATTTCTGGTGACTAGTGGTTCTCTTGCCTACCTATGTTGAATGCACTTATTGTAAGTGGCTTTGGATAAAAGCGTCTGCTAAATGCCTGTAATGTAATGTAATGTAATGTAGCGGTGTACAGTTATTTTGATACTCAATCTTCAGGACTCTACTGTAGTTCTTGATAATTCTACAGTACAGGGTAATATTGGGCTGGGTTATGCAACTTCATTGAGGCATGGAATGCTGGGTAACTGTTGTAAAAGTGTGTAAAAAGGTGGTAAAACTTCATTGTTAGGTAGATTAGTCATTTTCAGTTGGCCATGTTAACTCATACAGAGTGATGTAAACTACAAACATGGTGTTGGAATAATACCAACCGTAAATGTGTAGTGATTATAATAAACATAAGAAATGATTTTGTGTTTTTTGACTTTTTCAAAACAGGTTATATATTACCAATAAAAATAATACAATGTATCACCTAATATGCTGTGCCTATCACCGTTGCACTCAACGATACACCCTTTGCATTATGTATTATTAATGTTGAGAAGTTACACAGTATTACTGTGTGCTTACAATAGTTTCCCATTCTGTAATGCCAGATTCTGACAACTATGCTCACCTGTCTATGTAGTGTGGTAATAAAGGTCTGTTCTTGTTTACCCTAATACAATATGACCGTTGAGCTACTCAGGTATATTTAAGTCATGCAGTATTCATGAAACATGAAATGGCATTTCTATTTTTGCAATCACAGTAAAATTTCTAGGCCACATTCATACAAAAAAAAGGATCTACTGACAGAACCTTGATGTCATTACGAACATCACAACAAAGGTAGGTTTGAGGTTGCATACATAATGAAGAAAGCAAGTTGCAGTTTTCCAAAGTGAGAGAATTACTTTGACTTTGATTTTGACTTTATCGTTAATAATTCACACTCACTGCTTACACTGAAAATGAAAAAAATAAATACATGGCATTTAAAAACGGTACAAAAGGTGCAGTGGAGGAAAAAAAGAGACATTTCAGACAATAGCACAGCTGTTAGTTTTAGAATGCAGTTGAGGCATTCAAGAGAACTGCACTGTTTATAGAAGCAGTTTATGACTCAGAGTCTGACTACTGTGATGTTTGACAGTTTCTTTCACAGCAACCTTGATAGAGCCGTCGGCTCTTCTGGTACTGAAGAAAACAATGCTACATCTCCCCCGCTATCCCGCTTTGTTTAGTTTAAGGAAGTCACCCACTGGAAGAAGGTCAAACAGTAGATGTTCTAAATGGTTAAAGGAGGAGAGCAGAGGGCATTATTTTCATGGGGAGCTAGAATTGGGGGTACAACCCCCAAGAGACTGCTCAAATGCACTCCCATCCTTTCTATGCATGTGTTTATTTTTTGTCTTCGAGTTTTGCTCCTAGAATCAGCTTTAGTGGTACCGGCTCCCTATTACTCTGTGATGCAAGCTGCAGAAAGATGCCCCCGTTTTTTCCCCATCATTTCCAGAACTGATTTTTGGACAACTTCCAAGTAGGGTTGCTTGTTCTTTTCTGAAGCACTAAAAGTATGCTGATTCGAGGCATGGACTGACAGTAAGCAGGTCATCTGTGGGTAGGATAGGATAATCCGGAAACGTAGCTATTTCAAGACCTTACTCAGGCCATTTCACATACAAGGTAGAGTGAGCATTTGGATTAGGGAGTTACAGAAGTTCTTTCTATCTATCTATCATTATGTATGTCAGGCAGTCGAGTTCATGGGAAAGCTATTTTGTACTTCACATACTGGGTAAACTTTGGCCCCTGGTTTAAATTTAAAGCATGTACTATACTGTACATTCCAGTCCAGTTTCTTTCTTTCATTTTGGACCATTGATGTGCCTTCTTCAGTGTTAGAGGCATGGAACCTGATAGTCCCAGAACATCCATATACAGAGTCTCTAGGGTATCATTAAAAACAGAGCTTTGGGTAAAAGGAACAACTCTCGCAGCGGCACATCTGATCAGTGATAAGCCCAGGCAATTGCTCCAGCTCCGTATTGCTCAATAGCCACCCACATATTCAGAATTCAGAATGAGTATTAAGCAAGTTGTATATGCAGCTAGCCATCACCCTTTGTTTCCTTCCTATGGTGTCGCTGTCAAGACAGTAGACCTGGGTCCAGTCCAATTTCTGTCAAATGTTGCAGCGGTAGTTTCACGTGACTGAACCAGTCAAAGGCTGACAAAAATGTCAGCAAATAGTATCCTGTCCATTGCAGGGTGTCTGTCTGGCAGCGGCTGTGAGCCAAGCATGAGTGAATTTAACCTGGGTTTTATTGTGCTAGGCCTACGTCGACATATAGGCATATTCATTTTACTCTCCTTGAATACTTCATTTTTAAAAACTCTGGAATAAACTTGGATGGATGCAAGTTACTTTTTGTGTAGGGACACAAAATAAACACATAGAAAGCAACTCATAGAATAAACCAATCTCGTTTTTCTACACTATTCTATCAAATTTAATTTGAGAATGATATATTAAAGGTAAATATTCTACACACAACAGCTTAAAAAAAACTTCTGTATTAAAGAAAACTACACAAATAGAATATGTAGGCCTACATACGATTGGATTGTAGGTTGATGTATTTTTGCATTTTGCATTCTGATTAATGTTCTTTTTTACATACAAAGTAAATTATGTTTCTCTAGCTCATTTCATTCATTACATAATTCACAATAGTACAATTTTGTAATACCAACTATACAAATGAACTGGGCAGGGGTTCCCCAAAGCATTTCAGCAATAAGATATGTTCTAAATGGAAGAGGCTAATATGATCTTACTGTTATTGCTTTCCGATAGCCTAATCAACAAAAGAGAAATGCACTTGAGAGTGAAACATAATAATAAGACACGGGCACTTGTGGTTTACTTCCAGTCAATAATAAAGATCTAATAACAAACTCTGTCTTATGAATCACATCTGAGTGACAGGAGTAGTGGTGCTTGTGCAAAGAATGGTGGATATAGATTACTCTATATCCAGAGTATTTTCATATTTCAAAGGCCTACCGCTCCATGCATAATAGTGTGGAAAGAAAAGAAAAGCTTGCAATACCAGATCCCCTGAGGACTGGAAGCTCTGGCCCAGACGGTAGTTATTCAGGATATTTGGTTCTGTACTGCTGAGAGCTAATAGTTCTCTGGCGGCCGACTAGGGGAAGGTGTGGGTGAGGCGTAGGCTGGATCCAGGAGAGAGTTGAGTCAGTGGACTGACTCTCCCTGGATCCAGCACCGGCTATGGCCAATTAAGGCCGATGGCAGCCGGTTCCTTTTAACCTGTGTGTGCATGTGTGAGAGAGTTTGGTTGAATGAGTTCAACAGGAGACTGAGGAGTCCAGCGGAGACCAGAGTGACCAGCAGTGGCATCCGACCTGTTCCCGGGGGCAGACCTGAAAGAGCTGGCCAGTCAGGGTTGGAGCTGGTATGCTCCTGGAAGCCTGGCGGAATGGCCGGCTTTGGTGCTCCGCGGCTGACCTGCCGGGACAGAGCGAGGCGCGCCAGCCGATGGAGACGGCGCTGAGAGCAGCCGTCAAGATCGGGCCGAATTCATATATTGCTGTGTGCAAATAAAACTCCTGCCTTTTTTCTCCGTCTGTCACGGCCCCGGTTGTAGCGAGCATTGCCACATTCTCTTCTGCCCAGATTTTCCAAGCCAGTCTGAACACTTGAAGCCAGCCTTAGTCCACCAGCTTGCTTCTTGAACCTTCAGGCTACCGCTGCCCCCGACTAAGTGCAGCAAAGTGCAAGAACAGATTCATGCAGCAAAGAAAGTGGACTAGGGGAGTTGGAATAATGAGTGAGATTTGGAGCAGGTCCATACCAAAGGAGCAGACGAGCAAGTGAGGGCATCAGGCTGAATGTCATCTGGGATCAACTTCGTCTGGTCAAATAAAACACAATTCCATGGGGCTATTTTTCTTTCAGCTGCTGTATTTGTTTATATAAAGTACTGATTCAGTTCAAGCACCGTTTTAGATTTTTCTCCATTCGGCTGTTTTCCTACACCTAGATCAAGCCCGCTCCTTGGCACATGGTATATTTGATAGTCTACATTAATTAAGATTTAAGGGTGATTATGTCCTAAGCTTTGTGACTTTTCTTTCCCTTGGAAACTAAAACTACTGCTGAAACTACAATAATTGTGGATCAACTTGTGTAGTTCAACTCCAGAGGTATGGCAGCATAAAATGAACCGTCTGTCTACACTGAAAGTAAAACACTAATAGTAAAACAAGTAATTCAGGTGGTAACGTTACAAATTAACATTAGTACTAACATAAGCTTCTCAATAGCAGTGGCGACCTTGGTCTCAACCTAAAGATGTTGAAATGTCTGCAGTCTAATTCTCAAACTTTCTTGTTATAATAATAATAATAATACCGGTGCTCTTGTGGTGTCACCCACCAGAAGCAGGCCCTCAACAGTTTTGATCTTGACACATAATTTAAGAAACACTACTACTACTCTATATAAATGTTACAAGAAGAGCACATCACTTTCCATCATTAACCAGCACTTACTGGGACATGTGCCCTTTTTCTTTCCTTCACTTGACTTCCCAGTAGAAATTAAATGTATCATCTCCTCTGAAAAATACTAGGGATAAAACAAATCTTCATAATTCATCTGTCTATTAGATACTAGCAATATGTTCATACTAGCATACAGGTACCCTTACCTTCATAGAAGATCTTGAAGCCGCTGTTGGATCGGCTGTTATCAGTGGTGAAAAGCAGATACAGGACGTTGCTGCTACTAAACAGGAACTGGGGAACCTGGGTTCCATTAAACGAGCCAATCAGAGGCGAGAGCAGGTTGGGGCCGTCATGCACTTCCAGGAAGTCATAACTGAGCTCAGTCTGAAACCTGACATAAATTAAAAGTACAGAGAAAAGAGGGAATGGGAGAGAGAGAGAGAGAGAAAGAGAGAGATAAAAAGAGAGAGAGAGAGAGAGAGATGCAGAGCAGACACAAATTCAAATTCAATACCTCTAATTTGACAGATTGGACAGTTTGAAGCCATTTTTTACCTGTTTTATCCATAGTGTAAGCATTCTAATTTATTAAATGAGGAGAAATATCGTGCACATCAATTGTTCCAATTATTGTGAAAAGAGAAGATCAATGTGTTTCTTAGAAGTCTGACACCTAGGCATAGATCTGTTCTAACCCTCAAGTCTCTACATCATCAAAGTGACGTCAGTGACACGCCCATTTCCAATATCAATCAATAATGGGGAGAAAACAAACCTTCAGACATTGTAAATGAGGAAGCAAACCAGACTTCTCTAAGGAAAAGCTCAGATCAAATTAGCTGGAGGGAAAGATCGGCTCATTTCACAAAAAACATTCATAAGCAAAGCAGTTCTTTGTTTCTTCACAGAAGTGAGAAAGCAATTATTATAAAACATTTGACGGTTTCTCTTTTTTATGTTAAGAAATAAACGTCTTAAAGCAAAACATTTTTTCTTTTTTATTGCAGTTCTCTGAGAATGTGAGCAGGAGTCAGTAAGAGAAATAAAGAATTACTTGAAGCATTGTGGGTGCGCACACAAGCATATGAGTACTGACATACAGTATGTGCATCGGTGCCTGCTGTCTCTGTTTTTGTGTGCAACGTTTAGTGTGCATGTGTTCTTTCCATGGCTGAATAGTTGCAGCAGCGTCATAGAGACCTGTCAAAGCTGATCTTGACGGAGCGTCCCGCCTCGGCCTCGATGACCCACTCACAACTTAGGGAGTCTTTATAGTAGCCTGGCCACCCTGGGGAGAGGATGACTCCAGACGGCCCTGAATAGTGCCCCCCACAAGGAGCTGCAGGGACAGAGAAGTAGAAGGAGGGAGGGAGAGATGGAGAGAATAAAGATATAAAAAATAGGTCAGAGAGAGGGGAGTGGTGGGTAGAGCAAATGTAGGGAGAGAGGAGAGGAGAGGCGATAAAGGTGATGAAGGGCCAAGATGATGAAGATGTGATTGGATGGAAGGTTGAGAAAGAAAGTGAAGGAGGGAAGGAGGAGAGGATATATGGAGGATGGGTGGAAAGATGTTGTCACTTTAGAGACATCACCAGTCCATAACAACATGAAAAACCTACTGAAAGATTTAACTGTCAGCGGGGTCACCAAACGGGTGAGGTTAAAGAAATACCTGGTAATGACAGCGCAAGATAAATGGAGCCCCGTCTGGATGGACTCAACCTGAAGTGAGTGAAACAATCAAGCTATGCTGCATTTTGCTGCACACCTGAACCTTCCAGGTAACATGTACATCGCCTTTTCATCTTGGACAGATATGAGAAAGAGGCTGATATTTTGTCATTATGAGGACAAAATAGGTTTTATTTATTATAATAGCAGTTAATACATGTTTTTGTTTGTTTAGTTTGAACATTGTTATACAATGCACATGATATATGACACCAGCTTCAGAACTAGGTGTGTACTCCACATAACCCACTTACATTCTCACTCAAACCCCTCCTCCCCTCTCAATAGTTGCCTTATTTACCCACCTCCCACACAATTATTACTTATTCCATTTCAGTACCTTCACACTTGGGTATGAGCCCGCTCCACATCACCTTCCCCTCCTCCAGATGGCACGTGATGGTGTCCGCTCCCTGCGTCTTGATGAAGCCCTCCTCGCAAACCACAGAGATGGAGCTTCCCAGCTGGAAACTGTCCCCAAAGCGCCTGGCATTCAACGGGATGCCGGGGTCAGGGCACTCATTACGCCCAAACGCTTGTAATGAGAAGAAAGAGACTTAGTGACTAACACCATCCCTTTTGTGAGTGAGAAACGGGGTCTTTGAAGGATAGGGAGATTAAGTAAATGGATGCATCTGTCTATGGATGAGAAAAGAGGAAAAACAACACACGCAGGTGACAAAAGCTTCTGTATTTACAGCTTGTTGTGCCGTTGCCGGGACAAAAGGGAATTACCGGGGCATTGTATTCAAAGAGTTAGCTGCCGTATACGTTGTTTGAAATATTGCTTGTTTTCAGACACTTGAAACACAGTGTAGGAGCTTTCCTTAAGGGATTACTTCAGAAGGACAAGCCCTGACCATGGAAAGCACTCATCAATATACTAGGCTTCTGGACCAAGCTTAGCATGCATACTCAATACAGAGTATATAGAGTTGTGGTTGTTTTTGTTTGCACTTTGAATATCATTTCCAAATCCCTATTAATATAATAATATTTTGGTGTTACAGATTTTGTAGCTTTGATAAAACATTTCATTGCAGCAGTAAAAAAACAAGCCACCTCAGCTAAGCCCAATCACGAACCAAAACCTTTCTGTGATGTTCTAGACAGTTTTAATTAAATTGTAAATTATGTTCTGCTCTTGAGTGTGAAGTGCTTCCTTCCTTTTCATCAAATAAACGTATCCAACCATCACTCACTGCTGTAGGTGATGTTGAAGCCTCGGCCCGACATTGAATGATCAGCCTGAAACTCCAGCTGTAGAACATTGCTATTGGACGTCAGGTGGGACGGAACCTCCGCCCCCGAGAAGCGGCCTAGTATCGTGGCTCCTGATTGGTCCCCGTCTTTGATAGTGAGGAAGTCATAGGGCGGCTCAAGGTCAAAGTCATTGAAGGCCAGGTGAACTCTGGAGCCGGGGTCAGAGATGATCAGCCACACGCAGTTGAGATTGTTCCCGTAGCCTTCTGGGTAGTCAGGAGACAACACGGTCCCCATGGGCACCGTGAAGTTGGAGAAACATGGGACTGTGAGAGATAGGGGACACAGATTTCATTTGATTAAAAAACGATAATATCCCCAGTGAGGCGGTTTGCTTTACAGCAACTCTCAACTCTCAAATGCCAATCGACACTGTAGATTCTCCCCTGACAAGAACAGACGCACAGATCAGTATAGACGAATGTTAGTGCTGTATAACTAGCTCAGCAATCAGGAGACAGCACCGTCCCCATGGGTGCTGAGTAGTTGAGTAGTAGTAGAGTTAGCATACAAGAAGTACAGAAATATAGCAATGCAGGCCCATAGGAATACGGTACACTGTCCCTGTGGACGCAGTTAAGTTGCAGAAACAGAAGATTAGATTTTTGTTATGGATACGGGTACATATATTTTGCAGGTGAAACTCACTGGAGGGATTTAGGTTGTGTAATGTGTAATACATGCTTTTGCTCTCTAGTGTATTAATCTAGTGTATAACTGTATGTGCCCTGATTTGTTTTCTTTCCAAACATAGCACGGCAACCATATGTTATCAATTTCCCATTTTAGATTATGTGTACGCCTGTTTACACACATGCAATATCCTGTATGCCCATTTAACAACTTTGTAATTAATCCTACATTAACTTCATTGTGAACGTTCCAGGTATATAAGTAATTGCTTTATTTGCTGGCATGGGAACAAGCACTGCATTCAACTCACATATACAGATGGGGATATTAGCGGACCACTGATTGTTGTTCTGGCATGTTATCATCCGCTCCCCGATGAGCTCGAATCCAAACTGGCATTCGAAGCGCAAAATATTTCCGTTTAAAAAACCACTGCCCTCTTGGTAGCCATACAGAGGTGTACCAGGGTCACCACAGCTCTCTTTGTCAATTTCTGCATGTGAGGAGAGGAGGGAGGGAAGGAAGAGAAGGGGGGGAAAAAAGGGGAAAAGTAGAGGATTAAGTCCAGCCAAGTACTTTGAGGTAGTTTTATTGTATTAGGTTTTTTAAAATTATCTATAAAAGTGCAGAGTGTGTCTGGGATCCTCGTTCAGGACTTTTTTTTTGAGAGAGAGAGAGAGAGAGAGAGAGAGAGAGAGAGAGAGAGAGGCATACATACATACAGGCAGACAGAAGAATTGACTCACTGCTTGACTGACCGGGACAGTCGCAGACAGATGCATTGGATACAGACAGTGCAAGATGGTATCAATACTAAAGTCTGCGTACCTTTATAGTTGATCTTGAAGCCGATCGAGCCCACGCTCTCATCAGACTGGAGATGAAGCCACATCTGATGGGACATGCTCACAATAAGGTCGGGGACAAAGCTGCCTGTCAGCCTGCAGATAGGACCACAAGAAAGTCACAGCGGTTTCAAAATCCTCCTTCCAACATCCCCTCATCACATGGTGTTATTTTAAAGAAGTCTAAAGGCATATAAACTAACTCAACTGGAGATTGACAGCTGACAAAAATCCCCATTAAAACACCAAATATACAGTACTTCTATTACTAAGTATGTTTCTACACAGTATGCATTCATTTAAACGATGCAGTCATTTCATTCATTCAAGGTGCTTTGCATTCTGCTGCCTTACACCTCGGTCTACACCATAGAAATCAGTCTGACCTTTCTGCAACACAATGTGCATTATTATGGCACAGTATTAAGTATTGTCCAAAGCAGTATATGCAGTACTTACACTTGTATTATCGTTCTTGAGTCGCCCACTTCCCCTCCATCTCCGATGGTTAGTGAATCGTACCCGATCTCCAAGTCAAACTCCTCAAAGTTGATCTGGATAACCTGTTGTGAAACATAAGCCACTTTTACAATCTATCCTTTATTAATGTTTGTTTTCACGGTGCTAATTGCAGTGCTAATATGGCTTAATAAAACTTTGGAGCATTCCTGCCAAAGCAATTACATCTGAGCGTGTCAATATGCAGTGCAGATGGTTTGCAAATATTTGTTGATATTTCTCTAAGCAGGGCTCCATAGGCTGCTTCTTATACAGTAAATTCAGTATATAAATTGAATGTTGTCAGACAGCCAATCCCCTACCCCCCCCCCCACCCCCAAAGACAACCACCATCAAAGTGTCTTTTTCACTTAAGCAAAGCCCACTCAATCAGCTGAGCAGTAATTCCAAATGATTCTCAAGTTTTATTATTGAATCAGCCAGCATTTAGTTTATATGAAATTCATAACATACAAACATCTGCTCATTTCCATAAGCTGCCCTTGTGTTTTTGGCGGCAGCTTAACTGTGAAGGAGGCCAGCCTACGTAGATACTCTGTGACTGTAATACCTTATATATATTTCAAACAGGCAGCACAGAAAACAATGCGTTAGATCAGACAAGCCTGTGAAAATCTATCCAGCACATCCTCCCATCTCATACTTCAAATAGCTGCATGCACTCTAGCACTTTTCCTTTACGAATCATGCAGAAACTATCCCTAAATCTCAAATCATAACAGATCAAAAATGAGAGCCAAACCTAGAATGCAAAGCAAATCTATACAACATCAATTTCGATCACTCACGGAGCAAAACTGCGACAGACACCGCGTATCTGTTCCCTACACCCCCACAACCAAAGGGCACAACCAACATTCTTCGGAGAGGAATTGGCCGTGTCATGATTTCACATTGCTTTACAGCACAAATCGAACACTGAGAAGCAATCATGGTGAGATGCAATTTCAGAGTCCAAACTAATTAATTGCCTGTCTATATACCCCCTTTATATATCTTCGTCAGCTGTCACTGGTCTATTCTTTTTCCCCTTGACGAATGTACGTAATATCACAAAAGATGACATATTCAGTGATTACTCTGGCAACGGCCGGCGCTAATTTCAGTGATGTAAAATTGAGGGTATACTGCAGACAAAATGCACAATAAAGCCGCATTATCTCAGCCTACGCTTTGCCCACATGGACATGTTGTAATGACATGTGCGTCACACATCTGTTGATGAGCAGCAAAGGAGGGCCGCTTGCGCCTCATCTTCAGCGTTTGCCTTTCTCTGGCCATGGGGAGGACAGCGCCTGCACGATATCCATGTAAAACAACCTCATTACAATACACGCACAAGCGTGATTACCATAATAACACTAATCGGCAAAGATTCAGTGCCAAGGCAGTGGCTTGTGTTTGCCTAGGAGAGGACACGGCGGCGCTCAACTATGGCACTTGCCAGTCCTGGTGAGTGCGGAGTGTTTTTTGGTTGTTTATTGTGTATTAGCAGGATTGCAATTAGTTGACACCGCAGTGAATATGACTCACTGGACGACATACAGTGAAGACAGCCAGATGTGATGTAGGACAGCGGTAATGACCATTAGGAAAACAGCTTTGATGTCTTCACTTTGGGGAATAGATGATCACATTCAATCATTATTCCTCTCCATTTCTGTTACCCCACGTGGATGGAAAAGACTGTTCACAACTGCCAACAACATCAGTGAGATTGGTATTGCTGGTGCAATGCAAATTGATACACTCCACTACACCCATGAGGGACGATAACGGTGAACCTCAAAACACATACATATTCTATTGAACCTTCCATGGTGTTCTTCTAGATATCCAAGAAGGGAAAGCCTGGATAAATGGTCTATATTGCATCAATTGCATGAATTCATCTACCTAATCATCATAAATAACATGTCCTGTGCAGAGAGACAATTCTGATGTAAATGTTATATATCCAATGATGACAAACAGTTACTCTCACGCCAGATGGATCATCTTATGTACATCAACAGGTAAAATATCCACATCTGTACGACATATATATATTTATTTATTAATATAGCAGTAGCCATGTCTCCCATCATGCTCCTAGCGTGCATCTCTCCAGCATTATTACCATAGCAACCACTGGTTTGTAAAGTGTTGTAAAGCAGAACTGACTAGGCACAACACAAAACTCAAGTCTCTCAGTCAGCCACCATTCTGGTGGCTAAAAAGAGCAAACCTTGAATTTGCTGAGCAATTCCTCACAGTGGATTAGTTGTGTCACAAAAATGGAGACACTTATGATGGCTGTATCTGTGTATTCACATGGTTATGCATTTTGTTGATTGTGCCCCCTGGGCTAACTGTCAATTGAGATGCCTGAAAGTGAGATAAATGACGCTTTATGTGTCGGGATCCAATCGGGGGACACATGCTAGTTTCTACATGACAACAGTAGCAATGTGTTTTCATTAGACTGGGTCCCAGTGTGAGACAACTAAGTACTCAAAAATGGGCCCCAGGCTATTACCTTGATCGGATCGCTGGCAGTGATAATCCAGACAC
Source organism: Hoplostethus atlanticus (assembly GCA_034670405.1). Classification (NCBI taxonomy): domain Eukaryota; kingdom Metazoa; phylum Chordata; class Actinopteri; order Trachichthyiformes; family Trachichthyidae; genus Hoplostethus; species Hoplostethus atlanticus. The sequence goes on along the minus strand of JAXDDX010000005.1, from coordinate 8,454,585 downwards.
ACTGGGAGTTACTCTCGTATTGGATAGGGAAGTTAGGGGACGTGAAAGTCCCTGATGGTCCCTGGAGATTCGACCCACACGTTTTCACTGCAACGGGGTAAAAGATAAACAACAAGATGTAGAAGATAACTGCAGAAGTTAAAAGACATACACTGAAAATATAGCTGATCCAAAAGTTTTACATATAAATCACCCATAGATTTTCACTGCAACAGGTAAAAGACAGTCAGTAAAAATGGAGAAAATCCCATAGTGGAAAGACATTTTGTGTTAGTGTTAAATTCAAATGAAAAAGCAGCTCTTCAGAAGGAAGGGTAATAACTCCTGCACTGTATTATGACAGAAAGGTAATGTATTGTCTGCAGGGAATAGAGAGAAGGTCTATTAGCAGCATTTCCATTAATCAAATTCTAAAAGGTGCTCTGGGTATTATGAAACATAGCAAAACAGGCAGACCATTTTTGTATGAAAAAGTAGAGTGCTGGAGCAGAGGCCTTCATACATAATTAACAGAAGTGAACTTTTCTCTATCTGCATAGAGCCTATAAGCAGAGGCACTGCCTTAATCAAATAGTTTTATTAGCTCTTCAGAAGCCCTGCTCACCCTTGCAGACGGGTCTGTGGTCGCTCCAAGCAGCGAAGACCTCGGCGACGCGCTGGCAGGTAATCGTTTTGGAGCCCTGCAGCACATGGTCTTCATCACAGGTGAATTGTGCGGTTGCTCCGATGCTGAAAAGATAGCAAACATCATTAACATGTGAAAACCAATCAAATCCAAAAACCGACACCTGAGGCACTTCACATCTCTTACATTATTCATCCCATTACAGTCATTAGACGTGTACGTTGCATTAAATTTCAATGCACTGAATTTAAAACAAATGAATTAATTGGATTTATTACCATTACATATTGTTGCAATATTGCGGTTTATGACGAGAACTTTTTGCATGTTAACTAAGAAAATCCTGTAATGTGCTCATACCTGAAAACCAAACGTACATTAAATTGAAAAACAGAACTAGCAGAGTCCTAGAGAGCTAGAGAGTGGAGCATGGGAGAGATGTTGACCAGAGAAGGTAAAGGGCTGTATTTTCATGAATCAAAGGTGCACAGCATGAGCAAACAGGTGTAAATTTGTGGCCAGAGGCGTGCGGTGCACCTGCGGCGCAATTGGAAACGTGGTTGGACTAGGAGGAATACATTATCAGTAGGTGAGGTGAGCCTATGACCAATCAAATCACCTCTTTCTCTTCCCTTTGAAAGCAGTGCGCTGTGCGCCACCACAATGTGGTGAAAGCTTCTCCCAAGAGGAAACTGATGTCCTTGTGCGGCAGCAGCAGAAACGCCACGGGCGAATATACAGCCTTTATTGATATTGCCTTTAATGTTGTTCTCTGTGTGTCAAGACGCATGCTGACAGTTTTATGTTGGATGACAATTATTCACACTACAGCAACATGTGTACACAGTCTGAATGAAAAATGCTGTATCTTATTTTTTCCTGATTGAGGGATTGTACATGAAAGTCAAATTGGTCAACAAAAAGGGTTGGTAGGCTTTTGAATAGGATCTGTTCATGTGGACATCGCTTCGTAAAGCCAAGAATGCACTTTTGACCTGATGCAAATCCCCATAATCCTTAACACCAAAATTGCACTGTGCTACTTGATTGTTACTGACACACCCCTACTGAGTCTCTCCTCCCACTTAGGTGCAGTCAAATTCACGGCGTGTCACCAAATTGCTAAACAGGCATAGGCACAAAAAAAAAATCTGTGTGCGGCTGACAAAAATGCCCCTCACCAGCGCAAAGCCCCGCCACCCACCGTGTGCGGTGACGAACATAGCCCACAGCATCTTCACATGCAAAAGGGAACATCAACTCTAATCAAGCAGGAACCTGAGAGTGGCAGCTCACTAAATCTCAGCGCCCAAGCGTCTTCTTCCCAGAGCTAGAACCATTTCTCAATCAAACGTTAAGAGATATAACCAACCCCTCAGGCTCTGCTTTTTCTGATTACCAATCAACTGGATACAGTACATGCAGTATTACTCCATGTACTTGCCACATTGAGGAATACTTTGGAGCCTGTTTCATATTTCTATGGATTTCTTTACCTTAGTCAGTGTTTCTGGATTCATCCATCAATATCCAAATTGGTTTCTGGTGAGGTCCCATGTGGCAAAAGTACTAGTCCTGTATATGTTTTTGAGCTGGGTCACAGAGAGACACTACATTTATTCATTTTAGGTGCTGAGCTGAAAGGGTTCAAGAGCCCCTGCATGTACCGACGTCATGTCTTGTGTGCCAGTTTTAAGTTTCATAACATTCAGTAAATTGCAGAGACAAGAAAGTATTCTTCAACATGTAAGTACATTTTTATTTTCCTCTCCTAAATGAGCCGAGGACATGGTGTGATTTGAATAGTTTCTTTTTAATGGATGAGGTGCATGACAAAGAAGATGGACTAAATTTGGCAATATTAGCAAGCACATCTTCACTCTTTACTACTCCCATAAAAATATCAGGGGCTGAGACCGATTTTCCATTCCTTTTACCCTCCTGAATAGCCCAGGGATAGGACTTGAATGTGAAATTACTGTTTTGAATCTGCCGCATGTCATGATACATGGACAGAAACCAGGATTTGCCTCTCCTTAACCTCCCTCTGTGGATCACCGCCTCAAATCTGAGCTCCTCCACTTCGCTCCAGGCGCGCTGACTTACCTGAAGTCAGAGCCGGTCCGTTTTCCATTCTCTGGCTCCCCTGGGTCCGGGCAGTAATTAGATACCTGTTTGATTCCTCCTTCATTCACTGAGTGAGAAAGACAATGACCGAGAATGCTGTGAGAGAGACAGAATCACCTCCATCGCCAAAGCAAATGCTTCCAGGCCTAGCCAGTGTAGTAGAACAGTTGCATTAACTAGTAGATAAAATACTTCCAAATTGTAAAGCCTGGTAACAAAATTTGGTTCCAGGAGTCAAGTAGCTAATCAAGTAGTTAACTGGCTTTCCACTGCCAGTTATTTGGTGTTGGACATGTGAATACACACTGTTGTTAAGGGTTATCAAAGTGGATGCAAGGGTAAATACAACACTGTTACCTGAGCTGGACAAAATAGAAGGAATCTATCTGGGCCAAACGGGGACTAAGACGATTAAGTAACCTTCAACTACATCACAGGAGCTACAATGATCGCTCAGTGGGACTCTCCATACATACTAATGGTTTAAGTATCCTAGATAAAGCTTTGCAAATAGGCTGAAATATATAGCCTTTGCTATGGTGGGAAAGTAGAGAAGTGGCTTGGAAGTCGGATAAAAGTGTGTGCGAGTGCGAGCGCAGACATTAAACAAGCCTATCTCCCTCTCGCAATATATTCCGGGAATCAAATAAAGCATGCATTGGAAATGAAATTCATGAAATATGTAATATCGTAACTTTGCAGTACGACATCACACACAAAGACCCTTCGGTTTTTAACGCGAGAAGCTCTAGAGGCGATCATTCTTCTTTCACTTACGAAGTTCATTAGCTTTGAAGTTAATTGTGGCGGGTTAGAATACTGTTATGGGTTCAATTATACGCCATGAATGCACAAGGCATATGCACCGTCTACTCATAGTCCTTTTAACTGATATATTGTCTCATAGAAAAGATTATAGCCCTCTGCATTTTTCATGTCTCTATGCAATGCCAAGACTATGACACATACGGTAATAAAGATTACAACCTGTTATCAATAATGTGTTTAGCACTTTGTGGAGTTAAAAGGAATTAGCTTTCCGGATAGCTTATGTTAATGACAGAGCTCAGCAAGCTATTAGAATGCATTCACTTCAATCTGAAGTGTACACAAATCATCTGCCAAGTAAGTGGTCACTCAGCCTCGACTACTGCTGTGTGTGTGGATCACACAGTGCATGAGTCCAAGTCAATCTGATGTATTGCTTAGGTAGGACAGAACAGGACAGGGAGAGTTTTGGCTGGCTGCAACAGATCGAAATGAGGATTTTGCTGCAATGGACAGTATATAACTAGGTCTGATCTAGCTGAGCACAATTCTGTCAGGACGCAGAGTCCAGAGACAATGGGGGAAGTATCAGAAAGAAAAAAAGACTGCACTTCTGCAAAATCTAGTACTGTAGCTTAATGCCTTCACCAAATGATGCAGCAAAAAAAAAGAGACAAAAAAGAAACAAAGACCCAGAACACAAGCCCTGCATCAACAAAAAGTTCAAACAATGAAAACATTTGCATAAGAAAAATAAAAGACTTACTCAAAGACAGTTTGTTAGTGTTGTCCTTTCCTGGTAATAATTTTACCCCTCTGGATTTAAGCTCTCCAGAGCTTTTCACTGGTTGAGAGTAATAAAAAGAGTTCATTAGATAAAAGAAGTTACAGTATTAGATGTGAGAAGATACAGTACAAGTGTTTCTTTCTCGGAATAATACTTGGTCCTATGAAGAATATCAAAAGGTAATCGCTGCTGGTGTGCTTCCTCTTTAACAGGAAATGGTGCATTCTTAGGGGGCCGCATTGACAATTCTATAAAACCAAAATTGGATTTTCTCAATTGTTTCTTCTTATAACTCATAAACAGTGGATGAAAATTGATTGGTCAGAGCAGATTTAACATTTATAGCTTGTAAGGGGGAAATACCGCACAGAATCAAAGAGCAGCTCAAGGACTACACCGCTAAATATCTTGTGAGTGGCTAATTCAACACAGGGGCCAGATTGCACACAAAAGCCAGGTGATGCAAGCGGCTGTCATAACTTTGAGGAGTCAACAGAATAGCCAAAAGCAATGAATGATGTGCCAAGCAAAATAAGGCAATTTGAATTTGAAAACATTGGGATGATCCCTCTCCTCTGGACTGCATTTGAAGTCAACTGTTATATATACAGTTTGAGACTGTGTCTATGTAGTGACCGGGCAAGGTGTTTAACATGCTTAAGAGCGCTCTGCAAAATAAAGCCCCTCCTTGCTTGTCTCTGCATTAAAAATAAATCAGCCCTTCACATTATGGATAACCACACGTAGAGAGATTGAGCACTGCTCAACACTCCTGCCAAAGGTTCGAAATGTGATTTGTCATGCAATTGATTTTGTTTGTCTTCATTTACAATGTGTTGCCGATAGAAAACTGTTTATAAGGGTTTTTATGGAGAAGTTGCAGGCTGTCATGCCTGGTTTGGGCCAGGCTGTTAGCTCCTATGGTATAGTATATACACTGACTTGAATGGCACGCCAGAAGACAATGTCAGGGTAATGGATTATTGAGCTGCTCGAAGTGTGTGTTTTTACTTAGAGGGTAACTATATACAGTATTTATCTCTCAAATATTGGACAAAACAAGGGCCTTTGAAGTCAATGGTTTCAAGGCGAAAAAGCCTCCATACAGAAGGGTATTAATGAAACTGTTTGATATTCAGTTGACAAAGATCAAAAACATGTCTCTTAATTACAGTGTATTTTTCCTACAATGGTCCCTTTACACTCAAGTACAGGGCCCTCTATTACGATTTGCAAATGAAGTAATCATGTCTTACCTTGATACTGAGCCCTGAAGCCTTTGTGGCGGTGGTTGCTCTCCGTCACGAAATGCAGCCGTAGCCAGTTTTTGTTGCTAATGATGGGTGCTGGAATATTCACTCCAGATAGCCTGAGTGTGAAGAAGCACAGGAGAATGAAAACACATGGCATCCATTTTAACATTTTCCCCAGGCACCGTAAAAAAAAAAATAGGACAGAATAATCTATACCCGAAATGACTGAATAAAATCAAGACTGTGGAGAAATGACATTTGGAGAACATGTTTAAGAGATGAGATGGATTAGAGAAGAATGGCATCTGAGCGCAGTCATTCTAAACACGCGCAAGAAGATGGTTGACTGACTCCGAACAGCATGTGTTCTGCCTTTACTAGTGTATTTGTGTGTGTGTGTGTCTAACTGTGTGTTAGTGTGTATGAGAGAGAACAAGAGAGGGTGTATGTATGGGCATTCCTTGTCCGTCTGAATATTTGGATGATATTTGGATGATATTTGGATTGTGTCTGCCTGCGTGAATCTGAGTCTCTGTGAGTATCGACTAGGTCTGTGTCAATGCTTTAGATTGCAGTATTATCCAGTGCGTGGCCGCGGCATCGGTGGCGCTCTCTAATCGTGGAGATTCAAAGCTGCCAGGGGCCTTCTCATTTGTCTGGCTAAGCAGCTCTGGCTTTTATCTACTGCCTTGCAATCCACGCACCGCGCCCTGTCATACCACAGTCAATATCACACAATGCCACTACAACTATTAAACGGACGCAGGGGACAGGCGGAAAGAGAGCATGACGCAGTCAAGCCCGGTGCGCCCAAATTGGCTGAGTGGAGAAATAAGCAATACGTGTTAAGGTGAGTGTGTGTGTGTGTTAGGGTGTGTGTGTGTGTGTTAGGGTGTGTGCGATGGAATAACTTAGGTTTGTCGTTCTATGCAAGTACGATTCTATGTAATTGGAGAGAGAGAGAGAGAGAGAGAGAGATGGACAGAAATAGAGAGAGGGAGTGATGTGGGATTTTTCCTAAACGGCCATTGCAGATGAGAGAAAAAATTAATAACTCTACTTGACATTTGATTTCTTGTCATTTTGATAACCCCGCTGGTCCCTGGTATTTAGATTTCATCCAGATGAAAGAAAGGCATAAAAGGAAAAGCTGCTGCGTGCTTTACCTCGACTTGATCAACAAACTACATGTCATTTTTGAATGCCAATAATAAAAATCCAAATCATCCATCGCAAGGGAAGATGACGGCAGGGGAGTTAAAAGGTAATTGATTTTACACACATGTTGACCTTTTCATCACATTGAGCCGCTGATAAAATGCTAATGGCACAAATATATGAACAGAATGACAAAGAGCAGCCTTCAGGTAACTCTATTATACTATACTTATATTATACTATTAACAAGCACGTGGCTGCGTGTGTCCTGTAGCAGAAGCTACAAATTATCACAAGCTTTCTGCTCTAAGTCTCACAGAAAATGGATAGCAACAATAAAGCTCTTCCCCTCAAAAAGTTGCAAGGATGCCCCAGACAGCACAGGAGTGATGTTACAAATTTAAGAGCAGCGGAGGTGAATATACTGCTGTCGCAAAGGCAAACTTTATCAGAGCAGCTGAAGTGTGATCTGTCATCAGCAATAAATAAAGGCTCAATGACACTTTACTTTACAAAGGCCTTTTTCCAGTGCATTACCCTTTGTATTAACCTTACACATATAATGTACCTACATAGTAAACAAACACAAAGTACTAAAATAAGAACTCCAGCACCTGATGTCACCTGAGGTGTTTTCTTTGGAGATGTTATTTCATGTTGTGTCTAAGTGAGCAGTAAGGTGATAGGCTATCATATGAGGTGTATATTGTTCACAGCAGAAAACAAACTCAATGAGACAAGTTTTCCATACCATTTTGTTTTCCGGGTATGTCCACTTTGCGCTAAAATGTTTGGCAGTAGCTGCATGGTTGTCCAGAATGATTCAAGGCTACTTCACAAGACGTCTATCTACTTCCCTGGCTCTCAATGTAACTGTCTGAAAAACTAATAAATTATTTGTGGAAAGCAGACTGCCCAGTGTCCCTAAAAAAAGTAAGTGAGTGGCTTTTGGTGAAGCAGTGCTGTCTACTGTTCTCTTATTGTATCTCCTCCAGTCCATATTGAGTGACAAAAGATGAGAAAGTCCATTTGGAAAAATGGATTCCTCACATAATGCAACGCAATTCTATCTTTGCAGACTCGCTCTGGCTGTCTATTTGTTCCCTCATAGATATGCAATGTGGCCTCTCGGAGATTACTTCTTGGCATGAGTGCAGTGTTTTTATGTCCTCAGTTTCATCCAAGTTTTAATATCCTGTATATTATCGATTTGGACTTCTCAAGGACTAACAGAAGACTTTGACACAGGTCTGCAATGTGCATTAGTGCTTTCAGAAAGTTCTCTGAGTGAGATGTGTCTACTAATTTGATAGGATGAGGGGTTGGAAGGGGACATGGCAACCTCATCAAAATACCACGGTAACGAGTCCCTATGTGCTGGGACCATGGCAGAACATGGCCTTGAGGCCAGGGCAGCGGGTTCAATTCCCTGGTGTCCAGTTCCCCTCTGCCTAGTGTCACAGAGAGGGGGCTTGTGGGTATAACCCAGACAATGAGCGATCTGTTCAAATTTGACACAGAGGATGATGGCCAGGTGATTAAGACTTTTTTCGCACATTTTCCATAAAATGTATGGCAAGAGGGATTGATTTTAAGAATACTTTATGTGATAAAAAGGAAAAAGGCCTTGCCCTCTATCCCACCTCAAGTCCCTCCCTGGAAACAGTTCAGGAGATGTACTTGTACACCATCGCTGCCTGTCTGCCTTGAGATTAGTTTCTGCACAGTGAGCTGGTCACTGCATACGCAATAGCTCCTTACATGAAATGCCCTGGTGGAAAAACTGTGTCAATTATCAAATCGCATTCCTTTAATTACATGTTGCATTCCCGTCAGCCCGACTGGGGTGACAGGCGGCCAGACGGTGTGCTTTGGGACATTCTCCGAGATCAATAAATCCCAGAAAGAAGGAACTGAATCCATTTCACATGGTAATTTAACCAAAGTTGGCAATGTGGCTGCTGGGCACCCATTATCTCGCTTTCAACCTGCCTTGAATATTGGACAACCGGGTACCCACTCAGTTGAAATAGGATTGTTCATATTCAGGAAATCAAGCAAAATATTGTCAGTTTGCTTGGTGAAGTAAGAGTATTATAATTTCAGGAGTGAGTTTACACCCTGCACAATCAACCATGTTGCAGTAGCGTACTAGTAAAATCACTGGGAAGACACTGGGTGAGAGAAAGGGAGAAAAACATCAGGGAACAGAAAAGAATGAAAAAGGAAAAAATACAGCAAGGTAGTCATAAAAGCAGCAGAAACGTTTTGATCAAATTTCATGGTATAAAAGAAAGGTGTATCTAATATCCACAAAGCCTCTTGGGCTTTATGTTCTGTGTCCATATTTGAAATAATGAATGACGTGTAATCTACAGCTTGTTGTTTTTGACCTTTGTGAACAGGTTTGTACAATCATATTAAAGGTCAAAGAACTGTTTTCTTTGGTCTAGTCGGCCTCCACAATATTGCCTTTGTCAGAGGAAACATTTTTTTTTATCTATTTTCATGGTGACTGATGTGTAGCCTCACTTCATCTTTACCCAGCACGATGAAAACGGAATCAATTAACTCATTTTTGTCAATCTTCAATTGACAAAAAGATAAAAAGGTGCTAAAACATGTTTATCGCCCTATACTTCATTCAATTTTACGCATTAAAACAGCTGGAATTATTCCTACATCCACTTTCAGCTGCTTGGCTGAGGAACGACGACTACTATCCATACCAGTGCAAAATGTTCAACATTCAGATAGCCACATCAAAATAGACGCACAGTAGGGGTGTGTGGTGAAAAAGACTGAGTCGAGGAATACATATGTGGGGGTTTGGTACTAATGTTTCAAATTCTCACATTTCATTGGCAGCGTAGAGCAAAATCAGGCTAGTAGGTTGTTACCCTGTACAATACAATAAAAAGGCCAGGATTCCTGGGGCTTTATATATGCAAGATACTGAGGACAGGAGACAGACAAGTAGGTAGGAGGATGAGTAACAACACGTCAATCAGTAAAAAATACATAACTACAATTCTAAGGAACGTTTCCAGAGACCTATGCAATTTTAACATTTGACTTCTTCTGTGCTTGGAATTTCTAGCCTGATCTGAACAGGGTGAAATGAGGACTTCACCCTTCCCAAATTTCTCATGTATTGTTTGCATGGGATGCTAAAAGCCTGATTGAGACAAACTATTGTCTATTTTTCTCCATAAAGCAACGGAAGCTAGCAAAGTAAAGGGAGGACAGGCGACGCATCGCTGAAGATGGACTAAACATAACTACAGTCATGATTAACAACAATTAGATCTGCCAGGATCGATGAAATATCCATTTGTTTCAACAATTACATCTGGCTTACGCCTGTTTTTAGTGTTGGACTCATTATGAATTATGGTAGGAATTACTTTACTAAAATATGAATTATTTTGCTATGACTGCTATTCATATATTTTCGAGCATGGAAGTTATTTTGTTAGGAATTAAGGTTTCTCAATTCTCCTTTTTTTTGGGGATTTGTCTTCATTGAATCATCGAGCAGCAATTTCTAGTCTCGTCATTATAAAAGCATAATGAGTCTGTCACCCCAGTGCGTAACAATCTACAGGAATGTGCAATGCGGATCTGAAATCCTGATCGGTTTGGTTATGTCTTCAGGTCTATTCTCTCCGCGAGTAGATGTGAAGTCTGGCTGACTTAGAGGTTCCCTGGCTGTCAATCATTGTTAAACAGCTCTAAAACTCAAGGGTAAATTGACAGCTTGCTCGTCTCTGCCTGCAGCTGGTGCAATATGTTAGGATGGTTGAAAGTTTAGCTGTACAATGGCCTTGTACACAGTCAGAGACACTCATAAAGAGGGAGAGAGCAATGAATTTTATGTGCAAGAGAGAGCTGCTCACTATTATTTTTGTTTGTTTGCTTGCCTATTTATTTAACCGGCCAGCCAAAGTAATCGCTCTAAAATTCCCCATTGCACCCAAACTCAGTGAGCCCCGTCTGGCTTGTAGGGCTTAAAACTAGAACTCTATCTGACAGCATCTGACATTTGGCAACATACAATAACATCATCTAGGTGTTTTGAAGCATTCAAGTGATCCACGATGAACCCACACCACACACACAAAGAAAATCCCCACAAATAAAGGCTTTGCTTGTCCAACCTCTTTCAGCTGAATAAACAAACACAGTTTGAGTCTCTTTAACCTTTCCTTCCCTTTGACAGGTGATGAATAAAAGATCAGTTATGCAGTAGATGGAGGTATATACAACATTTGATTGATTAATGCTCTGAACCTATGCAATATACCCATTATACCTAATATATTAATATATAAATACCTATTCTTTGTTAAATTGTTAAAATTGTTGTTGTTTATTTTCTAATTTTGTTTCTGTATCTTGCTTGTTTCCTGCAGAAACCTTTCTCCATTTACTATATGCCATGTGTGTTTTTTGCTGTATTTCCTAGCTTACATTGTCCCTATATTTTATGACAGATGGGGCCAAGAAAAAAGTATGAAAAAACTTAACCATTGAAAATCAAATCTTGAAAAGCAGAGTTTTTGCAGGACAAAGATGATGCAGCACTAAAAACTTCACTTCTACTGTCGGGCTCTGAGTCATTCAAGGTGAAAGATATCGCCATCAGCTGAAATGTGCCAAACCCCTTTTTCAGTGGCCCTGGTTCCAGAATTATATTCCCCATTCATCTTCCCCATGGACAGACAATTCAGAAAATCCCAATATAAAAAGTTTTAAGCTTTGAACTGAACCAAACAGATACGGAATGGATCCCAATTTTGAGACAATTTCAAGGCTGTGTACTTTTTAAAGAGGGAATGAACTACACGTCCCATACAGCATTGTGAGTGATGTCATCGATTCTCTTTCCCTCATTTTCCAAAGCTCTAAGAATTTTGTGATTTCTTGTATTTATTAGTGTTTCTAGTGTTTTTTTTATTATAATGTGATCTCTCTGAATGGTGGGGACTCACTAAACCTTCTGGGTATTGTAGTATTTCTTAAGGAATTCAGAATGACGTAGAAATCAGATTGATTAATGGCTTCTACAGGAACATACTAGTCGTTTCACAATTTGATATCTCAGATTATAAGTCCACCGTATACTGTTAAAACATTATGGCTAATATTCAAATTCACTATGGGAAAAATAAATGGAAAATTTACTTCCGGAGCCCGACGTTCCAGCTCGATTCCAGAGAGTTCATTTTGGAGTTTGCATAACTAAGAGAAAAGTGGTACCTGACGGTCTGTCAAAACACATCAGTGTCACATCCCATATCAGCTTCCTGTCACCCCTGTCTCCCTAGCTGTGTCAACATGCAACACTTAGCAGTCATCACCAAACTCACAGTCTCTCCCCCTTTGACTCTCTCCGACTGACTCCGACTCTCTCAGGGACAACAAAGCTCATAGCGCAGTGATTGATTAGAGCCTCTTTCAGCCAATTATAATTATTGCCCGGCAGAATCACATAAACTTGGCAGATGATCCCATTCACACACGGCAGAGTGGATGGATAACCTCAGCCTCAAGGTTGGGGGTCAAACCCATTCCATGCTTCCTTGTTTCAGGGGGGGAATGACTCCTACATCAAGCTACTGCAGATAGAAAGCCATCAACCAAACTGAAGGTTTCTTTGAAAACAAAAGTGTTATACTGAAGATTCATAATTCATGCACACCTTAATTTGATTTATTCAATAGGGGAATCTTGCACTCCCTTTGTGAACTTGATTGAATGCGATTACAATCAAGAAGCATATTTCAGATGTATCGTGAGGAAAAGCTTCATTAAAGGTACATTTACATGCCAGTCAGCATGTCATCTATGTAAACATGCATTACAGTGCGCCGACATGATTCAATCAAACTGGCACTTTCCCTTGTTAACTAAAATTGCCTTCATGCCCACAAGACCTCCTATAGCATGCATCAACTGCTGATGCAGATCTTTAAATGTGCAATAAGTAAGATTTTTCCTGTCTAGTGCAAAATAGCCATAATATGTCTGCAGGGATTGATAGGGTTGTTGATCAATACCAATGCTTCCATGATTAATTTACCGGCTGCTGAGATTTCTGGCTTTCAGCCCCTCTCTACAAAAACTGAGTCTTTCAGAGGTTTACTGTTGCACCAAGAATTATTTCCTGGGGAGACAGTGCAGCACACAGCCTTTCTCCAGCCCAACCATGAACTAAAAACCATCGTGAATTCAGCCTGTCAAATCAACACACAAAAACACCAACATCCTTCTGTTAAAGCCTTGTCAACACCCTCCCAAACACACACACACACACACACACAAACACACATCCTCTTACACAAAAACAAGTTATGTAACAATCCGGTGCTCTTCTGTAAACATACATGCGCAACTCCTTCTCTCTCCTCCACACAACTCAACTCACCAGATGGTGGGCGGTTCAGATCCCTCTACTTCCAGGTAATCCAACTTCTCTTCCATCTGAAAGTCTGTGAACACCAGGGAGATGGTGTCCCCCGGATCGGCCAGGATGGTCCACTTGCACTCCCCGCTGCTGCCCAGGCCTCCGGCGCCACCACTGGGGGAGTCACCGCCGGGGAAATCGGGGCTGAAGATGAGCCCGCTGGAGCCCCTCAGGGTGCCGCCGCACGTGTCCTCCGCTGTCAATCACCAAAGGGAGAAAGAGAGAGGGGGAGGGGGGGCGCGGGGGGGTGGAGTGAGAACAGACTGAGTTGTTTCCAAGCTGTTACTCAGAGCTCTACTTGGGAGAAAGCGTTGCTCCAGGCATAGAACATATGTAGCTGTCCCAACAGATAAAGGTAAACCAGAGGAAGACCAATGTGGAAGGCGTCCGTGATAGAGCTGCACGGACTGAAATTACTTCTTCCACGCCCTGTTTTTTGTGTGTTCAAACAGTGCAGAAATTGAATTTGCCGTTTAAACGTTATTATTTCATTGGCTCTTGGTACATCTGCAGGCTGTCGGGTCCCTATGAGCCTAATTCCAGCATAGTCGTGGAATTGCTAACAGTCCGAAACGTAAGATTTATTAAAAGGTTGCTTGTGTTTTCCTCACACGGGCGGGAAGCATGAAACACTCAGACACATGACAAATGAGCAGATCGTGATCTGTTTAGAACCAATTAATAGTGCATTAATTCCTCCGCCATTCCCTTCAATGTCGTTTCTATGTGCTAGGAAATGCAGACACAGCTCTCTCACTTTTTCTCCTTCCCCCCCTGTCTCTCTCCCTCTCTCTCTCTCTCTCCACCCCCTGTCTTCTCTCCTCCCTCCATCCGAGAGCCAGTAATTCATCATTGTGTCCTCTGAGCTCCCTCATGTTTCAGGAAACAAATAAATGGTGATAAACAGGGCTTATAATGCTGTGAAATTGTATATATTTTTTCAATGTGGGGAGTACGGCAAGTCAGCTGAATGTTAATGCACTCTACCGTAACAGTCTCTCTCTCTCTCTTTCTCCCCCTCCCACCCTCCCCCGTCCTCTCTCTCCCAAACCCTCCTCTGATCTTTCTACTATTAGTCTCCACCGTCACCCTCTATCTCTGTCCGCTCGTTTTTTTTCAAAGAATTCTAATGATGGCAGAGCTTTCACAGTTTTCACATCATTTAAGACTAATATGTGACACTCGGATGTGCCAGCTGAAACCTTTGATGGCTCGGCTTTCCACTCAGGGATGTCAGAGCTGCCAGGCACAGCCGCGGAAAGCCTTGGAACATTCCCCTACGCTGCATTACACGATTGGTCAAGGAACGAGGAAGTGGATGTATGAAATTCAAAAGAAGATGAAGAAAAAGGGGGAGAAGGAGGGAGAGCGCAGGGGCTGCTAATTAGCTTGATCCATGTCCTTTGTGCTCATGCACATTAATCGAAGAATGGGAATTGATCAGAGTATTTAGATCATCAATGCACTATTATGATTCATGCAAAGAGAAGACTTTCATTTGTTGACTAGACCAAGGACAGGCTTTTATTTTTGCATGCCGGCAGCCAAAAATCATATTATTTGCCTTCTGGTTTAAATCAATCCTCCACCATATGAAACTTAATCATCCAAATGGTACATCCACCACCACTACTCATGGTGAAGGATCACAATTATTTCTCACTATGCATTTGAGAAGACAGAGAAGAAAGAATGCACAGAAGAGATCTCTACAGTAAATGACTAATTAAGGAAGCTCTGCAGGGTCTGCCTGAAGGCGTCGGATCACTTTTAACCTTGCTGGCAGATAACAGGGCATTGTGAGGAGAAAGTTACAGAGAGAGAAAAAGACAGAAAGAGGACGGTGAGGTGGAGAGGAAACAGAGACGAGCAGAAAGAAACAACAAGAGACAGAGCAAAATAAAAAAAAGAGCAAGGAACAAGGGGAGGGGAAAAAAGAGAAGAGAGACAAAAGATGGGAGAGAGAAGCAGAGATAGAGAGAGTGAGAGTCCTGCAGGTCTGTCCTCACACAACATCTGCTGAATCCAGACTCTCTCTCACCAGGGACTCTGCACAGGTCTTTCTTCAAGCTCTAGTAATCTCTCCTGGCTGGGCTCCTGAAGTAAGGCACTCTTCAGCCTCTACAACTCAACCTTCCCAAAAATCTCCTATGCCACCCGTTACTTGACTTGACACTTGACTTGGTTGGTTCAAGACATGGTGGTCTGTTAAATGCTGTTGATGTGTTGTCAGCTGTTTGACTTGACTGCTGCAATCCACTGAGATGCTTGACTAAGCTTGACTTTTAACTATCCGCAGGTAGACGTCCTCTGTAGGTGACACTGTAATGGAATTACAGCTTGCAGAACACTTGATAGTGTCATACAAGGCTGCTGAGGGAGCTGCACCCCAATACCTCCAGGCCTTGGTCCAGCCCTACATGCCAGCCCAGTGACCCGGTCATTGCGCCACCCACTCTCAACTCTTCTCCCTCGTGGCTCCAATGCTAGAATAACCTTCCCATTCTAGGCAGAATAACAACAGTCATTCCTCATCGTTAGTTGCAAGCTTGAAACTCACTTTTCAATTTAGCATGATTTTAAGGTTATTTGTCCTTCCTAGCAGCTCTCGATCATACACGGTCATTCTCAGATCAGGGGAAGATTTTGTTACGTCGATTGTCAGGGCACTATGGCTCTGACCTTTGCACTCCCTCCCTATTGGTTGCTAGCAAAGTTGCTGATTTAGGAATAGCTTATTGTTTTGTTGCATGGTAAGCTGCAACAAAGTCTGCTGAATTAAAAAGGAGAACGGTAAACAGAGCGGGAGACAGAATAAGGAGTGACAAAGACAAACAACTCCCAGACCAGGAATGCATCCACCAGCTCTTCCTTTCCTTTCCTTTCCTTTCCTTTCCTCAGACAATGGTAGCATTGTATGACTCGATAGTGGCTTATTGCACTACCTCAGACACACGCACGTAACACAAACATACGGCCAGGAGTTACAGCACATACAGTAGTGGCATTGCTAATTTACACTAAGAAAACAATAAACAGGCCTGACTAATTACTGTCAGAGTAAAAGCAAGTTAAAAGGCAGAAAGAGAAGGAAGAAAAACAGGGAGGATTCAGAGAAGGCAGCCTTGACAACTAACTGTCTAAGGAGTCCAATTCCAATGACAACACCGTGTGGGATTGGAATTATTAACAACCACACATAAAGCAGGAAAGGAGCCGGAGAATGTCACTTGATGACACTTTATTCAAAGCATGAAACAAGCTTGATTCACGATAGCATAAACCTCATGTTGTCATCAGGGCCTGCTATAAAAACACCTGAACCATTTGAACTACAATAGATGGGTTGATTATGCCTGGCACAAAGGAAACAATAGGATTGTGTCAAAGAGCTTTTACTGCTCCATATTTAGTAGGCTCGCTCGGAACATTTTGACACTGATTACTAGTAAAATGCCAAAACACACCAGTGACTACAGATATTTATATGCATTATGTAGCCTAACGAGATTAATATATTAACAGTTTGGAGTATCGCATTTTAAAGATGAGATGAAATTTTAATGATCCCTGTAGGGCCATTGAGTAATCTTGCTCTCTACACAGACTAATGCAAACTCACAAAGCTGTTGAAATGATGTCAGTTCATAAATGACCACGGTCTGGTTGCAAAGTCTGACAGCAATTGGATTACAATCTGTGAAGTATCAGGGTTTTTCAACAATTTTCGATAAAAATTGGTAGAGAAAGTGAGACTGCTATGCAATAACTATTCCGCTACCATGTGTCCATCATGTATTCATTAGGTCAGCATTGATTTGCCATTTGGTCACAACAGCCTTGTGTTGTGAAAGAGTTCAGTCCCAATTTGCAACACCTCCTCAGGCCTTGAGGTGACGTTTTCAGAAATGGAAAAAAAAATCGTCGTTTTCTGATTTGTGTGACAATGATTAATCACCAATATTTCAGCAGGGGGCTTTCTTCGGGGTGTAGGAGAGATTTCTACAACCAAGTTTGATGATAATACCTCACTTATAACTCATTAATGTGTCTACATTTGCAGCCAATTAAAATGCATAAGGAATCGAGGTGGTGCAGTTCATTATGCTGCAGAAGTGGTAGGACAGGTTTCTTAGCGGTTTCTTTGAGAGACATCAATGCATGATAAATCATCAATCTGCATAATGCTATCTGAAGCACAAGGATATGCATCACAGCTTGAGCATTTTTAATGGCTGCAACTATATAATGCCTTTAATGCAGGGGTATATTGCCCTGCTTAATGCTATATAGCATTTCATGGGGATGCATGCAGCATTTGAGGTGTACTTTGCCATCGAGGTTCAGTGACATAAAAGAGGCACTGAACCCTTGGCAATGTGTTTCTTAGCGAGTCATTAGAGCATGTTATGGATTTAAAGACGAAGAGGGATCGGTCCCTTTTAAAAATGATGGGGAAGTAAAAAAAAAAAAGATGGTGGATTAGGACTGCTACTAGCAGAGCTCATTTACATCCTCAGCATCAGCAATCTAATGCTACTTGAGGAGGGATTAAGCCTCAGTCCCCTTGACTTTGATCAGATATACAACACTTGTCTTTCTACTTAGAAATATTCACCCCCAAGGATAGAGCGGAAGGAAATCATGTATAATTTTCCACGCTACCTCAGGTTTTTCCTTTGTAATAATCCCTGTGCTAATGCGAAGCCAGCAACTATGTCTACCGTAAGTCCCTCATTTGCTCAGCTTTAAAGTCATGTTTAAACATTGATGGGGATGAGGAATAATGAAGATCTGTCAATAGGTACCGGTGCAGACATATAATCTCTGGAAGTCAGTTCATTATAGTGGCCATTTCTCCCTGACTCCTGGGTTTAAATGGATTATCAGAGAAGCAGTGTACTATATTATTCAGTGAGGAATATGGCACCATAGCACCAATCACAATGCTCCATAAGAGTGAAGGATTAGGTAATTTTAGGTTTATAAATAGCATTCTCAGTATGATAATCCTCACATTATCATCTTGTTCCACTCAATTCATTGAATACCAAATATGGAGGTGATCATGTTGGAGACCTTAATCCAAATGCTATCAAAATGGTTATCCAATATTATGCACAAGGATGTAACTTAAGGATTTTGGGTAGCAGCACAGTGACGGTATTTGGCTATTTTCACACTGGTTCCATTAAGTCCTATTCTAGCTAGGCAGGGCAATTTTGTACTATCTTGGTTTGAAAAATATTAGCCAAAGGCAAGTGGGCTGGTGAAATTTTCATATTTTGTGTAACACAGACTTGAAAAGGCAGAGCAGAGAGACTGTGTTTAGTCTAGTCATTTTATCAGACGTGGAAATGCTTTTGTAAAGGAGCAAGGTTTTTCTGCGGCCTAATTTCCTTATGCTGTTGGACAGGGGCTGGCAGCAGGAATGACAGTGTATCAATAGACCATATTCTCATGTTACCACGCCGTCCCTACTCGCTGTCTCGCTGCCTGGTTTAATGAATGTCCAGAGACAATCTAGATGGAAGGAATCGAAACAGGCTCCCGGGACGGACAGTAACAACCCATGATTAGAATAGCCATTAATTCTCCATCTCCCTCCCTCTCTGTTTGGAGTTGTCTCTGTCTCAGGTTTTTTCTGTTAACCTTTCTGTCTCCTTTCTCTTGTCTCTCTCTCTCTCTACCTGCTTCTCTCTCATCTCTCTCTCTCCCTGCCTCTCTCTCCCTGCCTCTCTCGCTTGTCTCTCTCCCTCTCTCTCTCTCTCTCTCTCTCTCTCTCTCTCGTCTCTCTCTCTGGAAGGGGAAGGGGGCTAGAACTGGGGGAGAGACACAAGAGAGACTGACAGAGAGAGAGAGAGAGACAGAGAGAAAGAGACAGTGACAAAAGGAAGTGACTGGGTGAGGGACGGAGGTGTTGGGAGATGGTGGGGGGTGGACGGAGGATTGGAGAGAGGATTGGTGTTGGTGTGTGCTTGTGTTGGAAACAGTCGGCTATCAAGAGAATGGGCAGGTTCTCTGAGGGAATAAGATCAAAGGACCATCTGCCCACATAGAAGAGCCGGGCCGGATTCAGAGCAGCTCAAGCAGTGGCGAGGCCTGAAAAGGAGTGATGTTCCTGGCCTGTGGCAATAGAGGCTAACGCCGTCCTTAGATCGGATGGAACCCTCAATCTGCAGCTTTTCGCCTCTTCCAAGCTGCTCATTCATCAAACATATGCTAAACCAATTTTTTGCTGTGCCGTGTAGTGTAGCAAGAGTCGGCACGAGCAAATTCGCTCTGCAGGCTTTTGGATTGCTCTGTATTAAGATGGAAGTCAGTGATCTTTGACTGCTCGCTGTATCTCCTCTCTCCTCTCTGTGTAGTATGCTTTGGCATACCTTAAGGGCTAAAAGATCATCACCATCAAAATTCATTCAATTCAGAGTCATTGGCTGGATTTGTCTGAAGAGAGATAACTTTAACTTCTATGATCAAACATACTGCGATTATAGTGGACATATACAGTTCTGGCCAAGATTATTAGCACCCTTACATTTGTGCAGATAATGTCTTCTGAAATAATCTGAAATAACTGAAACAACCTTCAGTCTTCACACATTCAACTAACCATTTACAAAAACACATGATCAGACCATATATATTTTTATGGTTCCATAGTTGACAATTGGCCATGATTATTGGCACCCTTTAGAACAATTCAAATCAATTTTGTTGGAGGAAATAGATTCTCATTTACAGTGTAATTTAACTCACACATGACAGGTTGCAGGTTCAACTGTGGTATAACTGAACCAATTATCCATTTGAAAGTGCTAAACAGTCTGTTCTGCTTCTATGGTCGTCTGTGAAAATGGTGAAGAGAAAAATGCTGTCTAAGAAACTATTATCACCAATCATGGGCATTCACAAAGCTACAAGGCCATCTCTAGAGACCTTGGTGTTCCTATTTTCACAGGTGGCAAAGTTTGCTGCTCATAGCATAGTTAAGAATCTCCCAGGACGTGGTGGTAAGAGAAAAACTGATCTCAGATGTTGAAGGTTGGTGCGAGCCATTGAAAAAACACATGACATCCAAAAATCTCAAGGCTGACCTGGAGAGGTCTGGGGTAATGGTCTCAGCCCGTACCATACGTCAGACACTAAACCAATTGATCTATGCCAAGACCCACCTGAGCAAACCTAAATCCTTCTGGGAAAATGAAACCAAATTAGAGTTCTTTGGCAACGCAGATCAGCGTTTTGAAGAAGCGCTAAGAATCAGCGCTAAGACAAAAAGACAAATTTAAGCTTTTAAAGAAAAGAACACCCTACCTACAGTCAAATACGGTGGAGGGTCCATAATGCTGTGGGGCTATTGAAATGTGCTACCCAGTGTCAGAAAACTGGGTGTCAATTGAAGGTCATGGGCCCTCCAGCAGGACAATGACACTAAACACACATCCAAAAGCACCCAGGAATGTTCAAGAGAAAATGTTGGACTGGTCTGGAGTGGCCAGAGATGAGTCCTGATCTCAATCCCATTGAGAACCAATGGTGAGACCTGATGTGCAGTTGGTCAAAGGAATCCTTCAACCATTGAAGAACTGGAGCAGGGTTGCAATTGAAGAGTGGAAGAAACTGCCAGCAGAAAGGAGCAGGAAGTTTACTCATGGTTATAAGAAACATTTGGAAGCATCATCATTGCCCCAGGCTGTACAACTAAGTATTAGAAAAGGGAGACAATAATCATGGCCATAGCCACTTTTCTATTTATTTATTTATTTATTTATTTATTCAATTCATACAAGATATTTTTCATATTTGTGTTCTCATTATTTGATATTGTGATATTAAAGAAAACAGATGAACGTGTTGTGGAAGCAGAAGTGCTGGGGAGAGACGGAAAAGTATTAAGACACACCAGGCACGGCACATAGCTTGTTAATATAATTTCTCATGCTCACATATTGTCCTGAACCTTTGACCTTATACCTATACGTATGCACTAACTTCAGAATGCCATCCATTATTATGTGCTTGTTCCAATTGTAGCTTCCATTTCTTTAGATATTCTTGATACATTTACGAGCACCACAGTGACCTTTTGTGCACTTTCATCCGGGCTGTGATCCTGGATGTGCAGGTGCTCACATCTCCAAGACAACTGACCAGTTAGCCTTGAGTGAATAATAGTCTTCTGTCTTTAGAAATTAAGTTCACCTTTTCCTAAAGTGTCTGTACCTCAGTTATCATTGGGTTACATAACTTCACGTAACCTTTAACCAATGGTAATATTAGAAGTAATTTGAAATAACAAATTATAAATTATGAACATTCAATACTATAGAATTATGTGTAATCCTTTCTGGGTTTGAGTTTTTGGCTCCCGATCTGCAACTGAGCAACTACCATTCTCCTGTTCCTGAAATTTCTTCAACAGTGTGAAGACCAAAAGTTGTTTCAATTTCCAATTATCTGCATAAAATGCAGGGGTGCCAATAATCTGTCAGTAATACTAATAAATGATTAAAAATGTAGACATCAGAATAGATGATACAGTTTTCTTTAAGGAAAATGGCCTGTGTATGGGAATAGCTTTCAACGCCTCTCTATAAGTGCTTCTGGCTAATGTTGGTTTATTTGTCCCAGTGGTGTATGAAAAGAAGGCTCTCTAAATCTCTTTTTGCATCCTACATAAACCCATCATGCCAAATCAACATACTCAGCCCACAGTGCAGATGCTGAAGCAATCTTGATAAATTACACAGTACATTCAGGTTTCTTTGAGTCAAAACACTACATCCTCCATTATTCATTATTCTTGGTGTACCTACAAATGCAAATATCAAAATCTCACCAGAACAATATGTCTTGCCACATATGTAAGAATGGATTATTCATATCAGTGTCACGACAGATCCTACCCACACAGAGCACAGGCTAATCAGTATGACATGAAGAGAGCCACTTAGCCATTCATCATCAAGTTGTCAGACGGAAACCATAATATGCTTCTTCTTCCTTCCTTGGGTTCCTGATGGTTGAGCAAAAGGGCTTGCTGAGAAAAAACAACCATGTACAGCATCTACAAGGGTTCAATTCTTAGGAAAATTTGAGGGAAGAAAAATGAAGAGCTAATCATTTTGAGGCTCTTCAAGTATCTGAAAAGACGTTTCAGTGGCGTTTTCCCTTCCAAACATCTTAGCACCTAAGCCTGATCTTGGCTCATGCAGTGCTGTCAATCATGCTCATATTTGCACTGCTATTTTTCTGTCTACTATCTGGAATATTACAGTAATCGGGACTGCCAAGCTAACCAAAAAGAGGTAAATGGTCACTCATAATGTGGAAAAGTTCAGGCTGTTGCAGAGCTGCTGCCTGAACAGCTTTCTCAGCTATTTCTATCAGAGGTGTTCAGGTGTAAAACATCATTATTCAGCATGCTTCTGTCTGAAGTGCTGGGATTTGCATCGTACCTGGAGCATTTTAAATTGCTGCGACTGTTAAAGTGCTCCAAAAAAAACAAAATAAAATCAACAGACAGCAACCACGGGTAGATACTATCAATAAGTCTCCATGACCAGAAAAACACCCGGTCCTCTACAGAAGGAATTTGGGGGTAGAAAGTAAACAGTTTGGCTTATAGCTGATAGACAGGGGAAGCCATCACACACAGAGATAATCAAGAATTCACCACCAGTGGAAAAACATCCTCACCTCTGCAGATGGGCACAGGAAAGTCCCACAGCGAGACACCAGCTGTGTTGGTGACACAAGTAAGGAGTGAGTGTCCGTCCAGAATGTAGCCGTTGACGCAGCGGTAGCGGATCTTGTCGCCTACGTTGAACTGAGTTCCATTCAGTATGCCCTTGGGTGGAACACCTGGGTTTCCACACGAGCTGCTTCGCAACTCTGGAAAATGGGAAGAGAATGCAGTATTGATTATAAAAATGATTAGTGTTATTGTATAAGATATGTACTACAACCAGTGTTTGCCCTATTTTCTAACTGTGGTGATAGGAAACATAGGAAACATAAAGCCATATAATAAACATAAAGCTTATGTATTATGGGGGGCATCCTCCCCCGAGAACAAAAACATGTACAAACATGTTCAAAACCAGTGTTATTAAGTCAGAAAATGACTGCTAGCAAATATGACTCAGACCCAGAAGACATTTAGAGCAAAAATTAAATGATTTTGCAAATATTTTTATCATGGTGGATAAGGATCTTATCGTGGCTATATATAGGGAAAACACTGGCTAGTACTACACAGAGTAAACTACATTATATCCAGCACTATCTATCACAAAAAACAATAAGACATTATACAACTGCTGGTATACATGCTGTTTTGTGACTCTAAATGTAGGAAGGAAAGGCAGAATAGGAAGAATAATAAACACTGTACAATTCACATTAGAAACTTAATTATCCAAAACTCAGGAACTGTCCGGTTCCCTGGATGGAATTAAAAAAGGTCTCAAGATGTGATTAAAAAGGATGATTGGTAACAGTAAGGTCACATTTCCAGTGAGAATGTATGATATCAGAATAATATCAGCCCATCACTGCCCTAAAGATGACCTGGGAAGGGGACCTGAGCCTCTCGTTCAGTGAGCAGGAGTGGGAAGGTATTTGTGGGAATTCTAAGAAAATGTCAAGGGACATCAAAACTAGACGTATTCAATTCAAAAATCTCAACCGCTTTTACTGGACACCTTCTAGACTTTTTAGATTAGGTCTTAAGGATTCAGCAAAGTGCTGGAGGTGCCAGGCCCCAGACTCAGAGGGCACCTTATATCATGCCCTGTGGGATGGTCCAGTGATCCAAGGCTTTTGGAAGCGGGTCCATGAACGTATCACAGAGATTTCTGAGGACAACTTAAGTCTTAACAGTCTGTATTATTAGCACAGGATTATTATATTATATTATATTATATTATATTATATTATTATAAGGATCCACAGGCCCACTTTGGCGTTTGTTGTTGTTTTTCTTTCCGTTCTTTTCTTTTTTCGTACATTATTTTGTGTTTCTTGTTGAGAGTATCTTCTCCTATATTTTCCTCATCTTGTCCTACATTGATCTCTGTATGTTTGTACTGTGTTAAAAATGAAAACTTTAATAAACTATAAATCATAAAAAAAATATCAGCCCATAACCCTTTGGTGTTCGTGGCACCTCAGAGCCAATAGAAGAGAACCAAACAACTGATAAACAGTTTTCCTGCTGCAGGTTTGCAGTTTTTCCACCGTCTCTATCTGTTGTGAATCTACTACCTACTGTTGATTATTTTCAGTAAACACAGATTAGAAGCATATTCAGGACACAGCAGGGGAATGGGGATATTACATTTACAAAATAACATGACAGTTTTATGTAATATGATTTAGAAATGCCTTTAAGCCTACACATTTATAAAAAGATAGTATACTGAAGTAATATGTCTTCAGCAAGACTGATGCCAGACAAATTTGAATTTTAACACTTGGCACCATCTTACTTCTCTGAGAGCCAAAATCAAGCTCACCAAACTATTGAAAGACATTTCTGATGGAGATCTAAGTTTTGATGAGTAGGCCAAGAAGCCTGTTCAGTCCTGTATTTTTTCCCAGATGTACACAGTACCCTCTTCGATTAACTCATTGCCACTCAACTCAAACACTAGCAAAGGTCGCTGCGCAAATCCAGCTTGTACAAAATGCAGCAGTGAGGCTTTTAACCAGAGACATCCCAGTTTTAGCATCTTTACAAGTTTTGAAACTGATTCTAAGCTTTCACTGTTCAGGCTGTTCAACAATAATGTTTACCAAGCCTTTTCCATTACCGCCCCTAGCATTTGGAACCTGCCCTCAATCTGAGGGCATATAGACAACTATAAAATATTAAATAAGCTATAGCCGATTATTTGTTGATGAAAGATCATACCACTCTAAAAAGACTTGAGGATTGTCTATTCTTAGTTTAAATCCACAGCTGCTTGGATTATTTCAATAACAAAACATTCACGTATACTAACATCATCATATATAGCCCACTTAAATTAGCACATGATAGCAGTTCTCTACTTTAATATCACCAGTTGCTCATCTATCACTTAGCTTTATCATTAAAAAAAATAGTTAGACATATTTGAAAGAAACTCAAGGCTCGGCTGTATGATAATGAACAACTGAGTTGGCGGGTGACGATCAATACGACCCAATTAGTCTGATCAGATTCCGTGTTCTGGAATATAAAACTTGCTTTGGTCCTACAGGACAGATCATGCAGTCAAGTGTAATTTTTATTTCAGATATGTACCATCTGGTTTTCAGTTAATTATTCTAACCGGCAAGAAACAAATATATATATATTTTCTTTTTCACTTTGGTAAACTGTCATGTGTGTGTGTGTGTGTGTGAGAGAGAGAGAGAGAGAGAGAGAGAGAGAGAAGAGTGTGCATGTGAGATTGAGACCCTGATCAGAAAGTAGATTTCACTGACAGACACAGCTGTGAAGTCGCATTTTCAAACGTTCATTTCCAGGAATCATTTCCTAATCCAATTACTAATCCACTTTACAGTGCAGATGCTCATATAAAGATCCCCCATATGCATTATCTTCAATGAATGCAATATTAATCCCCAGCCATCAACGGGCGGCTGTCGATGTTTACGAGCCAGATTAAAAACCAACACACTGCGGTGGGAGAAAAACAGGAGAAAAGGGTAATTCAGAGCGATGTGTGTGATATTTTTTAAATGAACTACAGAAAGTATTATCCAACACACATATATGATTGAATGGTATCTGCTTAAATACTGACAGACAGACATAGACAAATTAATCCAATGTCCTGTTTTTTTAGTATGCACAATGTTGACCCTTGACTCTTCAGCAGACTATTATGTGCTCTATCGTCTCTCCATGGTGCTGTGGCACAGCGCGGTCCCCGGCAACACACAGCAAACATCTCGCCACGGGAATTACAGAGAGCGTGTGAAATTCTACTTTCTTTGTTTTAAAAAAAATCAAATTGGTGGAGTTCAACAAAAGTGTGGCTTAACACATCAAAGGCTATCTATAATATCTACAAACTCTCCACAACAGCCCTTTAGAGTTGGCTGAGGAGAACGGCCATTTAATATTCTGCACACTGCTGAGCTGAGAACATCTGCATCAAGCAAATCTGCACCAGACGGAAAATCAAGCGGTCACGGACGGGAGTCGCATGCAATCGGGGGTCATTAAGAAGTCTCCATGACCGAAGAAAACATTTTCAGAAACCCTTTCACCACAACCCATTAGCCTTAGATTAAAGCGTTTTACCACAACAGGACGGTGATGGTCATTGGAGAATAGCAGGGGGAAAGTGCGCTTCAACTATTTAATATCAACCAATCATCTGCATCAACTATGTATGATGTGAATGCAGAGTGGCAAAAATGATTTGGAAAAGAAGTGCGGAGAATAAGATGGGAGGATTATTCTCGAACGCATTCCTTGGATCACTAGTAGTCGGGGGATTGTGCCAATGCCGCTAAAAACAAGAATGAGGTCAGTGTCCTACAGAAACCTTGCATCTCCAAATAGTCAATATTTGAGAAAAACTGCAATGCACAATTATCAATGGCTTGGTCCCAGCATCATAAAAATGTCCATCCTTGGGAGACTAATTCCAGTAATAAGATACGATTACAATTAGATAAGATTCCTACAGCTCACCGACAAGTATCCCAGTTACTTATATTTCCCGGATAGGCCCAATAACATGTGCATGGTAACTCGCTGATAGGTGGGTATACCCCATCTACCTTCAAATATCCTCGACTGCACTGCCTGCACTGGGTACGTTGTTATTCTCATGTTTTGATCTGAGCTTGCTGTACACATAAGGCTCATGGGCCTAGCTTTGAGAGATTTGTTGAAATCCACAAAATATTGATTGAACTGTCCAAGATATTTTTTTTCCCCTTCAATTTGTGATCTGACCCACATTCTCTCCAAGAACTGGGAAAAGTTCTAGCAATTAAATTTCAACACGCATTAAGAACAATTATCAGCCATTCATTTCTATAATCATCGCTTTCTGGCAGCTGCGAGAGAGAGAGCTGTACGAAGAAACAAAAGACCTGCTCGAGCAAGCAAACGTTTTGAAAAACCCACCCCAGGTCACTAATTAAAAAGTAATGGATGCATCCCAGCTGTAATTATACCAGCACTGACTCAATGCCCTTTGGTGTATGGGAAGTCATACCTAATGACTCAGACAGACAGCCCCGCGAATTAATTCAAAGGATGTGTTGCAGATATTTGAAGCAGTGGGTTCAGATAAGACCTCTCTTTGTAAGCAAAAGGAAAATCTGAGCCTAAACTGCAGCTAGCTATACACCTCTCAATATGAAAAAAAATATACTTTGAATAACGGCCTGTGCACTGAACACTGAATCGGGCTTTCTACTTTTATGAGGGTTTAAAGAATCCCCTATAGAAATCAAGTGTTATATAAACAGTGTTAGCCCTGAGCTAACGAGTGTGCCTGTCTGGAGGACCCTGAATAAATTGTTGATATAACTCGACCTTGAGAAAACAGCTGCTGTGAAGCACCGAGGGGCTGGAGCTGAACTTCATGACATCCGGTAAACAAATTCCAAGATAGGGTGGCAAAACGAATTCAAACAATGCTAATACGATGCTGGAGGACTGCTCTTAACCTTGCGAAATATATCTAACCCATCTGTAAACCCAGTTAAAAAAAACAGTGCAGATGATCACAATACACAGTAAGCAAACAGCAAAGCAAATTTGCAATCCCAGAGAAAAACAAATACAAACAAACAATATCAATAGAATGCTGACCCGTCCGTGAAAAAAACCTGGTCAAAACAGCAGTGTGCATTAACTTTCACAAAACTAGACCATGATACCAGAGAAAAGCCAAGACAAACAATTAATCGGACTGGAAAGCACCTATCTATAGACTACGGCCTGGCAAAAACAACACGGGGCACACAAACTACAGGATAACTGTGCAATTTTTACCTACAGTTCACATTTGCACACAGTGGGAGCATGGCAGCCTTGCATTAGCCCTCATCACAGGTAGCGTGTGAGTTATGTGAACTAGTAAATGAGGTAGTTGGGTGCATGATTTCTCTGGGGCTGAGCTATTTATTTCCCCTGTATATCTAATGACTCTGTAGCCCTTTGAAGAAGATAGAAGTTTGACGGAGTGGCGGAGTGTTTGTGAGCGCACAGACAGCACACTTTCCCCCAAAGGAGCCGACTGTGTAGACCGCCTGTCTGGCTTCCTCGCCAGTTAGGTGACTGGCTGCTGGGCCAACTGGCTTGGGGTTTTCATGCGGGGGGGGGGGAAGAATATTGACTGAACCCACATCGGCTCACGGGGCAAAGCCACTGCTAAACAACGCACATGTATGCGCGCGCACGCATGCATTTTTCTCAACTCAGTGGACAATCTGCATTGACAGGTAGGGAAGAATGATGAAATGATTCAGGGAGAAAAGACGAAATAATGTTTTATGGGTCAGCTGTGTTACAAAGATGCAGTGCAACTAGAAATGCCACATCCAGGCTGGCTTTAGATAGGCAAATACACAACCTTCAACAAAGGGCAAGCAGATAGCATTATCCCCAGGTACATGTACAGCAAGCGGCTGTAGCCTATCTCTCCCTTGGAAAGCTGCAAGGCTAGTGGCTATTGTTTGGCTATCTCATAGAAAAAACCCATATCTACAGCACATTCCTTAATAAAAGACATTTGACCCTTTCAGGCAGCGGTGAAAAGGTTAAGGTCGCAGCATCGCATTAAGAGAGGAGAGATGGCACAGACGGGAAGCGAGGCACTAATTAGTGGTAAAATCCACGGAAAGTCAGAGCTTGTTTGCATTCCCATGTACTTGACGAAAGATTGACATGCCGACTAGAAATGAGATTCCATCTGGCCGTGTCCTTCACTGTCTCCTTCATACGCATGCAGATTCAAATCCGGTTAACTGCAGTCATGATTCAATCATCTCCAAGAGTCTACAAGTATCACACGTTTAGAGTCACAAGAATGAGCAGCATATACATATTCAGGGCTATGCTGTAGCGGGGCACATCGACACAGCAAGGAAAAGGGTGTACCGTGGTGACAGTGCGTTGCTATGTTTTGCACATGGATGCATTATGGATGAGTACATACAATACATTGGTGCATCTGCGTCAGTCATGCTGGGTCTCTGACTGAAAACAATGGATGTTTATGATGGTAATCATGTTGGAGGTGGGGTTACAGATTCAGCTGATGATGGCGATGATGATGTAGATGATGGCAGTGATGACTATGACACTGCAACAGGTGAAGACAACAAGGTCACAACACCAAATACAGCATTGTTTCTGCAGGTAAATACTACTTTTCTACTCAGAGAGCTCTTCAATGATTCATGCTGTGTGCTGATTCATGTATTCTAACTTCAGGCTAATGAAGTATGAATCATAGTCA
Organism: Hoplostethus atlanticus; assembly: GCA_034670405.1. Taxonomy (NCBI): domain Eukaryota; kingdom Metazoa; phylum Chordata; class Actinopteri; order Trachichthyiformes; family Trachichthyidae; genus Hoplostethus; species Hoplostethus atlanticus. The sequence continues at coordinate 8,424,914 of JAXDDX010000005.1, read as the reverse complement.
CAAGAAGCTGAATTGTACGAGCTGCTAATGAAGTATTACCAAAACACAGCTTTGGCTAAAATCCCTGAGACTCAAACACACATAAATTATCCTGGTGGAAAATATTCTCCATTGTCCTTATTACTCTCCAGTGTTGAGAAATGGGAGGCATCCGAGCCTCGTGTGTAACAAAATGTGATTAACAGCCAAATCAGCGTGAAATTCCGTAGGCAAAAGATGGAGCCGGAAGAACGAGATCGAATTCAACCAAGCTACCCAGTGGAAAGAGAGAGGGAGAGAGAGAGAGAGAGAGAGAGAGAGAGAGAGAGAGAGAGAGAGAGAGAGAGAGAGAGAGCACAGATGGGCAGATGGAGAGGGGAGAGGTCTTAGACTGGCCAGGTCTGGGGCAGGTGGGGGAAGGGGGGGTGAGGAAGCAGTAAAAGAGGGGGAGGGGGAGAGAAAGAGGAGGGTAGAGAAAATATAAGAGAGGAGAGGAGAGGAGAGGAGAGCTCAAGACAAAATTTCAGATAAAATAAAATAAAAAATAAATAAAAATCAGAATAAGGAAGGGGGGGAGCGAGAAAGAGAAATAAAGATTGATGAGAGATGGAGTTGAGCTGAAGGAGCAGAGGGGGAGAGAGAGGGGGGAGAGAGAGTGAGATGGTCACAGAAGGATAGTTCATATTTAGACAGCTCCCCGCTGCACTCAGCTCTGCTTCAACACATAACTCTGCACATCCATTAGTTCAACTAATTCCCATCGCCATCTGCCATGCGCATTTCAGATGCACCTCTGGAGTCGGAGAAAAGGTTCAGGACTTCGGGGGGGGGGATGTTGATTTGGAAAATATGAGATTAATTTGCTTAATTGAGGTACCTAATGTTTTCATAACTCAACTGTGGAAGTCCTGCAGGAAATCAGGCGGAGTAAGTGTGATCACACCTTCCTCTCCGAAGACTAAATAGGGGTCTACATTTTCCTGGCTAATGGATTTTCTTTGGACTAAATAAAGATCCAGTTCATCCAGAGCTGTCTTGATCTCAATCAATAACGTCCATGTTTCACACAAGTGGTCATTTCTAATGAGAACAAACATGACAGGCAAATGAGAACGGGAGAGAGTGTTGTCCTTACCTTCATAGGCTATCTTAAATCCGTGAGCACTTACTGCAAAGTCACTGGTAAGCCTCAGTGAAAAAATGGAGCCAGAACTGGTAACGGGCGGCGGGATTGTAAATCCTGTTAACCTGTTGAGGATAAAACAAAGACATCTCAGTCATAAATGTGTGTTTTACAGGAGATGACTCCCCCATTACACTGAACAAAGACTGTGTAAAGCTGATTAACTGTAACACATAAACACTACAGTGAATTCTACCGGATCATATTCCTCCTCAAGCTTTGGTAGATTCTGAAGATTCACTACGGTAAAACCTTTGTACTTTTCAGCTTGCACATACTGTGTATCCACAAGTTCAAGAACAGTCAACCTGCAACAAGCTATGACTACTAAAACCTTTTCCTCACATCTCTCTATCTTGATGACTGCAAAAAGTATTTGTTTAAAACTTTGCTCTAGGACACAGACTAAAACTACCTGGGTCTATTGTTGCCAGTTTGTGTTGAGATTATGATTTTTAGGTTTAGAGAATTAAAGTGGTGCTGACTACACGTCCCAAAGGCAGCCAGGTTTGGTGGTTGACCGTTCATGAGTAGAGATGCAAACGTTTAAACAGTGAAATAGCACATTAACTAATCTGTTCAAAAACATCCACCCTAATCACACCTGTGAGTTTGTATACCGCAGCACTTTGTTTCCAATAAAACTGAGAATTGCTGTGAGAATTGTGATGCGATGTGATGTTTGTCCACCAATAACTCAGTAATACTCGGTAATATACCATCAACACCCAAGTGAGCACCTTTCCTATTGTTAGAGGGTGGTTGAGGTCTGGCAGCTGCATTGTAACAGACTGCTTCATTGCTCCATTTCAAATTAGGTGCAGATCCAAACAAATCCATTTGCTTTCACGACGTCGTAAACAAGATGTGTTGCTGACCATTCCTCAGCAGCAGTTGCCGATGTTCTATCGACCTCCCGCCCCCGTAAGCCAGGTTGTGTAACGGTTAGGGTGAATAGAACAGGTTTCCTTCTCTATTGCCCTCTTATTTTGTCTTCCTATTTCCTATTGCTAGTTTCGCCGCTGTTTGTCTTACTTTGACTGCCGCTCTGCTTGACAATAAGCCAGGTGAATGATGTCTATTGTAGGCCTCATGTGGAAAGAAAAAGAAATTCCCTCTGTGACAACAAGCAAGAAGGTGCTGTATTTACAGCTTCAATAGAGTTTCCAATTACAGCACTGTGAACTGTGCTGCTCCTCGCAGTAAATAATTACCCTGTGTTGCAGATACTGCACAGTATGCCAAGATATAACTAGAAGTCAATTGCTATCAGATGCAATTTTGGATACATCTTACAAGTAGGACTTAGAAATATGACCTTGTTAGGAGTTTTATTTACACAGGTACCAGACACATGCTATCATAGTAATAGCATGTGTCTGGTAGCATGTCTGACGAGCCACATTTTGCTACTTATTCTATTTTTTGCTCCATTTGTTGTTTTTTTTATTGTCTGATCTCATTCAGTAAGTTAAGATTTATTTTCCCAGTGTTGAAGCAGCCAAGCAGAGCTGGTAGACAAGGAGGGCATCCAGCGAATCTTGCCAGCACTATTCTTATACCCATCATTTTTGTCTGTCCTAACACCTTTCGTTTCTCTCTCCGCTCTTTTCCTCTTTGCTGCCACGGCGAGCAACCACAAATAAGGCCCCCGCCTTTCCTTTACAGCACAGCGCTCTCTCAGTGCCATTCCAATAGGAGAAGTCGGGGGTCACAGAGCCATTTCCACATGGGGGTTATATATTTTCAATGAATCATAGTTTGATGTCATGCTGTGTAGTCGTTAGATCTACCCCATGTTTGGCAAGGGGGATCCATGGGGGAACTAATTATTGACTGAGCAGAACAGAAAAAAACAGAACAGAACAGTTGGTGGCTGCAGAGCAGACGCGCGCAAAGAGGAGGTCGATTTGACCCATCAGAAAGGGTTCAATGCAGTTGCACAATATGACACCAGAAAGCCCTGTCCTGTGATGGCTACAGTAGAAGTGGGGCAGACGAGGTTTCAATTGAACACCAAATGATGAATTTTGCCCATTAAAGTCAACTCTTTAGGTTGTGTAGCAGCAGCCACTGTGAAGACAGAGGATGCACTGCAACATGCGCTACAGGGTGATACAAAACCCCTTAAGATAAATGAAGCCTGATAAAGCCTCGGTATTTTCTTTAGGCTCCTGCAATCCCCTGGACACCTCAAATAAAGAGATGTTTTCTGATGGAGACAAGAGAGGCAGACTGAACACCACCAGACCCAGGTTCAAAGCCCCAACAAAGCCTTCTTTAGGTTGCAGTGCAGTCACTGCAGAGGGAATGAAGATGTCATGTGAGGGCTACAGTACACAAGGGAAACACATGATTTCAAACACTGACAGGAAGAACAAGGAGGTGAATATAGTCACAGTCAGTCAGAAATGGAGTTCTGTAACTCCTAGTGCTATTTGCAACTCCGACAGATGATACTCTAATTATTACTGCCCAGCACGATTTTTTTCCCCTCCCCTGCTCCCTTCAAGAAAGACCGCAGGATGACTTAACTGTTTTGTTTACAGCAACTGTTTTGAAATGCGCTGCAGCAACAATGCTCACAAGGGCGGAGTGGATGGGTGGGGTCAGGGAGGTTAATCATCACTGCTTTATTTGCTTTTACTGCCCTTGTCAGATAGATACCTTGTCAAAGTGGCTTCTAATCATTGGGATGGAAACTCAAGAGGGATAAAGGCCGAAAAGAATATGCATTCTGAATAGATCTTATACATGTTATTCCTTGCCCGAAGCCCCGTGTGAACATAGTTTTATAAAAAGGAGAAAACTGACATCTTGACAGCATTCTCTCAAGCAACCCATGAGAATACTATCAGGGAATACAATCAAGGCTATGCGCCTTGTGACCAAAGTACAAAAAGCAGACAAAGGCATCTACATCAACTGGTATTTGCTGCTGCCTGTTGCTTTGGCAACGGGAGCATCAGGTGAACACTTGGAAATGTCATTAACAAATAAACACCACAGGGCATGTTGTCTCCTCAGACACAAAAAAGGAAGAGTGTGATTTAGTTAGTAGACATAAGTCTGCAAACTAAATCACACTTCCAAGTGAGACAATGAGGAGGCCTCCAAGTAAAGGATTAAGACCTAATCTGACTTTGGGAGATGGGCCAAATTTACTTGGGAACTTTTATTAAACTTTAAACTTTTCAGTTTAATTTAAGGTAAACATACAGTACTTCTAGGCAGCTCACTCAAGAAGGACATGCAATTAGAAAAATATGACCTGATTAATTAATATGGTAATTGAATAACATCTATGGACCTATAAATCACCTGCTCACTTGGCTATTAGAAGAACTGTCCACCTAACAAATACTTGCATTTGACATAGAATGGCTATTTTATAGTACTACTATTCCAAGGAAAACAAGGCAACAGTATACATGTCACTCATCACAAATAATGCAGTATCCTTATAATAAGAAATATAGCACCTTGTTTTGACCTGTAATTGTGATTGGGTACAACTTGTAGGAGGCTAGTGCGCTAGGCTAGTCATTTTGTGGATTTGATCAAAGCTCATTCAAAAACAAAACCAACACTGGCAGAGCATAAAGCAATCAACCCTTGCTTCAGGCATAAGTGAGATGGTAACTTTTGTGAATGTAATCAAAGTTTACTCACACAAAAAAATGACACCAAGTAAAACTCTCTCTTGTCTTCCATCTTTTTTTTTTTATTGATAAAAATGCATGAAAGGCGATAAAGAAATTCGGCTCTACGTCTTAATAACAACTTCAGCTCTGTTTTAGTCACAGCTATTCTCCCTTGTAATGAACTTGAATAGGAAGCCTGTTGCTGCTCCTCCAATAGGTTGAGAGTGTTCTCCAACTCAACTATCCTGTTAAGCCTGCTTTTATTGAGGTGAGATGCAAAGGCAATAGAAGAGTCCTCTGAAGATATGTGGACTATAATCGAGTGAAACGGATGATTGTTCCATCAACGTCCACAGCAGATTTTTGAGCAGCTTTGAGAATCCTGTCCCGGTCTGAGAAGCGTAGTAGCTTGGCGATAACGGTGCGGGGAACAGGATTCCCCTCCACGTCTTCCTTAGGTGGACCAATGCGATGGGCACTCATAATCTCCACTGTACCCAGGTTCGGGAACCACGTCGGGATGGCAGTGGATAGGTACACGAGTGCATTAGATATATCTGTATTTTCAGGCAGCCCATGCAAACGAATATTGTCCCTTCTGGGACGGTCCTCCAAATCGGCGAGTTTCTCTTCCAGCTTGGCGTTGGTGGCACTTGTGTATCAAGTGTGCTCTCGGCAGCTGTTAAACGGCTATCCACCTCTGCCAGGCGATTCTCCCCTTGCTCCACTCCATCCAAACATTTCGATAGGTCGGCCTGCATCACAACCATCTCGCCCCGAAATACGGCGACCTGTGCGTCAACCAGAGCCTAAGTAGTGCTTGTTAACTGGGTTACCACTTCTTGCATCAGGCCTGGAGTTAGTTCCCTGATGGCCTCTGCCGCCGCCATCTTGACAACTTCAATGAGCTCGTCGTGGTCGACTAAACAAGGTTGTTTCCCCAGTTGCTTTTCTTGCACTCGACGCCATTAAGTATGTAAAGAAAACAAACTGATAACTGATAAATCTGAAAGATATTGGGGGGTATACTACAGAGCAGTGAACCGGAAGTCTACATCCCTCCTGGCGATCACGTGACTCTCCCATTGTCTTCCATCTTTATTCCACCCCACAAAATGTCCCACAAAAATGTCATTGTGGGCCTAGCGACGCTGGGTGTAGCGGTTATGGCGTCTCCCGTTTACGGGCCGACGCAGCATCAGTGGAAGCAGAATGACTATCTGGGCCTGGGCACAGTGCGCCGCTGATTGCCTGGACAGATGCAGCCTTTCCTTCCACCTGAGCACACTACATCAGCCCTGAAGGTAGCTGTCAGATATTCCCCCCCCATCTGATTAGTGTGTCACGGCGGTGCCACGCCATGGAGAGAGGAGAGACGGGGATGATGTACCTCTATTTGTCTGACTCACTGTCTCCCTACCACCATCTGTCTTTCTCTCCCTGTGTCACACTACCTTTCTCTCACTTTCTCGGTTCCCCTGTTGCATTAGCTCTCTCTCATTCACTGTTCACTATTCCTTCTCCTGTCTCGGCGGCTCACCATTTTTGTCGCTTTGCCTCTTTGTATAATTTTTTGTCTGCCTTCCTCTATCTCTCTTTGTTGCTACACCTCTTTTAACCTCTTTGTGTCAAGAGGAGGGAAGAACAAAATAGAGACGGAGAGGGGAAAGAGACCTTAAATGTTCTGACTGATTTTAACTGGTAAGCAACAATTTAAGTGAACCGCTTGCCTTTTGCCCGTTGTTAGAAACAGGCCAAAATAATGCCTGCTATCCAATAAGGTGAATAATGGCCTTCCTGCTGGCTGGCTCTTCTAAACAAAGAAAAAACACCAGGGGATGATTAATAGACTTATTTTGCAGTGACATGTCCTGACTCATTACCGCAGCCCCAGACACTGACATTTCATTTTAATAACTGCAGTAATAAAGGTCAAATTGTCCTATCAATTAATTCATTCTTCCTTCTTCTCTGTCTAATAAATGAGTTGAGAATGAAAAAAAAAGAAAACTAATTTCTTGAATTGCAAAAAGAAATGGAATATGGAGAAAGCATGGTGAATGGTCAGAAAGGTTCATCTCCTTCGCTGTGAGGTATGTTGCTCCATGGAGCCGTTGCACGTCTTTAGTTTTCACTGTATCTTGCCTCTGCGAGTAATTGTCTAAATGAGAATAGAAGAGACGATGAACCCAAGACCAAAATTGGGATACATCATCTCAACTCAAAAAACGTAATTTGTTCACAGGTGTGCAGACAAAAGGGTGATTAATCCTCCATTTCTCCACCATTTACTCCATCTGCAGTAAGTGGTTGAGTTGTGATGACAGGCTAGACATGGCGGCAATTTGTTTTTTTCACATTTTCTTTTATTCTTCAGGATCTGAACTGTAATGGCATTCAGAAAAGAAAAATATATTGCATACTGTGTTTAAGTATTCTGATGGAGAGTCCACCTTTCACACTAAGATCCCATTAAGTCCCATTAAGATCTAGTGAAGGGACTCAGCTTTGTTATCAATAAAGACAAGTTTAAAAGTCTGAAAGGAAACCAACGTTCAGAATTGCTAAATACATTCTAAATATGAGATCTGAGTAACGGTAAAACGAAATGTTGCACAAAATTTTGCTAGTGTGGCAACTTACCCCAACGAAGCTAAGGGGTTGAATACTTATGCAAACTTGATTTGTTATTTTTATTTTATCCTTCCGACAATTTTGTTTTCAGTTGCACAAATGATGAACTCTAACTCAAAAACCCCAAATAAATGTGTTTTGAAATTGAAACTTGAAACTTAATTGCAAAAAGTCCAGGGTTTTGAGGCACTATATATAGCATCACAACCTGGGAATAGATGAAGGGATTAGTGGTAAAACCAGACCAGAGCGACAAACTTTTTTGTGACTCAAGCCATGATGACTTGAGATGACACAATACATATAAAAGTCACAATATTTATTTCCAATATGTGCAAGCAAATCTCAATATTGTTTGTTTCTTATAACATTCCCCCTCTCACACCGCAACAAGCCAGGAGTGTTGATGAAGGTACTGGCTAATAGCCACACTCTTGGTTCTGACATACTCAGTGCATCATATGGCCACATCTTACTTTAGTATCTGAGTGGAGCTAAAACTAGCCAGTGCCATTTTCTACACTCTTTCTCCTGTGTGAGGCGAGATGATGTAGCCCTAGCTAGATTGCATTTGCCCTAGCTAGAAAAATGGCATTGATGTTTCATGAGTAATATTGTTTGGGTTCAAGGATTTTAGCACAGCAACAGCAAATAGCAAAGAGTAGCAGTATGAAAAACATATGGGTCAAGAGCCTCAGATTCCTTTTCCACCACCTGAAAAGTCAGTCAGAGTGGTATATTATGTAAACTATGTTAGGTAAATGTCAGGAAAGGTTTGCCTTCCTATTTCTGAGTTAATGTCAGTTCAAAAATGTTGGTAACCGCTGCTATATTACCTATGGTGGACAACTCCACTGTGGCATAAAAGGGAAGACTAGTACACTATAGTACTAGTCTAGTACACTATGTAGTTTAATTTCTTGTAGGGCTGCAAATAACGATTGTTTTGATAGTCAAATATTCTATAGAATATAACGATGCAACGACTAATCGGTTGTTTATTAAGAAAACAATGACAAAGTCATTGTTGTCAGCTTTTTTTACTATTTAGTAGGCTTAATAACAGAACCGACATTTTATTCTTTTATTTTGTGTCACACTTTTTCTAGGTTATAAATTATGAACAACACAGTGTACTACCAGATAGAGAGGAACTGAACCATGAAAGTGCTGACCACTGGATACTAATATACCTCTCCATACAGTCCAAAAGAATGTCGTGGTCTATGTAAGTGATATTTAGTCATTACTTATGCTTTTTTGTTCTTGTAACAGTTGCCTCATAGGTGAACTAAAATATGTTTTTATTGTTAGTCCTAGTGTTCTTCCCTCATAACAAAAAGGTAGGAAGCAGGTGTGAATGCCTGTATTAAATAATAAATAAATTAAAGTGAAAAAATGGCTTTGTGTGGTTGAAGTATAATTCAACCAAAGCATAATTCCAGCTGCAGCAATAGCCCAGTATTGGACTCTGAGGTGAGGCTGCAAATCTTTTACAACATTGCAATGCAGTTTCCTCTGGCTTCACCCTGCCCAGGCATAGTTCACTTCCGGGTCCTATTGCACGCACTCATGCTCCACCTCGCCGACGGCGCGGGCACGCGGCACCTGCAGGGCCGGGATCCCCGCTCAGCAGTCGTGCCCCGGTCCCCGGCTCACTTTCATTGCGCCACAAGGTTTGTTTCCACCCTCTGACTCACACCCATGTTTCAAGACTGGTCGGGTGGGTTGCCGACATTGCCGCAGTTTCCGAAGACCTAGACTTTCAGAGGTGACTTGTGTGTCTGAGCCGGGTGCTGCTGAATCAAATGAACCGCTGAGCCGTTCAGTGAACCGCTGAGCCGAAGGGCCGACTGAGCCGGGTGCTGCTGAATAAACCGATGAACAAGAGACTCGACTTCCGCGTACCCGGATCAAGGAGCCATATTGAATCGTGAACAAGGCCAATGTAATAATGTAGCGTTCTGCACACATTGACAACACAGTTTTTGTAACGTTTAAGATGTTGTTTAGTAAATCAACTGGTAATTGGGTAAACAATAAGCCCAAATTAACATTTACCATTGGTCAATAAAACTGTCAAGAAAGTCAAGAGCACACTAAATAAAATTAATAAAATAAATAACTACTAAATAAATACTATAATATTATGATTGTCATTAACCTGTGGGTTATTTGGTGTTTTATAGTTGTGGTAAATGTGGTTATTTGCACGTCTGGTGCACTCATGTGATTCTATTGCCTGTTTAGCTCAGTTAGTAGAACATCAGACTCGAGGGTATATGCTGAGGGTTGTGAGGGTTGTGTCTTAGTTATCACCTCACTGTCAATTTTTATTGGTGAATCATAATGAATCAGAATCGATTTACTTGTATCGGACGGCTTGAAAGAATCGAGTTAGTTAAAAGAGTCGGTCTTCCCATCACTAGTCATGTCAGCAGAGCGTAAAGGCCGAGCAGTACTACGTGCGAGTCTTGTGTTCGTGTCCACTCTGGTCCACTCGCTTCAGTAGCGTTTCTGCTGCACGTTCACTACCTACACAGAACTTAGAAAATAACGGGTAGTTTGCATGTTTCCATTTTTCCTGTAGAGTTTTTAGTTTGAATAGGTTATAAACACACATAGAATACTGAATTAAACTTAAAAGGTATAGTTTTGGCGTCTTTCTATCAATTTTGTGCACTTGATGGGGTAGCACCAGCAGCAAACAGAAGGAAAGCACTCGCTCTCTTTCTCCTTCTCAGTCCTATCAGACCACAACAAAAACATTTTTGAGGATAACCAAGGCAGGATGAGGTTAATTTCTGATCGAAATTCATCTGTTCCATTGGTTAAAAAACCCAGTCGGTGGGGTATACGCGCGTAGTTGAAAAAAAAAAAAAATAGACTTGAAGCGTAAAAAGACCTTCAGGTCGCAGTGACGCGCAGTGAGACGCAGCTGGAGTGCGAGCCGGGACGGAATAGTTCAAATTTAAGAGTGCAAATCTTTTACAATACATTTTAGATTTGCAAACCTTTCATGTTAATGTTCTGACTGAGGGACTTTGGGCCTTGGCAAATAATAACAAATCACATGCTAAGCTATTATCAACATTGCATCCATTATATGCTTGCCATAGTAATTCCATAATAACAACAGTAAAAAAGAGCACTTTAATGAGGCCATTATTTGTGCAGGGCAATACTACGACTGGAATAACAGGCTTTAGGCTTTATTTCCCTACCTCTTCTCCTCTGCCATTCCTCACCATATAATTTCAGCACAATAATGAGTGCTCCTACCAGCCATTTTCAGGCACGAGGGATTCATCGTAGTATAAGTGTGGCACCAACTCTCACGGAGCGGAATGGGGAAAAAACTTCATAGAGCAAAGAGAATACATAGATCAATGGGCAGGCACACTAATCAGGTCCATCACGGGGATGTCGATTCTTTTTCATGTAAAGAATTTATTGTAGCTTTTGTCGCATTCCCCTCTGCATTTCTGTCTTAATTAATTAATAGGATTAATAAATTAAAAGCCTCTTTAATCTCTATCAAGGTTTATATTTATAATTAGCATGGCAGAGGAAAAGAAAAGCAGGAAATCAGTCAGATGTTCATCTTCTTACGTATTCCAGCTGAAGTTGCACCTGAGCGAATGACACATCAAACATACAGCGAGGAAACGGGAGAAAAAACAACTTCAGGTATACTGCCATATGGAAATAAGCACCTTATAGAAGGTGCAGGAAGAGAAAGTTTGCGCCCTGTCTTTCTTGAAAAAGTTAAACAAAAGGTAAGAAAACAAAAAGGCAAAAAGCTTCTGGGTTGTTGTTGTTGTTGTTTTTTTATTCTTTGAGTGATTTTTGTTTTGGAGGGAATTAATTGTGTAAGAGCAGGCGTTCTACTAGCATACGTTTGGCTCCCCAGAGGCACAGCAAGGATTCTGTCATGGAATTATCATTTCCTGGCACCACACAACGCTCGTCCAGCATTGTGATGAAATCCTCCACTTGGAAAAAAAATACAGTGTGACTAAAACACAAAGAACAGTGTTGCTATTTAGAGGCTGGGGTTGGATCAGGAAAAATCTAAAGTTGAGTCATTTTCCTTTGTCTCATAGCGAGAATTAGTCTTGCTTTCCCCTCTTGTCTTTGAATGGTCGGATTAGTTCCATGAGAATTTAAAAGCCTCAGCAAAACATCGTCTCTGGTTGCTTCATAAGCAAAGTGTTAACCCTATACTTGACACTGCTTCATCAGCAACGGCTCTTGAAAGCTAAATGACTTGACAAAAACAGCTCCACATTTTTAAAAGGAAATATGGCTCAAATCCAAAAATCATGTTATTCCTGTGGTCTATAGGACAGTCCAATATTTGTGAACACAAAAAACTCGCTAGGAACCTAAGAACTAAGACTGGCATCTGTCATCGAGATTTAGAAGAGCTTCTCCACAGACAGGACCCTTTGGGAGTCTTTCATTGTTAAAGACAGGTGTACCCCATATTCCCAATGTAATGTAATCAAAGATGGCTGACAGACGCCTCAACTTCTTCTTCGGCACTTTTCTTCCGAGCAATATGGAAGCTGCTGGCACCATTACATTACATCCATTACATTGGAAATTTGGGGTATGCCTCTCTTTAACAATGAAAGACTCTCAAAGGGTCCTGTATCAGGGCTAGGTCTAAAAATGTCTTTGTGCACAGGAGATGAAGCTTGTGCCACCGCGTGAAAGTGAAGGATTACGGACATCTGTTTGGGTAAGTGAAATTCAATGTTGTTTTTTCATTACGGGGCTCGCCGACTTTCGTAGGGTAAAAAGTCAATGGAACAGGACAGGACCCTTTGGGAGAAGTAAACAAACCCATAGGATGAAAGACTCCCAAAGGGTCCTGTATCAGGGCTACTAACACCCTAATGTGCTTTATTCTGTTACATTATCAGTTCTGAAGTAGAAAATCGTGCTCTCTCAGTCACCTTTACAATCATCCCAAACCCATTCTCCACAGAGCAGCTCGAGATTTTACATCTTGTTGACATTACAAGTTCTGTTCCTCCGCTGTAGTTTCAGGGCTATGAGAGGAAGTTGTTCACATTTACAAACACTGATTGGACTGTCGGAGACCACAGGAATAACAAATTCTAGGGTATCGACCTTGACCTAGCTCCTTCCACTTGTTGGAAAGGACTGTGCTGCTGATGATTCAACACTTTAATTAAATTAATACAATCCAAATTCATAATTTTACTAATTCCATTAAAGCAATGGACATGTGTCTTTATCTCCCTACAGTTTGCATATAAACCATCAATAGATAAACAACCTGCACACAACAATCCTAGATTCTCTGCAGAAACATCGATTCTGCACCCCCTGACCTCAGCTTTGCTGTGTTTGTGCTCACTGCATCACATGGCAGGTTTCCAAATTCCTTGAACTGACATCTCTGTAAACAAACACTCTACTGTCCTGTCAGTAGAAGATCACTCTCTGTGGGCCTTTCCTAAATTGTACAGCAAAAATTGGTATGAAATTTGTTTTGCATTTATTTATTGATTGACTGATGATTTAAGCCAAAATGCCATACTGTGCACTATGCAGTAGTTGTATGTAGTGTTGTCACCTCACTAAAAATTCAATACTACTTTGATACCGTTACGAAAAATTGAATTAAGTATTGAATTTAATGAACAATCAATACTCCAAAGGTTCAACGTCGCCTCCAGAGGGCATATATTATATTGGAATAGTTCAAAGAAGAAGAAGAAGAAGAAGGAGGATTGGAATAGACAGTAGTGCTGGGCAGTTTCAATCAGTCTTTTTGGTGATTCATTCATTTCGTACCAGTACCTCAAAATTAAGTTTTTTCGCGTTTTTTCTCAGATTGAGCTATTCGGTCTTCATAACAACATCCTGTGTGCTTTGACTGTTATTAAGTGCTGTTCACCTTATAAGCCAATTGAGGGCTAGTATTGGTAAACGGTGACCCACAAAGTGATAGAAAGCGTTAAATTGTAACAGTTAAAATGTATTGATTGTACTTGTCTAATTTATATGGTGAGAGATACTATAATAGTAATTTTCTAATTAGTGTGCGTGTGTATCCGGTTAATTGCTATTTAAGATAAGAAAAGAAAATTTGCACAGTACATGTTTTTTTATTTAAGATGAATTATAATATCGCTTAAGAAAAATGTAAAGATTTCTTAGACCAATATGAAAAACAAATAGACTGAGCATCAATTCAACAAATCGTCCTGAAACCTGCAGCTTCCTGCCTCACCAGATACTGCACTGCAAATCGAAAACCTGAATTCAACAATGCACTACTTCCTCAAAGAGCAGGTTTTAAAGTGAGATGTCCCTTCTGTGAAGGTATAATTCAATATATTGATTTAGCCCACACAGAATTAAGCTTGCAATGCTTACAGGGCGATCGTTGACAGTGGTTTTTGTAGCTTGTACCTTATCAAAGTACAGGCTACAGTACCAAGCCGTTTGTCTCAGTGCAGCTTGGGAGAGCTTGGCTTGAGTGGGCGGGGGGGGCAAAGGAGACTAGCCGGACATTCTCCTCCTTCAGTGAGCTTTGATGGGAAACCGGGGGTGGGAGTGGGAGGTTCCATTTGCTTGTACCAGTATGTACCTTTGCAGACCCGGTACGTTTCCAGCTTGGTTCAAAATGATTTGTTCATTCTTTTTCGCCTGGCACTAACAAACAGAGCCTCAGTCTGGCTTTTGACAAGTCAGACAGCTAAAAACATGGCTACAGCATCAAACAGTCCGCCATGTCTTGAACTGAATCCCAGTCCACCTCAACTGGTTGAATAAACTGGTGCCAGGAGCAAAATATGGAAACTATTTTGCTTACAAAGACAGACACCTAATCAACATCAATACCTCTGTGGAAAAGTTATGATAAAGCTGTCAGTAAGTAAGTAAGCAAGTTAGCAAAGGATCTCAGTGGTCGTTGTGCTGTGATATTGCTTGATGGTTTTTCTTGTTTGCCGTGGTATCATAGTAGTATCGAATTCTTAGATATTAAAACTAGTATAAGTATTGAAGTCACAATTCTGGTACCGTGACAATACTAGTTATATTTGACTTGCTTTCAACAGATTTAACTCAGCACCTCATGCAACATCAACTTCAGTGGTCAGATATGATGCCTGCTATAACTCAGTGATAAAACTCAAATTACTGGCATTAATACCCTCGGTTGACAATGTGTGGGCTTCAGGAACTTTCGGTGTCAGCCAATATGTGGCGGTAATATTTTCTGGTTTGGATATTTTTAGTAGCATAGCAACAAGAGAAAATATGGGATCAGATGGGGCCAATATTTTTGAGTTGAAAAAGAAAAACAAACAAAAAACATTGTAACCAAACAGCATTCATTGTAAGTTAAAATCAAGAACCGAAGGGCGAGGGCAGTTCAGGCTCGTCGCTGCTGGGTCTGTACTGTGCAGTAAGTAAAAGTGGTGTGGTCGGCACGATGGCTACAAATGGTGAGCCACAGTTAAGTTATGCTTTTGTTTTTTGTTAAGACAGATGGCTGAAAATGTGATCCCATAGAAAAAGACCAGGCTTTTGGAGAGTACAGCACAGATGGGATGTGAAAACAAGGTCAGAAATGGCTCTAGATTTGCTCATAGACTTTGAAACTGTCTTTTTTAAGATTTTGAGGCATAGTAAGAGTCACAAGTGATGTGGAGTCAACAAGTGTTCTGTCAAAGCTTTTATAAGCCTGACCTTGAAAACAGTGTTGCGTAACATGAATATAAGTATCTAAAGAGATGCAACCGTTAAAGTATCAACAATGACTCAGCTCTTGAATGCATCCCCTTCATCTGTGACTCTTTCCTGTACATCCTCCATTCTATCAGCAAGCGACCTGCGTCCTGTTTTTACTAAAGTTGAGCCATGCAGACTGGCCAGGAGAAATCATTTTGGCCCCCAGTCTTTTGGAGTGCCACACAAAAAGACACATGCCCCTACTTTCACCTCTGAGGGAGCATGAATACAAGTGGATAATCAGACACTCAGATACCTTTTTAAAAAGCTTTTGACGGGTTTAAAAGCTGATGTGTGTATCCACACTCTTCCGCTATCGGCTTTGACGAGAGATAATCTTCTCATGATACTCGGCACACTTATCTATAAAGAGTGGGTTTGTTAGGAGCGATTTGGTTTTGACGAGGAAAATGTAAAACCTCTGGCTCTTTCCTTTGAAATCCAAATACAAAACGATTCTTTAAAGTGTGCTTCATGAAAAAAAACAAAAGAATTAGAATTTCTCTTTGAACAGAACTTCTTATGCTGCCGAACTTTCTGAGCTCAAATGTATAGAAATAGTTTCATTATTTATAATATTTTCATGTATAGAATCATTTCATATCTTAGAAATTACTAATTATTATTCTTGTGAAAATGCTTTATACATATTTGTTGTAATTCTGTAGTTGTTCTCTGACATTAATATGAGATGTAAAGATGAAGAACTCACTAGATTATTTCCCTCTCATACTCCTTGTATCAAAGCCAAACTTTACTGTAGCTTAGGATGGAACCACACTACAATATTTCTTGAACTAACTAAACAGATGAGGTCCCATCCTAAATTTCAAGAATGACTTTGATATTTCTGTCTATATATGTCTGTACACTGCCTGACTGGGGCAAAATCCTGACTGGGGCTAAATCCTAATTAGCTCATGGATTTAGGTTCAATATCCACTGCAAAATCATGGACCTCAACGTGAATATGAACTCTTTGAAGCTGATTATTGAACGGTGCTTCACCTACAGCTCAAAGGAACGTGCATTCACACATTCAGTTGACGTTTCAATTACGTATGCACCGTTCTCTTAGTATATTGTTAATTTATTGCAGTGATTAGGCTACTTGTCTGTGCATCATAGATATGTATAGCAAAACGAAAAACAGCATGAGCAGCCTTAATTCAGTCAGAGACAAAAATTGTGGAGACGGAGAATTACAAATAAACATGGCAAATTTTCCAACGGCTTATGGGTGATCAAGATCAGGCTGTTGTGGGAATTCAGAGAGGGTATCCAGTAAATAGTTGGTCGCTCAGTGTTCAGTAGATGAAGCAAGCTAAGCTAAATCGTAACTTTGATTTTCATGCTCCTCTCTATCTCCATCTCCCCTGATGAAGCATTTTAGGGAATAAAAAATGGTGACTACAAAGCTGACCCGTGGATCACTGCTTATTTAGAAAAAAATGTCTGGGATTGTATTTAGAGTCATTTGGGTTGATGAAAACGAAACATCTTTGAATTTCTTTGCTTTGAAATGCAAACACAACGTGAGTCTTTAAAGCGCGCTTCAAGAAAAAAAAAGATAATTGGCTTCCACCGCTTCATATACCCTTAAATAGAAGATTATTTCCTTTCTACACGCAAAACAGAGAATCATTAGTCACTGTCAGTACTCTAATTGAGGTGGAGATTGAGATTCTGCTTCGCATTTTGGTTGAATGTTAAACAACCATCTCGTATTTCATTCCTTTGAAATCGAAACAGGATGAGAGCCCTCAACATGTCAAGTTAAAACCACAATCTCCTTCAGTCTTGTGGAGATTATTTTCCCTTCACCAAACCATCTCTGAGAAGGGCGGACACGCTGCATTCCTTGCAAGCTACTGCTGACTGCCTGACACCTCACTGACAGGAACAAGCATTCATTGTCGTGTGTACATAAAAGATGAACTTTCAGTCAGAGCTGATCATTGATGCCTTTCCTCCCTCACATCTCTCTCCCACTGCTTCACAGCCATCAAACAGAGCCTTCAAGGTGCATAGCTGGAGGGCTCTTCCTTACCTCGTCCTGAAGTTAGCTGGATGCGGGTGCCCGTCATACAAAGATAAAAAGTCATATTCCTCCTCCACAGCGAAAGATTGAAAAACTATATGAATCCTGTTCCTCTCCTCGGCTACAATCACCCAGGTACAGTTCGCTCCATTCGGATATCCGTATGGAAACCCCGGGCTCTCTATTGTCCCATTCCTCCCTTTTAAAGTGCCTCCACAAGTATGGATGAAACCTGGGAAGAAAGGGAACAAACATTCAGTTAGTCTACCATCAAACAACTTCCATTAGTGTAGAGACAAAGTGCAGGTTTTATGTATCAATGAGTATAAATGCTCTTCAAGACATGAAACTAAAAGATTATTTCGATTTGATAAATCGTGCCTGATGCATGTGAAGCAATAGCAGTTTAAAATGTCCATCTACTCCCATCTGGCACTCCAAACAGCAGTAAGTAAACATCCAGAATATCTGCAGGAATTTGAAACAGGCCAACAGATGCTATCAAAGAAAGCCACACACACTTCACAGCATGCAACAGTAAATTCCAGGTACAATATTTCTGCAGGCCAAGACGAACTGTTGGGATAATCCACATTGTTCTCTTTTCAGCTGGCAGAAGGTGCAGGGGATGATCTGGCAACCGGATGATCGAGAGCCAGGTTTTGTTTTTCAGCATGCTGATTCAGTCCCTCTTCATATTAGAGAGAATAGGCTGCAACGGCTACTGGAGTAATGGAGGAGAAATACATGAAATGTTATAATGGTGGCTACCAGTGTTATATCTAATATAGAGGTTCTGTTGTTCGTCTCTGCAGCCAGTCCATCTCGGGGGTCAGAAAGCCCCAGAAGCAAACAGCAAGCAAGGTCTTGCAAATTGGCGCCACAAGCCTTTAGCACTTGTTTTCCCCAGCCCACTTAAGTTACATCTTTGCACCTCAGTCTGCAGGCTTGCTAAAAAAAATCAATACCCTTGACATATTGGGTCAGGCACTTACCATCTTTGTTAAACTACAAAACTTTGATTACTTGGCTAAGATTTGTGGTGTAAATCTAAATGAACAAGCTCCACAGCTCTAATGAAGGGATTTTAACTAGCACACACAGACACACACAATCTTTCTCGCTCACACACACACACATTTATGCATTCACTCATGCAGGCACACACAATCAGTTCCACACTATTCACACACTTGCATATGTGCACATACACGCTCGCTCTCACACACACACACACACACACACAGTGCCACAGAGCAAAGAAGTGACATTTTACTGGAGGTGATTCTACTTGTTGTCTAGTGAAACTTAATTAAGATGCATGGTTTACCCCCCCACACACACACACACACACATTTCCCTGGTAGTGTAATTAGTGTTTCACACTCTATAGGTCAAGGATGCAGTTGCATAGTGTTGGCCATACATGTATGCCAACACTATGCACCTGAAAACGACTCCCGTGCCCAAACGGGGGTACAATTCCGCCCGTTTTCGGAGCCGCATAATTTTATATTCACAGGGTCGTTAACTGTCGAGTACTACCGAAGAGATTCGGAGTCGGAAACAGGGCTTTTCATGCAGTGACACATCCATTGCATTTTAGACAAAAGTCAAACCACATGGAGCAAGGGAGCTATGCATCACAAATGGCAAACAAGTTCCACACTTTACAGTTTTAAAGTACTCATGTTTATTTTTTCGTCACTCTTTCAATTGGCAGAATAGTGACTAGAGACTTTTAGGGAATAGTAAAATGAAATGAGTCTCTAGTAAGTATAAAATAAGTACTAGTACTTATTAAATGATTACTAGTAAAAGTAGAATTGTGACTAGTAAAAAACCTCACTAGTTAGGTAAAAATGAGTCACTAGTACCTAGCTTGTCATCAGCTAATATTTCACTAAAAAAACACGTTTCCTCAGCAATTATAAACATGATAACATATTTGTATATTTTTTCCACACACTTTAAATCATATAGCAACAACTCCAGGGTCCTGTTCCAAGAAGCGGGTTTAGTGAAAACTCTGAGTTTGTTAACCCTGAGATGAGGGAAACTCTGGGTTTTCCGTTCCAGAAAGAGAGGTAACTCAAACTCTGAGTCAATTACCATGGTAACTGACTCTGTGAACCTAACCTGCTCGCTGGCAGGTTTTCTTGAACAAACCCTGACTTTCTCCCTGTCTCCTCCCTCTGCTGAACCTGAAGCAGCTGTCGGACATGGCGTGTCCTTTCCTTGGTAACCCGGTCGATATTCAAGCGTAATTAATTCGCATAGCCTTATGTCGGGAGAGGATTTTGAGACCCCGATTAGATGTTCTCTGTCCAGGATGGAAGAGCTGTCCGAGATATAATATGCCGTTTACAGTTCACGGATTAAGCTACCACCACCCCGAGCAGTCAAATAAACCTTTCATTTGGTCTTCTTTATTTCCTACAAATACAAAAGCAACAGTTAGTATTTTATATTGTTCCAACAACACATTTCACCTGTGACCATGCACCCACCTCTAACTTATGTTCCAGTAATTAAATTTCTAGATCTGCATTTCTAATTTGCCGCCCCAAGTACACCATTTGAAGTATGTCTGATCCAGACAGCTCAGTTAGTAGAGCATTAGACTCTCAGTCTCAGGGTTGTGGGTTCGATCCTCACATAGTGTTAACTATCACCTTTGTAAATCGCTTTGGATAAAAGCGTCTGCTAAATGACTGTAATGTTTTTATATTTCATTTTCAGCTGCTGCCAAGAGCGCTTTGCGCCCGTGGGATTGCACCTAAATGAAAATATTTTTTTTCCAATACCATTCCACCACTTTCTCACATGTAGGTAATATTATAAGAAAGTGTGGTTAAATGTTAAATGAATACACTGCTGCATTCAAACGTACGCATTGACTCGGGCAGCGATTCTCTCCCACGCCAATTCCCTCTCCTTTACGACCCTTCTGCTTGCTGGTTGCCATGGTGAATCGTAGTATCGGACCTCCATTGATGATGGCTTTTTATTGTCGTCGGGCACGCGCTTAACTCAAGGTGAACATACTCAAAATTGATTGAACTAACTCAAATCAGCCGTTCTGGAACCGAAAACTCAGACTTGGCCATCTCGGAATTAATCAACTCAGAGTGCAGGGTTAGACTCAGAGTTTGCTGAACCTGCTTCTTGGAACAGGCCCCAGGGTTAGTTGGGAGTCACTGACCTACAGTATATCCGTTTGTCTGAGCGAGGGAACTGACCTGCCCCCTGGACCAATTCAATCTCTCCTTATCCAGTGACCAGGTGGCCTGGCCTTCCTGGCGGTATCATGGATATGTAAACGGTACATATCACGTCCCAACAGTTTTATGAGTTTGTATCTGCTGAAAATGCAGTGGTGCTAAATGTACACACGATTATTTCCTCCACTATTGACCAAGCAAGGTAATCATGGCGAATTTGGAGCACTGACGCGCCACCTACAGGGTGGACATGATGTAACCGTTGAAACGGTGTATTACTGCTGCCTTCATGTGCTGCCGGGAAATTCGTATTTACTACTACAAATAAAGGACCCAAAGTGGAAACGTTCTATGACAACCGAGTAACCGTGACGTTTAAGGGGCGGAGAGCATGGCAATCCTGTCAACTATTTATGGTAACGTTTATTATATGATATTGTTTAGCACTTTATGTGAATAAATAGCACTGCTGCATGTTTCTATTTTCACTCAGTATTTAACTTGGCTGTCATGTATTTTTATTTAATTATTAATTAATTAATTAATTAATTAATTAATTAATTAAAATAACGATGGCATACCTGATCTGCATTGTCTTAAGTGTGAAAATAAAAAATAAAAATAAATATAATAAAACAAGAGCCACCGAATTATATTTTTCTTTTTCAGGGTCTGATTTGTTATTATTTCCAACAAAAAGCAATTGAATGCATGACAAGGCGTATTTATGATTGTGTGATTGTGGAAGTCGAAAGTACGAGCTGACGAGGAGCACTTGAAGGCACCATGATCCACACCGTATGTTCACATTGTGATTCATTGGCAGCACAGACTAATTAAAATCGCTTTGAACTAAAACTTCGATAAGACCATGTCGACTGTTGCAGGTGAACCCAGCTACAGACGGGCATTTGTACGAATAATTATTTCAACAATCAGTTTTACCAATAATTAAATATTACCCGGGTGCGGGTAAAATATAACATTCAGTACTTTGATCCACAAGTTGTACAACATTGATCTAGGAATAGAAAAGTGCAGCAAAAGTAATTTGTTTTTTCTCCTTCATATGCTAAAATAGAGTGCAAGTTCAGACACCCTACAAAGGAATAATTAAACCTCCATTTTCATAGTGTATCCTTGATTCTGATAAGTCTAGTTAGGCTACTAAAGCAAGAACATGCACAGCCAAGAAAAAAGTATGAGGCATGAAGACTAGTTTTATTTATAGATTACCCGTCAGTGCAATCAATCTAAACTAGGCTTGATTTGTGGTCAAGAAATTTCGCACACAATTAACAGAAACCTGAGCCAGTCCTGACTGAGAACATCAACAGCACACTGGGAGAAGCCAGTACACATTTTGTTGAGCTCAGCAGCTTCGGTCAGACAGATTTAGCCCCAATTAGGCCACCCCACACAAATGTAGAAGGTTTTGGCAAAAATCCAATGTCATAGTTTTTCTTCCAGGCTTTCTTTCGCCAGGATTTTATAACTGTGGCTGGGACAGCATCTTTGAAACTTTATTAGTTCCTGAAATATTTCAGCGGTGCATGTCAAGCATTTGATGAATAATGTTGTGAACTGTTCAGAGGGATGCTGTTTATGTGGGCTGCTTAGAAATGTTTGTGCGGTTGATTGTGCTGATGTCCTAGAGGATGAAGGAACAGATGCTTGTTGCCAAGATCTCTCTCTCTCTCTCTCTCCTCCTTCTCCAATCTGCATTCCCTGCATCCTTCATTATCCCTGCAACTCTCTCCCTTCGTCTGCATTTCTCTCTTTCCTTTCCATCTTCCTCTCTCTCTCTCTCTCCCTCACAATCTCTTACTTACCTTCTCGATTCTCTGCCTATTCAGCTAATCATTCCCTGAATCTTTCACTATCCCTGCATGCATATCTCTCTCTTTGGCTCTGCATCTCTCCCCCTCCCTACCGCTCTCACTCTCCCTGTCTCTCCCAC
Organism: Hoplostethus atlanticus; assembly: GCA_034670405.1. Lineage (NCBI taxonomy): Eukaryota > Metazoa > Chordata > Actinopteri > Trachichthyiformes > Trachichthyidae > Hoplostethus > Hoplostethus atlanticus. Next base: position 8,402,470 of record JAXDDX010000005.1, on the reverse strand, counting down.
CTTCCTCCTCCCCACTCTGTCTATTACCTTTCCTTATGTTTTTATTTTCTCCATCAGCTATTCATTATGAGTTGGGATTTGAATCAGCATCCCTTTTTTTTCAATTCAGTGAAATAAACAAGCTTGTAATATATTAACACCGCCATCTCCATAAAAGCTGTATCTTTAAACAGCATATTGTACACATTCATCTTGTTGCTAAGGCTTCAAAGGAAAGAGCAACAACATGTTTTCTTGTCCAGGGAGGAACATGCATTAAATCCATTTTGCACTTAGCCCTATGTGTTCTTTGAATTTCATCTCCACCATTCAGTTGCCTATTCCGGCCCAAACATCACCTCAATTGTGCAACACGCTCCCTGGGGTTACCGCCAACCCAAAGCTAGTTCCTCGTTGCAACACCGACCATAAATTGTGATGAGAAACCACATTAGCAACACGCTGTGATTGCGCAGTGGGGGAAATGCGGTTCAGAAATATGAATCACTATCATATCACATAAATCTGGCAGAAACAGGGGCCTCAGCAGGCAGGCAGGCTGAGGACGGTCCCAGCTGTTACTCACAAGTTACATTTACCTCTAGCCTTTAGATAGACACACAAACACCATGCCACACCTTTCATGTCTCCCATCCTGATGAGGTCTCTGATGAAGCTGTGTGTCTGTCTCCGTCTCCGTCTGTCAGCCTGTGTGTGTGTGTGTGTGTGTGTGTGTGTGTGTGTGTGTGTGTGTGTGTGTGTGTGTGTGTGTGTGTGTGTGTGTGTGTGTGTGTGTGTGTGTGTGTGTGTGTGCTGTTGACTGCATGTGGAGTTTCTCTCTGATATAGAGGTGAAATGAACATCGTGGGTACTGAACGCAATACCCTTTATCCTGCCCAGTGCATACACAGACTTTAGGCCAGCTAATGAACCAAAGTACTGAACCCTCTGCAGTTGGCAGAGAAGATTGATTTGGTAACTGCAAAATACATTATGCATAATAGAGTGTATCCTATTATTTTCAAGGCCTAAACGAATTTGTTGCAGACTAAATAGGTTATTAAAGGTTTACCTTAAGCACGGATGAAAATGAGAGGCAACATTTCAGCCTGGGTTCATTATATTTAACAGTAAACAACAGCCTGTATCTGGTACACGCACAGGCCTACGAAGGGGTCGGTGCTCAGTCGACTGTTCACAGCAATGTGGCATAGTTTAATGCAGTTAAAATAAATAAACAAATATATTATAAAACTTTTAAAAGTGTGCTTTCTCTTCCTTTGAACACCAGTTGGAGCACCAGTCTATATGCGTGGGTTTTGCTTTTGTCTTCATTCCTCATACATTACAGTATCTTTCTTCAAACACACCCTGAGCCCAATATCATGTAATATTTTCCCTCCCTGCTTGATACTCCCTTTCCCCAAGATTGACTGGAGTGTATGCTTAGTCAAGGACATCTCTTCCCCCGGATGGTATTTCATCATTGTTCATGATGACGGTCTATCGCAACCAGAGGGGGAAACAGCAGCACCGCTCCCGACAATCAGAGGGAAAGTACAAAAAAACCTGCATTGATTTGCACCTGACCTTAAATGTGAGTCAGCCAATAGAGAGATATCCATCAGTGAGGCCTGGTTACAGAGCCCAGAGCAAAAAGATAGCCCTTACCAAGCAAAACAAAGGTCAACGAACACACTGGTAGGCTTCATTTGCTGCGAAATTTCTGCCTCACTGTTGTCTCTTTACCCACCTCGTACAAAACACCAGAAAGCGAAACGGGGTTATATATAGTCGCTCCCTTGTGTTGCAGGGTATCGATTTCACTAAGTCAGGTTTTTCAGATGAAGGATAAGTGCATCTATGTGAAAAATGTTTTCATATACAAGTTCACGGTTAACACCACCACGCTGCCCACAAAACAGAAAAGGAAAGGAAATTAAAAATACAGATGACGCACCACCTCACCTAAATTTAAAACTTTTATCAGAGCAAGAGGGAGAGAGACAAAAAGTTTTGGTGCTTGTCTGCTGTCACACAGTCAGATCACAAGTCTTCAGGGTCTGCACCATATCAAATGAGTGCCGCTGCAGCACTTAGCTGTTATATTTAGAGGTAATTTTGTTTTTAGAAATCCAAGCACTTTTCTCTCAGATCTATGACAACCTCTACTCTGAGCCGCAGACATGAACCAAGTAGGGAAGAGAGAATCATTTTTCATCAGCACAACCAGGAATACAATGATGACAGCAACCTTAGTAAACAGAAACCTTAAATTGATGTGCCCAAAGAGAGGGATTTTATCTGCATGGCTGTGCTGCACCTTCACAATTCATACTGATAGAATGTGCATAATCGCAGTCCCTCACTATGCCTGTCTGCATGCTTGATGAAAGGGAAATGGGCTCCATACAACAGAAACAGAAAAGAGGCTTTCTAGTGAATGACTATTACCTCATGAGAGTGTCACTGCAATTTGGAAAAGGGCTCTGAAATATTCCATTTGGAGCTTTTAAATTGCCAGCCACTGAGGTGAAAAATACTAAAATCAAATACACTGCCACACTGAAACAGGGCTGGCACATGCACAAACACACGCACGCACACACACACGCCTTTACACACACAAACACACACCATTGCACAAGGAAATAACGCAGAGCATAGGTTGCGTGTCTTTGTGGCCAAGTATAATAACGGTCTCACAATGTCTGTGTACTGCTGGCACTTTAGCTACTTCCCAGCAGATACAGTATTTTATGGCTAGACACCAATACCTCCTCAAAGTGCTACTGAGCCATATTGCACCTGATGCCAGGGCACCACTGTGAGAGCTGCTGTACAACACAACACAAGAGAGCCAACAACACATCTAATAGGACGCCTGTCTCTCCAGCCTCCAATCTTCCAAACAAACAATAAAATCACCGCTTCACATCCCCAGGAAGGGAAAAGGAACAAAATAAATAAAAAGAAACCTTTAGAGAAATACCTAAGACTAGAGGCTAAAACAGTACTACGTTGTTTTTCCAGTCACCCAGTAGACATCTTCTTCCCATGAACAGCCTCTTTGCATAGAGCTGACATGTCCAAAATTAGAACTAGTGTTAAAATGAGAGCATACACAGATAGATAAATAACAAGCCTCAACAAATGCAGCTCCACGGGCCAGGAGGAAAGGCCAATGTACACAGCATGGATCTCTAAAATGAGATGATTAGTCAATCAATGATTCTTTCTTTAATGGTGCAGCAGAAGCCTGAAAATGTGTATTTCACGACTAAAAATACATTTTAACACTGCATGAGTGATCCAATTTGTACTGCTCTTTTCCTTACAGAAGGGATCAGACATTTTAAAAATAGTCAAGTTGATTGTAAATTCAACTAAGATGCTGTGTTTACAGATGAATTCATAATTTCCTGGAAGCCTCTTACTGGCAGCCGAGAGATTGTATGCTCTGCCTTCTCCAGATATGTTTTCCAACAAGAAGGGGCATGTAATTCCCTGGACAGTGATTGCAAAGTGGTGGAGTTGAGGGAACAAGCAGGCCTACAGAGTACACCGTACTCAACTATCAAGTTAATTGCTGTTGAAATGGGACGGTGGGATCACAGGATACCCACCTCTGCTCAGCAGTCTATCCATCTCCTCATTTACCTCTACATCATCCCACTTTGTTTCCCTGACAATGCTTTTCCCCTGCCTGCTCTCCTTTCACATATCAAAAGTAGGCAGCCATGGACACGTTGTACATACACAAGTGGGCTAGTGGTAGTTGAGGAAGAGTTTCTGAATATATACCATGGCAGCAGCTTTCTATGTATTTTCATGGCAATTAGAAACTGTGCATGAAGTTGACCACACTACGGACATAGATGTTGTCTATGTATGAACAAGCAGTTTAGCCTTAGAAGGGGAACTCTGTAAACATAATTACAAACAGGATTAATGAAATCATTCACAATAAATGGTTTGGACTGTGCTGTGCCACATTAAATGGGCAAAAGAAAATACATATGGGATTGTGTATGCAGTATGGTAGTTACTGGTTTGTTTGCTACATCTCGCTTCAAATAATTGCTTTCCTGCCCTTGATTTTTCTCTAAACAACTGTTAGTGCAGAAATAACCCTATTACAATGTATTTGCAAATAACTCCATTTTTAGATTTTCAGATTTTAATCCTAATCACAGCAGCCGGAGAGAGAGGCACAGATTTTATCAGTGGATATGCCTCCACACAGCTGACAGGACTTAATCCCTTCTGAAAACTGCACCCAAGGTGCAGAAGACACCAGCCCACCTTGACTCTCCAGCCTTGACTCTCTGAAAGCAGCCCCTCCTCTACCTATTTCATTTTATCTCAACGAACAGCAAGCTAAGATATTTTTGTGCCGGAAGACAAGATATCGCCAATCCCTGTCCCCGAGAGGACTGCTTATATTAAAACTGATACCTGAGAAGAACTGACTTAATCAGATCCAGCAAACTACAGCTAACCGTCCCAGGGACCTGTCAGCAACATTTAAGAGCATGGCCCAGGCATAAACCCCTGTGCCAGAGGCCAGTGGCCGAGCTGGGAAGTATTTCTGTACACTACAAGGATTATCCAATTAGATGCCAGCTCTAGGAGAGGTGTTGGGGGGAACTAGGAAATGACATTGTTCCTGTTCCGAGTTCCTGTACCCCAGAAAACAGTCTATTGTCCATTCCATTTCCAGTTGGACCCAAGTGATTACTGTTGGAGACTATCCACCATTCTCTAGTGTTCTGCTCTTCTTCCTCTGCCATTGCAGAGATCAAGAACCTGAGGGGCATTGGGATAATGTCCCCCATTCCCTGTACATAGTGTATAATTACACAGACAAATTGTAATCCTGATTAGCCCCAACAGCCTTCCCAGCCTGTTTTCATAATCACATTGAGAGAAAGTCTTCATCAAGGGCTCTATGGCCAGATTACTGTCTGTGCTCAAGCTACCTGATTACCAGCAATTAGTGATTGCCTGGTACTGGTCACAAAAACCTCCATTTTGTGTGTCAAAATGTGGAAGCTAAAAGGAAAATTGAGAATACACTCTAGTCAGAGCAAACAGAAGTGAACAGTGGACAGATGGGCAGGTGATCATTTTCAACAATCTGTTCAATATCTGTCATTCAAAGTGTTAAAGTCAGTGTGGAAAAACAGCCACTTGGTGTGTCGTTCAGTTGTGCATGTCCTCTCCTGTGATTTCCCCCTCCCAATATCACTACTTCCTGGACAGTGATTGCAAAGTGGCGTAGTTGAGAGTACAAGCAGGTATACAGAGTATACCGTCTTAATCGCTGTTGAATGAATGTCCTCTCCTGCCTTTTCTCTCTAGGAAGGGAGTCCCAGAGGACTGGTTGGGAGACTGTGGGAAACTAAATATGTGGTCCGAGTAGATGCTGTTCTGTTTACTTGGACCAAAGGAACCATCTGAAATGGATTCCATTCTTGAAGATAAAAATCAAAAGTGAGTTGTCCTTATCTACATAACAGACTCAGACGGTTTCCACAAGAAAAACTCCATTAAGGGCTCTGGCTCCAACTGTGTCTTCTTCATTTGAAGTTTGAGAAAATCACTGCCACTTAGTGATAAGTCATATCACTCTGTTGACAGCATTTCACCCACATGACAATAGCCACACTTGCACAAGCATATGTCATAAAAATGGGCTGCTCGCAGCTCTGTGACTGTTGCATTATCGTGGTCTGGATTGATTGTGACTGGGTCGGTGGATGCAGTGAGATTGTCCAAAAAAGGGCAAAACCCGGTCTTATACTACAAGCTAGAGAAAAATACTCTGTAAATGTAAATGTAAAGGAATTCAATTTATAATTTAACACAGGTTTTTTGCTCTGTTTAAAAAATCCAGTCCCTGTATTTTAGCTTCCTACATCTGTGACTGTGTCAAGCTCTGCATAGCAGTTTATAAGGTCCCCAAGGATTAAATGACACAGTTGCAATGGATCTCCTCAGTTGTTTGATATTGGGCTGCTGTTATGAAAAAATACTTTTTGTCAAACGCCACAATGCAGTTTCACAAATTCCAAAAGGAAATTGTGAGCACAATATTGTTGAGTGGCCTTTCTTGCTGATTCCCTGTCAGAAAATATGACAAAATCCATGTTATGTCAAACAGTAGAGAGCCAAGAATCAGACAGGCGCATGAGAAAACTTTGTGAACTGAGAATCAGAGCTGTGTACCGTGGGGTGGCCTCAGGTCCTCAGCTCAAAATAATCAAATTCTCAGTCAATGAAAAAGCACCTGGAGCAAAGCAGCTCCATACGTATTTCTACTTTGCCAGAATAGACTTTAAAAAAATGATTATCTTAGCAGCAGAGGTGAGTCATAGGACAGATCTAGTAGGCTCTTTTTACTTCTGCCAACATTGTGTCAACTGTCAGAGTAGAGGAACAACAGCTGTTCCACACTTCCTCCTCGCCTCTCTCTCCTTCTCCCCTTTCCAAGAGAGGACCCAGGCCTCCTCCTCTCCTCGTTCTTCCACTCCCTCCCTCCCCAGTTCCTGGCTGGCTGGCTCCCTAATAAGGAACAGAACTAGAAGGATTGGCGGTGGCCTCAAGGTTTGACATTGCCACAATGTGGGTGGTGATGAAACAGCAATGTGCCTGACTCTCTGCTCGACTCGACTTGGCTCAGTCTTGGTGGGCGCCGCTACTCTGCATGCTGCTCATTTCATCCTCCCCCATTAGATAGACATGAGAATTACTCACAGAGTGAACAATGTGCATGTAAAGTGATATCTGCATGGGAAGTGCCCAGACGCACGCATTCAACAGATACGCACACAAATGCACATAGCAAGTGGACACATACGCAAACACACACGCACGCACACACACACAAATAAAGCTGAAAAACAATACATTTTTGGAGACTGGAATATGAATTGCCTATTTTTCTTTTGCTGTAACTTTTAGAAATGGGAATGTTAAAGATTGGACATTCTGTGTTGAAGTGTATATAGTGACGTGAACATTTGAAGTTCGTCACGTACACGGTGCACACACACACACACACACACACACACACACACACACACAGGGAAACTGAAATCAATATGCGTTCTGTAGCTACAAATGTGGTAGGAAATGGCATCGTCAACGATTGGATGTGCAGGTGTCAAGTACATTACGCACGCACGCGCGCGCACACACACACACTTAACTAAAGGCAAGAAGGCAATGTATGTCTTTTTTTCTGTAAATGTCCAGATATCAGTGGACAAGGACATTGCATGGATACCTTTAAGTTGATGCAATGAGCACAACATGGCCAAGACGTGAAATCAAATGTCGTGTGCTAAATGAGCAACAATTAGTTTGTCTGGTTTTAAACAAGTACTAGTATGTGAATAGCACGAATCAAACTGCTGTGGTAAAAAGGTGGTCAGGGCAGAGGGGGTCAGATCGTCCAAATATGGGGATTTTATTGCTCCACTTATTCAAAAAGGAACAAGAAAAACCTTGGGAACTGTATTACACAAAAACGACATTGCAACATCGGGGGACAAGCCCAAAATGGATAGTGCTGAATTTTTCATTTCGTTCAAATTAATGCAGCTAATGCATTCAGGAAAAAATAGAGGTTACCTAACCGGCTACAGAGCGTATTCAAACTGGCAGACCCTGAGAAAGAGCCGCTAGAATACTAACAAGCCCACCTTACACCTGCATGCACTGGCAAGTCCGATAAACACCAGTCGACTAAATTGGTTCCACACTACTAATTGCCTCAGGCCCCTTAAATTGTTCCAGCAGCATTACTGGTCTCTCCCCACTCCAATCCTGCATACATACTTGAAAAACTCGACCCAGAAATGTGTAATGTATCTGGCCTTCGCCTAAATAAATATAAGAATCTCGACACATCCTATAGGAAATCTGCAGTGCACGCACTTGCGCCCCAACAATTCACTAGTTAGCCTACTAAGCAAAGCAGCTCACGTAGGCTATTAGAAGGAGCGTAGGCTACCGCAAGAATATCTATTGAGCGACCCGCTCAAAGCCTGCATTGAGCGCTAAACCGAAGAAATGCGTCCCCTAAAACTCCATCCAGTAAACCCCTGGTAGCCTATTTTGCGCAAGTCTCTGACATTAAAGCTTATGATTTCGCGCGCGCACACACGCACGCACGCACGCACACACACACACACACACACACACACACACACCAAGCATCAGAAAATATAGAGAATTGCTGCAGTGGCTCGTACCTTTCACACAAGTGAACATCAGTGAAAACACGAGATTCCAAAAAATAATTCCCGTCCTAATCCTCATCGTTTTGGCTTGAACAAAGTCCCCTCTGCCACATTTAACGCATCTCCTGTTGAAAACGTCCGGTAGTTCAATAGATCCGTCGTAGTATCCGTCTCTATAGATCCCCTTCATGTTCACAACTAATACATGTATATACCCTATTTTATTCAGTGCGGTTGAAGTATATTCCCTTCCCTTCTCAGAGGAGAAACAGGCGAGCCGCCCGCCGCGCTATGTCAGCTGATGGGAGAGAAGTGAGCAGAACTGAATTTTTAGGATAGGACCACAGCAACCTGGACGAGGGCTCAACCATCTCTGCTGAGAGGGGCATCAAGTAGAGGGATCTCTGGTGGTGTGCTCTTGCATCTACCCACCCAGCACCTCGCTTTTTAATTCCTATATCACCGCCAGGGACAGAGAGGGAGGGAGAGGAAGGTACACATCTGAATGCTGCCCTTATAGATCGGCAACTACAGAGTGACCGTGTGTGCGGGAGAAAGAGGGAGAGAGGGAGAGAGCGAGAGAGAGAGAGAGAGAGAGAGAGCACGTATGATGGGGCTGATGTGTGGGTAACAAATCATGAAGTTGGAACGGTGGGGTGGTGAGGGGGAGGTGTGTGTGTGTGTGTGTGTGTGTGTGTGTGTTGGGGGAGGGGGGGTAAGGGGGGCGACGTCAGTCAAAATACCTCCACCATAGTTGAAGCCAAACCCCACGCATAAACTACATGATTTATGGCAGGAATGTAAACCCCGAGGAAGAAATGAACTATGTTAATGAGAGTCTGTGGTTATGTATGTGTACGTGTGTGTGTGTGTGGAGGGGGGGGAGTTACTTGGCCAGGCACCATCCCATCCCGACAGCCGATGAAAGAAATCGCCTGGTAGGCAATCCTACCATAACTCTGATTTTCATTTTGGAGATCGAGCGGACCCGTTATTGGGAGTGATGGGCTCGGGCAATTTGCAATGCAAAGATGGGCTGATGACGGCGCAAAGTAAAGCTCAGCTGCAGTGGGGCTCTTCCGCCATCTAGCTACGGGAGAGTCACCGACCTCTATACCCCGAGATGGGGGGAGGTGGGGGGGGGGGGGTGTGATTGCACATAAAATGAACATTACGTTCAGATAGGCTTTCTCTTAGCAGGGTTAGACTTTTCAGCTCAGGAAAATCAGGTGCGGCTTAAATTCATTATGTGCAAATAGCTTCGGGTTTGAATATTGCCCAATTAATAATTCCAGTTGCACCGACGTCTGTTCAAATCAATATCCCGTGCCTCAGAGTTTGGTGAGATTTATTAGCGTGAAGTCAGCAGGGCAAGTTAATAATAAAACCTGAATAAATGAACCATACGTGGAGCCGGAGAGCCGCTTCTCGGGAGCTGTCCAAGGTGCTGAAAGTCTCCAACCTGAGCGTCCTGTTGTCAATGCGGCTGCTTCTGTAGGATGTTGCCTTATGCTTTCATCATTCTCTATTGGAAAAAAACCCACATATGCAGCAAACCACCACTATGCCTGTATTTGTTATTGCATATTAGACAATGTATCGTTTGACTGGGTCAGGGAATTTGTCGTTTTGCTTTTTTTTTCTGCCTCAGTCTACACATTTTCAGTCTGGAATACCTCCCAAGAGTATTACCTTCTTGTTCTGTGTCCGACGTTATTTGAGTCTAGTTAGGTAGACACGGC